>VZSZ01011543.1:0-158817 GCA_013398815.1 Ibidorhyncha struthersii | reverse complement strand
AGGATGAAGCCTCTCCAAAAAGCCGGGCATCACACTTGCTGAGCCCTTCAGATGAAAAGGCGGCCATCCTCAGTACTTAGAAGTCAATAAAAGAGACTGCAAAGGCAGTTTTGCTGAATAAGGTTACTTTGAGCCTCTAAAGGATCCTGACAGTCCTTAATGTAACTGAATGAATCCTCACAACTTCCAACTGTGATGTGGGTGTTCTACATTCTAGTTCAGTTTTAGCCAGGGGAAAATTTCCAGACTTGAAGCTGTTGGCAGTCTTTTATTGGTCAAACATTGCCAAGAAACATGGAGAAAAGGGGGGAGGAGGGAGCTTGACCATATTTTGTTAATCCCATTCTCATCCAGCTTCCACTATATTTTTTTAAATCCTATTAATAAGCTGAAGAAATTGAAATTACCGGAGAGGCTGTTACCAGCCACCTAATTTGGAGCCTATTCTCATGCTGCCCAACCCTTGGTGTACAGCAGCACTAGACAAGCAGCCAGAGCTGTAAGAAATATGACTGAAAGGCACACCCACCACATTTCAGACTCAAGTGACAGTGAAAACCCTCACCTACTGCAGAGCTGGTTGGAGCGCTTCCCCTTTCAATTGCTGCTCAGCATCTCCTGGCACACCCACCTTTTCACAATGGATCGGAGTTTGGGAGATAACCCGTGGGACAAACCAGCTCTGAATGTGCTGAGCCCAGGCTTAGAAGAACCCGAGGTCTGCTCTGTATTGTTTGAGAACTGAGCAACCTCCACTCTAGTCTTTTCCTATTGCAGCCTGAACTAAGCGGAGTTTGGCTGGTCTCAAGAACTAAGCTGCTGTCTCCAGCTGGAGTTTTATCTAGGTCTGTATGACGCTTTCTTTACTTTCTTTGTTGGCAGCATTAGTTGTGAGGTTCCCGTGCTAAATAAAGCTCTGACTGCACAATTTATTTCAGTCACTTCCCATAGCTGCCAGTACTAGAGCAACACTACCTCTGTTAGCTAGCCTAGGAGGCCTGTCAGAGTCAGGTGGCAATATACCACATCATTTCAGATACCTTTCAGAAACCTTTAGATTTGTTCAATGCTGCTTTAAAAATAGCCAGTGGCTTGCTTGCATTAGGGCTCCCAACCTGACTAACTTTGCTTGTTAAATTATTGTCACGCACAGTAGGATTTTGTATTAAATATCCTTTGGGAAGGAAAATCTGAGTGAAAAGGGATTTGGGGGGCAGGAGGGACTTGTTTTTCTGTGTCAGGTAATATGAGAATGTGAACGACTGTTGTAGCTAGGAAGAGCTAAGGTAATAATATACAGGTGCTGGAAACATAAAGTATCTTCTTCATACACATTGAACTACACAAACTGTCTCCTCACTGGTACATAGGATAGGTAGCTGGTGATTTATCAAGATGCCAGGGAAGGAGTTGCAGTATCCAGCACAATGAAGCCTTTTGTTTATTTCATTAAAAAAAAAAAAAAAGAAAAAAAAAAAGAGGGAAGTCCTACCTGTCAGCTGATGGCAGGACCTGGGCAAGCAGTGAGATTGTCGGAACTGTTTTCCTTAGCACTGGCCAGAATCCCCCTGTTATCCTGATATTATTCCCCTTTGTTATTCGATATCCCACAGTGCCAGCTAAGTCAGGAGTCGTCACACTCCTCACTGGTGCAGCAGGATACAAAATAGCTGGGGGTGGGGAGAAAGACTGGAATGGTTAGGAGGTGGAAGGGAAAAGGCCTTTTTTTTTTTGTGAAAACAGTAGCACCAGCTGCATCCTGCAAGTCGCTAAATTAGCCAGTCAGTTGTTTTTCTTTTAATTTTTGTGTGAATTCAAGAATAGGTTGTGGATGTCTTGGCAACTCATGAATGAGGCTCTTTATGAAAGAATTCACCTTGCAGAGGGGCTGCTGTCAGATGCACAAGCCTCTTTCCATTAATTAAGCTGCAGAACATCCCCTCTTTTTTTTCCCCCATCCCTCTCAACGCCTGGATAATCAGACCCTGTGTCTTTCCATAACATCCACCGCTGTCTGTCTTGCTCCTCACAGTATTTCACCCACTCTGCTAATTCTGGGCTGCCGGATTTTTTTTTATTTTTTTAATGCAGCTTATTGCTGCTAAGTGAACTATCATGCTGCCTGAGCTAAGATGAATATTCTGCTCCACTGCAACCAGTAGCACTCTCTATGCATTATTTTCAGCTGAAAGGTGGCCTAAGAGCAAAGTTGGATATTTTCAAAAGCTCAGCTGGGAGTTAATCAACTCTTATTGTCTTTCGACAGGAGCTGGGAGCTTAACTTGCATCCAGTGAGTCATCCCCTGAATTGTCGCTGGCTTACACGCAGGCAGTCCCACAGAAGGTGCAGAGAACTCTCAGACATCCTAGAAATGACCTGCCATTAAAAGTGCACAAGCTAAACTTTATCACATTAGGGAGCGATTACAGATGTAGTTATGCCTGAACAGACAGTCTGGGGAGAAGGCGGGCAGTACCAAGAACCTCAATCAGACCTCACCCAGCTTTTCTGTGGTCTGAACAAGATGTGTGACTGCAACTGAACTGCCTTGAGTTTTTTTTGTGAGGGTACTCATGTGTGTACCTATGAAGTCATACACCTGGTTCAGGGAAGAATCCCAAATCTTTTAAAACCAGTGACAGGTTTCCACTGACTTATGAGCTCACTATCATACCTTAAGTGTTTGGGCTTAATTTTGTATGGCTGATTTAAAACCCCAGTCACTGGGAATAGAAAAATACAGTATATGGTATAAATGGCAGACTTTTAAAAATGATCTGTTCGTTTTCCTTCACTTCCAAGTAATGCTGAACATTAATTTCCTGCAAATGAAGCAATCTGAAGTAGAACGCACAAAATGATTAATCTTTGGAAACTCTGGACTAAATTAAAATAATTTAAAGTTAAATAAAGAGCTCATCTGTGGCCTCTGCTCTTTCCAGGAAGCAAGGGATACATAAAAGAATCAAAAAGAAAGCAAATACCGAATTGTCTAACAGGAAAGGAATCTACAAATATATGTAATAAATTCCCACATTACATCATAAGAATAACTTTCTCACAAATGTTGTCATTGCAGATGCCATCATTGCAAATGCCAAGGCACATAGGAGACCATTCAATTAGCAGTAAAACTGAATAAGCAAATGAGAAATTGTTTACATTGGAAATATGCATTTTCTAATTTTGAATGCATTTCTTTTAGAGATTATCATATTCTCTGTTATACTACAGGTTTTCCTTACACTAAGAATTGGATGTGGTAGAATTTGAAATAGCTTTTAAATTGTAAACTTGTGGAGGCAGAAACTCTCTTTATGAATGCAGGCAGCATCTCAAAGAATGAGCATTCACAATAAATGCAATGCTTTTATTCGCAAATGTTGACTTTTAATCCAACACCATAATTTGCTTAAAATTAAAACATGAACATAGTTGATTAGTTATCTGTAAATGGAGAACATTCAGGAATATAAGAAAAATAATTCCACCTTCATTAGATCCAGGAAAAGTAAGCCTGACCTTTTTGTTTGTTTGTTTGTTTGTCATCTGCTCTGAAAATCAGGACCTGAATTTCTGTGCCTACATGTAGCCATTTCAGGAAAGACAGTAAATAAGCTATTTTTATTTACCTTCTGCAGAGGGATTCTGTAAAAATAAATCATTAATATTTGTAAAATAGCAGTGACATCCTCACAAAGAAATTATACACAGTAACAAAGTATTCCTACAGTAGAGCGTTTTTGTTCACATCCCTTTGCCCACTCGGCCTACGTGTCCTTTGTTTCTTTCAGGGTTTCACTTTTTTTTTTTTTAAATCTTTCCTTGGCTTCAAATCCACAGCTATCCAGAGCTATTAGAGGCAAATAGTCTAATGGAAAATAATATGGCTGAAGAGATTAAATACAATAGTTAGCAGCAGGATCTTTTGAGTTTTAAACACATGGTACTGTCTCTAGTCTTGCTGAAAGCTCCTTGCTACAGTTTTCTTGTTTGTTAAATAGGAAAAATATTAACCTGTCTCTTGGTGAAGCAGACTTGGAGCTCAGAAATGCTCCTGTCTGTATAAATGCTGGGGTTATTGGAGAGAACATGTTCAGCTTGGGAGGGGGGTTCTGAATATAGTGACGAACCCACTCAATTTCAATTGCTGCATTTGAGGTTTTTTCCTATTGTAACAATTAACCTCTTAGAAAAGAATTAGCACTGAGTTTACGTGTTGACTCTATAGACATTGCATAATTGCTTTTAAAAGAATCATCTATAGTCCAGGAAATTACATTTCTCCTTTTGCTTCTAAAATGACAAACTTCTGACTTCCCAGCTGGTAACGCAAGCAATCAAAATTGGGTCTCTTGAGTGCAGTTGCATGACACACATGAACAACAATCTCATTTCATAAAGAATTAACCCACAGCCAGCCACATTAACTGACTCCAATTCCTGCCACTGATCCATCTGATCAGAGCACTGTAGTTCCCGCTTTGCGTAGGCAGCAACATCCTGGTCAAGTAACACCAAACCTTCTCCCAGCCCCTACTCTGACAAAGCTCCTGACACAGGGAAAGAGTTTGCAATGAAGCACCAACAGAAACTCAGAAGGTCTGGCTTCGTTATTTTACAGACTTCCTATCAGTAAGTCACCTCTATGAGTTTCATCTTCTCTTCTGTCATATAGGGACAGTAATACCTCCTTTGGCTGTCTTTTTAATCTAGAGTATAAAGAAAGCGACATTACCCCCCCCCCCAATCTCAGCTAAGACATCTAGGCACTACTGTGATTCTAATCAGTGACAGCACTAACCACCGTTTAAACAGAAGGGCCTACTTCAATTTGGAATTTCTTTGATTTTATCTAGTTAAAATAAATTTCTCTTTGTAATATCTCTGGGTTTTTTTCTTCTTTTTGAGAGAAGGTAGGAGGAAAGGAGTAACTTGCTTTGGGTTGATGATTTCATTCTTTAAATGCTCTGGGTATCGGGTCATAGAAAGGAAGCAGAGAACCTAGATTCAAATGAGGAAAAGCTGGCAAATTTAACTTCTTTCAGCAGGACTGCTCCCTGAAGTTTGTTCTTTAGAGCTTAAAGATGACCCGCAAATGAAAGTCCAGGAAAAAAAGTGTAACTCAGTTGCACGCTTTTCTGAATGGGCTACCTTGAAGTGACCCAGGTGGAGGCTCCCTCAATACCTCTCCAGCATTTCGTAGACTAAACACCTTGCTGCTTTCAGGTGTTTTTTTTCTTGGTGTTCAGTCTAAATCTTTCCCTACTGGGTTTTAAGCCATTACAACCCTAATGATAGTCCTAATTCAGTTATTCTCCTTTATTAGCATTTACTGCAAATCATTATCTTGGGTAAGCGATTGCCATATTCCTCATCAGTAATCAGTTAAGCAACCTGTAGCCACTTATCTTATTTCTGTTTTGAAATGCTTTTTAGATGAAAGATTCAAACAAATGCCACCACATCCAGTTGTGTCAAAGGCTGCCATTTAGAGGGTTTTGAGCTACACTCTCCGGTCTGGAGAAAGGTCATTCATACATTCAGAAGACTGACTTTGCTGGCATACATACATGTTTGTATTTGAAATTTCTGGATTGACAGCCCTTCAAAACCAATTGCCTTCTCTTGGGACAGGAACGTGAACCTTGCCTTCTCTTTGATTTGAGAACTGACACCACTATGATCTCCATCATGAGTCTAGCAATATTGTGTGGTGTTCTTTGCAGGCAGGACTGACTCCTTGAGTTGAATGACTACATGTTGACCTTGGGGGAGCTGCAGGGGGGTGTGTGCGTTTGTTTTTTCAAATTCACCTCCTCCGTGTTGTGGGGAAAGAAGCTTTTAGACATTAAATGATCCACGTGGATTTAAACAACAGTTGATTTCAGCAGCATCTTACATTTTTCAACACAGCTTTATGAACTGTTGAGGCTTAGTACGGGATTATTTTTTTTTTTTTAGATCAAAAGATGTGACAGGCCACAAAATGTGCAGTGAAAAAATAAAACCATCACCCATACACACCAAGAAGCACCACTACATACCGGGTTCCTCTGACAAATGTGTCTGTAGCACAAGTCCAGAAAATTGACACTCCAAACTGCACATATACTTCAAGAGAGACAGTCATCTGCCAGGGACAAAAGTCTGTCTTCTCTCATGATGAATTACAATGGAGCACAGCAGTCATTGCAAGTTCAGCAAAAAGGGAGGCTGCGTGTGATGTGCTGCTCAACTGAGGGGCACTGGAGGGACTGAGAAAGAGCTAGAGCTGGCAGGTTGCCCAGGGCTTTTGCCTCCAGCCCGTGGTTGTGGTTCTGCTTCTTCTCTATGTAGGGCCCTGCTGCAATGCTGGGCAGAGGTAGCCTGTCAACTGTTCTAGGTACAAGGCTTCTCTGGGACACGGGGAGCCTTATGGCTCTATTTAACAAGGCAGAATTATTATCATAGAATAGCTTGGGTTAGAAGGGACCTTTAAAGGTCATCTGGTCCACCCTCCCCTGCAGTAAGCAGGGACATCTTCAACTAGATCAGGCTGCTCAGAGCACCATCCAACCTGACCTTGATTTTTCCAGGGATGGGGCATTTACCACCTCTCTGGGCAACCTGCTCCAGCATTTCACCACCCTCATTTCAAAAAATTTCTTCCTTACATCTATTCTAAATCTACCCTCTTTTAGTTTAAAACCATTACCCCTTGTCCTATTGCAACAGGCCCTGCTAAAAACTTTGTCCCCATCTTTCCTGTAGGCCCCCTTTAAGTACTGGAAGGGGCTATAAGGTTTCCCCAGAGCCTTCTCTTCTCCAGGCTGAACAACCCCAACTCTCTCAGCCTGTCCTCACAGGAGAGGCGTTCCATTCCTCTGATCATTTTTGTGGCCCTAATTATCTCCCATTGCGAGACAGATTTAAAAGCCCCAAAAGACTGAGGTTCTCAGAACCACATGTATAATTTTAAAATCCCTAATGAGGGAGAATCTGAAACTCAGAAGGCCCTGAGTCCAATTCAGAGACCAATTCAAGCACTTTTGACAGAGACAGATGAGTTACATCCGTTCATGGAAAGAAAAACAATTTTATGATCATGCAATTTAATTATTTCTAATTAATTCATGATCTATATTTCATATTGCTGAAGCAGGGTCTGAGACACACTAGAAAAAAATCCTTCATGTGGCACATCCTAACAATGGCAAGGGTGCTGAGTCACTCATTCCATTATTAACAAGTTTTCTCGAGTTTGTAACTCATCTCTTAATTTCATTCTCTTCTTCCTGGACACACATAATGAGTTGTTAGTACAGCATCAGGGAGCAGCGAGGGTCAGTTGCCCCCTGCGGCCCAGGAGCTGAGGGATATCCCAGGGCTGGCAGTGGGGGAGGAAGGCAGGGCAGACCCTGAGATCAGGGCCAGGTTTAACCAAAAGTCAAGCTCACCAGCCAAGTTTGTGGTGACAAGGCAGGTCCGAGGTCAAGCCAGGCAGTCAATCCACAAGTCAAGATCTGTACTGAGCACAGTGATGAGCAGACAGGTCCACGGTGATGAGGCAGGGCCAAAGTCAAGGTCAAGCTGGGAAGTTAGCCTGTGGTCTGGATAAACAGGGCCCATGGCCAGGCACAGGCACTGCTGCAGCTGAGCTAGAAACTGCCTAGGGCTGAGCTGAAATGGGGCTCCTGGGCAGAGGTGGGGTGGTGGGGAGGCCTCAGGTGAGGCGGGTCAGGGCTGTTAATGCTTATATGCCCTGCTGTATAGATGTACTGTATTTTCAAGTTTTCTTTATAAATAAACACCATGAAGAGTGCCATACATTTGCCTACCACATAGAGCAGGACTCTCATGTTACACAAATAATAACCTGATCCTACAAACCCTCGTATATGTCACTGAGATGTTATTACAGCCTGGCTAAGAGGATGCTGGGTGTTTGCACTGATGAGGCTATTTCAGTATGATAAGCTGCACTAAGTGGGCTCAGCTTTGCATCAGTGGAGTGTATTCGGATATTGCACTGCCAGGGAGAAGAAAACCTTCCGTATTGCAAGAGTTTGCCATGCACAAAAATGCTGCTGCAAACAGCTGACTATGTGAGCAGTTCCGATGAAGGCGATACTTTGTGGAAGTGCTGCAATGGTGCTAGCAAGGCTAAATTAAAGGATCTGTGACATTTCCAGTTTCTTGGATGCTCACTGGAAAACTCATCCACATACTTTCAGGACTTTTTGCAATATCCATTGACTTTTATAAAATTGCTCATGGAAAAAGAGTGGCAAACATTTTTGGCTATAAGAATTCAAATAGTCAAATAGACTTTTGGAAGAATCATTAGAACCAACCTTAAGTCCAGCCACATATTCCCATGCTCTTTTACTTCAATCCTTGATATATGCTTTCCCGTTGAAAGGCAGCTTGGAAGAGTTGTCCGTATTTCCATTCTATACAGCACTTTTTTTTTCTATCAGCTGCTGATTTCTGATTTTTTTTATTTCATATTTTTTCCATTTCATTTGCTGTAAAAACTGGCAGAAGCAGCCAAAAATGTATCTTATATTTTCTGTTCCATGTTGTATTTTGCAGTTGTGTCTTAAAATTCTTCTGTAAGTCCAACACAATGTTATTTCTAAATTAATACAATTATTTTAGGGCAGGACCTTGAAAAACTAGCACCACATTTAAAAATCTGAGAAGGCAACTTTACATTAAAAAAAAAATACTTCATATCTGTATAAAACTATAGACACATGCTCATACATGCATATACATGCAAACTTTTAGTGTACTGTTATGTTACAATGAGTTTATATATAGGTTATTAAAATAATGTAAATGAACAAAACAAAGCAGATTACCAGCAAAAAGTACAGTAACAAGATTAAGACCAAAATTATAATCGCCAAGTAAGTTGAGAAGAGAGTCATAACGTAAACAATTTCATTCTGCTCCTACAACATTTGTGTTCACCGATTTATGTACAAAAGAGCTTTGGGGGAGGAGGCAGAGATCCTAAGGCTCCAAGATTGTTCCTCCAACCAGATTCAGGCTGAGTCTTGTTTGATTGAAGTGGAAATGCACCTTTTGCAACAAGTGCTGAGTCTGAACAAGAGACTCACCGCATCCATTCAAACAGCAGCTCTGACAGAGATACCAATGTGGGAAAGTCCTTTAGGGGTATGTCGTGCCCTGGAATTTAAGCAGAACCTCCAGTAGACACTGATAGCCCAGTATGACTGCTCACCTCTCTCTTGGCCATCCTGCAAATGGTGCTAACAGTATGGACCTTCTTCAGCGAAGCACGATGCAGTTTAGCAGGGCTGTGCTGGTGCAGAACAAAGCATTACCTTCAGGCAAGTCGGTGGGAAAGAATTAATAAACAAAGTTACCCATAAAATGAGTATGCCACAGTAACAAAATGAAAGTGCTTGTAAACTGTGTTAATACATGGATCACTCACGTAGTAAATAGAACACAAGAGAAGGCACTCAAAACATTGCTTTGGTGAATGGAGTAGAAAAACCTGTCAGCAATAGATGTCAAATATATCCTTTGTAGCTTCACTGAGGTATTTAGCAGTGAAACAATCAAAACAAATATGCAGAATCCAATTATGGGACAAGAATCTTCTTGTAGTTTGGTGCTAGGAGTTTCCTGGCAGTTTGCTTTGCAACACCCAGTTTTCGTGCTGTGCTGGGACTGGGTGAGAGCACAGGTCTGAAGTAAGACCCCAGCCCAGCTGCTAGGTGAGTTTATGCAGCACTGAGAGTACAAGAGCAGCTCTGTACCCTTGCTACATGGATGCAGTGAAATTGCTTTCCTGCTTAAACTGTGCACATACAGNTGGTTTTTTTTTTTTTTTTTTTTTTTTAATTGTTGTTCAACTGTAACAATGTGCTTTATTTCTGGCTGTTCAGCTTCTGCAGTTTAATATTTATGACTCTACACCGTGGACTTCCCAGGTGGTCATGCACCTCACATTGTCCCTAGGGCCACAGTCCTCTCCATCCCATATCCACCACAACGTTCACCAGCACCAGCACGTGCTGAGTAGCCTCCTGATTTCCTCAGACTCCATAGGGTTGGAAAACCCATTTGCTGGACCACCAGGCAACAAGCAGCAGTTATATCTGGCAAGCCTAAATCCAAAAGGGAAGATTATGGGTTTTAAAGCCATCAGGGACCATTCCACATCACATAGCAACTTTCTGACATTCCTCCATGCTTCAGCAAGAGCAAACACAGAGAGAGGAAGGCTGTGTAAGGGCCCTGAGAGCATCCCCCCTCCTGGCTGTTTGGCTGCCTGGGCTCAGGGCCAACTTGGAGCTCGCGCAGCTCAGAGCTCTCACACCTCCTTTGCTGGCCTTGGACACAGCACTGCAGGGAGGCCTCAGCCAGTGCTGATACTGCTCCTTGCGGGACCTGCTTTTAAGCTAAGCTCCTTCCGTTTGGCCCCCATCTGAGCTAAAGCTCCTGCTGTGTCGCAGTCATGCCTGTCCCTGACTTTGGGCCCATTGCTCTGGACATAGACCCTGACCTGCAGTGGACTTCCAGCCTGATCTCAGACCTGCCTTATCACCATGAACCTGCCTGGTGCTCATTGGGCTGTGCCCGATCCTCATTACCCTCACTGGACCTGCCCTTCTTGCCTCATTTGGGGGCTGTGGAGCTGGTGAGACTCCTGCTGTCTTACTATGCTCAGCTCCCAGCTTACCTTCCCTTGCAGAGAGCCAGCTCTTGCTGCTCCCTGACGGGCTGTTCCTCTCAAAATCTCCACGGCTTTTAAAGACTGATCATCTCAGGAAAAATGTGAACCCATTTTCCTTCACAGAAGAACAGAAATGGTGGAATCAGCCAGGAATCAAACCTACCACTTATACTACTGAACCATGGAAGCAGCAAAATTAGTAGTCTTATTGTTCCCCCTGTCTCAGCAATAACAAAGCAGGACTAGAAACTTTGGGAACTCTTTTTCTTAGCCCTCTAGTCTTTCTATACCAAAACTATAGAGATATCCTGGAAATAAATGCCATTCATTCATAAAGTAGAAGAAAACAACTTGTGTGAGCAGTGGCTTTTAAAACTCTTGGAGTCCAATGGATCTTTCAGTTATGTGCCCTTCCCTGCTGCACCTTAACCAACCTCAGCTGCAACCTGTATCACACTGGCACCACAAGGAATATCACTGCACCAGCAAGCATCATGAGACTAAAAAAACATTAAAAAAAATCCTCTTTGAACGGTAAGTCAGAGGGAGTCTAGGGAATCCATGGTCAGCATGTCAGGATGCTCTTTTCTTCTTCCCCTGCTTTCCTCGCAGGCCTTCCTCGCCACCCGCCAGCTGATATTGCTGGAGGCTGGGGCCCTCCTCCTGGAAGAAGTCTTTTTATGCCTATTGCCAAACTCCTGTAGCAGCTGCTCAGTCCTTTTCCTGCCACTGTGTTGTGATGCAGTCATGATTTTACCACAGAAGTGATGTTCACCTGCCATGAACCCCAAAGAGTTCAGCAGTGATTAGGAAGGCAGGCTGGCTGCCTGGCTGGCAGCATGACTGACTAAGCCCGGTTTCCTTAGGAACCCAGCCTAAAAGAGCGAGAAAGTAAGAGCATGTGTGTTCTGGTAGGCAGTGAATAATCCATTAAAACTCTTAATTAAAAATTTAAACATGTGTCTGCTAATTACATCACCCTTCTCCTGCCCTCAAAAAGCAGCAAATGAGCATGGTTGCACACCTGCCTGTGTGTTTATTTCCTTAGGATGCTGCTCACTTGCTCAGCAACCCAAATACCAGCTCAGGTAGCAGCTGCCATTGTAAAAACATTCTGGGGAAGAGCAATGACAAATATTTTCATTTTGGTAATGAAAGGCAAAACTGTTCACAGAAATCCTACTCACTGTTGCTGCATGCCCTGAATTTGTTGATGTTTTTCATATACCAATCCCGATACTATTAGTTCTCATCTCTCAGACAGGGCTATTTAATGCCAGCAATGCATGCTCTGCTGACCAGCCACCTGAAGACCTGTGAAAAGAGACGGGGTAAATGGTTTAAAAAGTAGGCTCTAAGGATATCAAATGAACACGGACATTATCTGTAAACTCAAACACTGCAGAGAAAGGTCTGCCAGGGCTCTAGACCCTCTGGAGATTCTCAGTCCTGCAGGGATAGATAGCGTGGCGCTCCACATTTCAAGCACACATGGGGTGAAGAGCCTCAGCATGGTAAAGGGACAGCTGATTAGCTGTTGTCCGTCCAAATGAGCACTCACAGCAAATAAAACTCGCTTCTCCCTCCATAAGTTACCCCGCAGTGAATCTCCTCTGGTACACGTAGCCTCCTCAGCTGCTCTGAGTTGGCTGGGTTGCAGCCACTTGACATCGGGCCACAGCCTCTGAGTTGGGAAGGCTGTTTTATTCACTGCCTAGAGGAGTAGGATCATGTTCAACACTGCTGTTGTTATTTATTACAGTCATTAATTTGGCAGGAATTAACCAAATTCTGGCAGGTAGCGTATGTCTCTGTACATTAGCATAACTGTGCTGAGCTACAGTGGGTACACTGGGTGAAAAATCAATTCCCTGATTTTTGGCTCCTGTCAAAACAGGCAGAGGCCAGAGCAGGAGGGCATGTGTGTCCGCTGGCACATATATGGTCATTCTCACCAGATGTTTATCCAATATGTGCTTCTCGAGATCTGCCTTTACACAGTGGTCCTACCACAGCCTGCTGAACCTCTTGGGAAAGGGTCCAGCTGGGATGTGGGTCTGTTTCCTTGGGGGCACTTGGAGCCACACTGGTACTGCTCAAGGCCTTCTCCAACTTGAACCAGAAAAGACTCAACAGACAGTGAGAAATGCCGAACCCCTAAACCCTGACACTGTGCATCACTAACAGAGCACTGCCTCAAGACTGTGAATGACCCAATGAGATTATCTTTAAAGTGATATTTTAATGCATCCAATGACTGTTTTAAAGCTTCACAGGTGATTTTTTGAGACAAAATACCGGAGAAGGCTTCATTATCCTGGGGGGTACAGACAAGGAGATGGCTGCCCTGGTGCCGAATTTCCCCGTGTTGAGGTCACATCCACCTAAGGTGGTTGGAGTCGGGTGACACAGCTCAGGGGCTGCCAGGACCACTGAATGACTTTTCATGTGAGGCGAAGCATCTGCTATTGCAGGGTAAAGAAATTAACTGGTCCTTCCTTTAAAAATAAATGGTTATTTGTTAAAATCTGAGGTATATGTAGAGTTTAGGGTGTCATATGGCAAACCAAGGGGCATGTGAAGTCCCAAGCAAGGCCATGAGGTTAACTGGCTCTGATCAGAAATATTTGGGTTGGCAGGCCTGGGCTCTCATCGTGGAGGAAGGAACCCAGACATGAAATTCAAAAATTGGCCTGTCTTTAGAGGGTGTCAGCTCCAAGTCCCAGAGCTTGGTCACTCCCTGAAATCCCAAGCTCATCTCTGCTCCTTTTGCCTTTTCCTAGCTTGCCAGGAGGGTGGCACTAGCGTCCGTGTGGTTTAGCGGCAGGACCCTGCTGTCCTGCGCTGCCCTGCTACACGGGGGCTGTGGTAAGTGTGCCGGGAGGAGAGAGTGGTTCACGCTGAGGTGGCTCTTTGACGTGGACTCATCTGCTCCAGTAAATGACCACAGGTGACTCTCATGGGTAACGTTCACTCTGCTGACCAGGTGCCAGGCTGAGCTCTCTACACTGTTTTTGCCCCCCCAGAAGACTGTAGTGGCAGAGCTGTTGAGGATGGGCTGGTGCACTTACCACATATGTACTCTCCAGCCCAGACTGGATGGCACGGAGTGAAGCGGTGTGGCGGGGTGAGCCGAGGCACATAGTCACAGAGTCTGGGTTTCTCTGGGTCGGGGTCGCTACCCTTTGCGCTGCAGCGGTGGAGGAGAAGCACCCAAAGCTTACACCAAAACCTGATCAAGCTGGGAGTGGGAGGATGTGTCTGCAGCTGGGCTCCCCAAACAAAGCTCAATTACTTTCCATTTGTGTAGAGAATGGGTGCATTTAATCCAGAAACAGTAGCAACCAAAAAGTCATTTCACTAAGTAGCAAGATCATCCGCCACTCGGGAGTAGCTGGAACTATTTACAAAATGTTTTCACACTTCAGCAAGGAAGAGGCTGCACATTTCTGACTGTGGAGCAGAAGGCAATCCTATAATAATGCCTCATCTTTACCAATCATTCCAAATTATTCACATGAAAGATCCTGCTTTCTCTCTTGGACTTTAATGAAGCTCCTGTTGAACCAATTATTCACTAGCTATTCATGTATTGTCAGAAAGGAAATCGCAGAAGCTTTGTCATTAGGAATAAGGTTTGATTGGCAAGGCACATGGCTTTGGGGTGGGTTTTCTTCTTCCCCTTTTTTGCTCTAAAGCCATAGCTTTTTACTGGCAATTTCCACTGCTATAATCTGATGGAAAGTGATAAAACGCATCAGACTGCAGTACTCAAATGAGAAAACACTCCAGATTAGTAGGAATATAATTATGTTTTTCATGACATTGATTTTTTATTTTCTAACTGATAAAAGTAAACAACTGAGTGGGGGGGGAGTGCTGAAAAACAACATTTAGACTTTAGTGAGATAATTAACTCAGCAATTAAACATATTTTGTATTCAGCATTTGTCCTCCATAGCACACAGCATATGTGACGTTTGTCCTTTATTCAAATTCTTGCTTCTTGCAATCTTTTTTGTCAGCAGGAGTGGCAGCCGGCAAGAGTCCTGTACGAAGGCCCACTTCTATGGTGCTTTACTTTTAAAGATGAATATTCACAGCTATGGTTTGGAAGGGAAGAGGCAGCCAAAAAGAATCATTAAGTTGAGCTAAATGAGCAGAGTAGAGAGGCAAGAGATCTGTGCAACAGGCATTTGTGTCTGTTTTCTTTTTGCCAGTAGTGTTTGGAGGGGAAGTAAACCAAACCCCTCATGATCCCTGAGGCTCTGTGTACTCCTCAACTTTATCCAGCTGCAATATGAGGCTGCAATGCCAAACGCCCTGCGCTCTGATCCCATTTGATACTACAACATCAAGATGGGCTAGTACATGGGCAGGATACATCCAAGGAAAATTAAAGAACAAGAATTAAAGCCAATTAAAGCAGAGAGGCTAGTCCTTTGGTAGGGCTGCCTGCTGGTTCAACAGAGTTGATTTCTCACTACAGCATGAAACATGGGAAAGGGCATAAGTAACAATGGATCATTAGAAATCTCACTGGCCTTCTTAGCACAGAGTAGTTCTTCCATCATCAGTTCAGCAAAGAGTGAGTGAGTATTCAGGGAAGCTGATGGTCTCAGAAGGGATGAACTACAATACAGGAGAGATGTCCTCCCTATCACTGCCCCATCTTCATCTCTTTTAGAAAAATGAGGTCATTAGGAAAAAAGTACAAGGCTAGGATAAATAAAACATGCTACTTGTGACTTTATAAGCAGAATCAAGAGGGACAAGTAAACACTGTGTCAGGCAGAGCTGTGTAGATGTGTCATGCAAAGGATGCCACAGTACTTCTGTGTATCAACCCAAACTGCAAAGCTGTAGCTGATATTGTGTGAGTGAATACCCAAGCACACGACAGTTTATCTTTTTCCTTTGAGACAACAATATGTGAGGCTTCTTTTCACGGCAGAACTTTGAACCTCAGGGAAACTCAAATACCTTCCTACTCTGTGAGACTCCCATGGCCCAATTTAAGCTGCTGCTGCTGGGGGGGTAGAATGGCTAACTTCTGAGCTGGCATAAATTTCTATAGTAAGCATACTATCACAAGTCATTCCAAATTAATTTCTTCCTTTCCCAAGCTGAATTTGCCAGGTTATGTGCCAAAATCTTGTTTCTTGCTTTGTCCTGAAACACTGTGGTGCATAATAAACATCAAGCCTCAAGAGGCTGTTTTACTGCTAATTTTAGGCAATTAAATGTATCACATATGTATTCACGATACATATGAATCACCATGTATCCGGAGCACAACCTTCCCCAAATCCAGGGCGTATATCCTGTGAAATCTGTGGCCATTTGTGGAATGCAAAAGTTGCACTGATAAATGCTTTTCACTATCAGACATAAAATGTGTTTGTTATTGTACTGACCTTGGGAGATGAATAGAAAAGCGCTTTGTCCTTACCCTGCAAGACAGCCACAGCAGCTGGCTATGCTTTAGGACAGGCCAGACTAAAATAGGTCTCTCCATGTGATAGGTTGATAGAAGAACCCTGGAAATACTGCGTTATTTCAGTGCCATTAATAGTCCCACCAATAGATTATATCCCTGCAAATGTATCCTGAAGTTAGATCAATGATTTCATTTATAATTTACTGATCCATACATATAACAACAATCTAATTTTGGGGAAAACCTATTGTGATTGGTTACTGCCTTACTCCTTAAAAAAATCCAATCCTACTCTTTTTATGAAGCTAACTGGGACAGGAGGTGTGTTTGCGGGGAAATGCTTCAGGAGAGAGATAAATCCTATGGAAACAAAAGGTTGTGTAGGAAGCACTGCCCAAACAGCAGGTGAGCAGTGCGGTTTTATGCAGTATCTACCACAAGTATTAATGTGAAGAGGAGAGATTAGAAGAATCATCATTAATTTGCAATCGAAATAATTTTAAGGAACTGAGGTCGAGGTAATTTAAACATGAGTCATTTTGCTGATGGTTGTACATTTTGCTGCTTCATTTGCCTGTTTGTTATTTATTTTCCCTCCTCCTGCCTTTCTGTGAAAAGTGCATACCAACAAAGGGAAAAGGCCAGGGCAGAGCAGTCCCCCTCTCTGCTCCTGCTTTAGATGGGTAACAGCCTCGGAGTAGGTAGGTCCCATCCTACCTTCTCTCTAGAGCCAGCAGAGGTGCCTGCAGAGCGTTTCGGGAGCAGTTGCTCAGCTCCCTGCCCTAACCTGTCCTCTGGAGGCACGCTCTCCAGGGGCTACACAGGGAGCCTGGAGAGTATGGCCTTCTAATCACTTACGTTTACTTACCCTCATAAAGAACAGCCAGCAAATAGATAGGGGAGGAGGGAATGTGACTATTCCCAAGGACCCCAAAAGTAGGTACATTCAAAACAGAGCGATTTTTACGTATAGTGAAGTGTTACTTCTAGCATG
Organism: Ibidorhyncha struthersii; assembly: GCA_013398815.1. NCBI lineage: Eukaryota > Metazoa > Chordata > Aves > Charadriiformes > Charadriidae > Ibidorhyncha > Ibidorhyncha struthersii. The sequence continues at coordinate 141,683 of VZSZ01011543.1, read as the reverse complement.
AAAAACAAAAATAGTATGTAGAACGAGAGGTGATTTTCAAGCTGAATCTATTTCTTGAAATATTCTCTCATATGCTGTTATTATTCAACAGTAATGCTTCTTTTAGGGCAATATTTTACACCACTGTTAACATCTCCATGGCACCACAGACAGGGAGGCCTTCCAAGCACACAGTTTCTCTCACACTCAGTTTAGGAGCTCTTCCATTTTTCTACACATTTACACTGCACCACTGACTTGAGATATTTGATCCAGAATAATGATAATGCTTTGCTTTGCTTCATTCCAGCCTTTACTCAATCTCCTTTACAACCACCGCTAGGGAGTAAGAGGGCCTCGGGAGGCAGAAATCCCAGCCAAAGCTTGCCTGTGAGTACCTGGCAAAGCCAGCACTAGAAGACAGACGGACTCAATCCTTCTCTCATTTGGGAAGCAGCTCAGGTCGACATGGCTCTGAAATTTGGAGATGATCTCCCTGCTAAGCTATAGCACATTTATGATTTGCGGGTTTGTAGTCTGACTTGGCTTCATTTTTTAACTTTTCATTTTCTTTTTAGGGAACCAAACTGTTCACTGGGTTTGGCACCTGACGGCTATTAACTGTCACACTCCAATAACCAAGGGATGGTTAGAACAGCATTAAATATTTGCACTGTGCAGCAAGGCTATACTTCATCTCAGTACACACGAATCCCATGCTCTTTTCACACTGGAAGAAAACCCACCTTATTGCTATTCAAATCTATCTGTCTGTCTCTCTTCCCATACTGTCATTACGCATGCGAGGCCTGTCAGTGCCATCGACACAACATCCCCCTCTCGCTTTATGCCAACACCAGTGACACCTGAAAAAAAAACAACCAAGACACAAAAGAATTACTGCTTTTAAAAATTTTGTTTATTTGGCCTTCATTTTCTAATGAGGTCACTTATTCCATGTCTCTATAAAAGTATGTCTCCTGCCCTGCAAGGGTGCGTGTTCTTTCTCACAGGAACGGGTTATAGATAATTCTGTGTGAAAAGTGGGATTTGGTAACTGAGGTTTGTCCATTTTGTGTGTCTCTGGTTAAATTGCGAAGCTTTGTTTTGAGCACAGTTTTCTCCCCTCATCATCTTAACTGCCATTTTGAGTCTAATCTTTTAGGAAATATCCCACGTAGGCACTCCTTGTGGTCCGCTTTTAAAAAGCAGAATTTATTTTGGCCTCTGCAGGAAGCATTTAAAGCACATAATGAATAATGTTTGACACAGGAGTCAGTTAGCAGTCATTTTAGATTAACAACACTGCTCAGAAAAAAACCTTGCAGGGGATTAGACCAAGGGAAAGATGCTTAGGCAATAACCTCTGAGCCAGTTGGTTGCTGAACTATTCACAATAGACATAACTATCTCCCAAGGTCTTAAGTGTGAGAATTATCTCCGGGAAGAGAACAATGAGTTAGTGAGATATAAAACAATAGGCTCATGCTCTAATACAAGCAGTTAGCACCACACATGTTCTCTTCTCATTTAATCTGCAAGACTTTCAGACAGCAGCAGTTGGTGCCCAAATTAAGACTTCCCCTCTCCCTTTGATCTTATGTAAAAACTAATGAATTGTATAATCTCCAACACCTCTGAAATCCCACTGGTTAAAGGGAAACTATCCCTACCTTTCCCATGCCTGTCTCAATTCACTAAATGGGAGCTATATTTAACAGCAGGCCAATCACATGATTGCTGAAAAGGAACAGCACAAGGATCTGTAATCCTAATGCTCTGGAGCTGTGATTGCTATAAATCCTTTGCAGAAGATTTCCTTTAAATCCCAAACATGTCATCACACTTTTAATTAACATTTCTTTATGAAAACTGTGGATAAGACCCTTTAAATTAAAGATTGTTCCCAGACTTGTCATCTTAAAACATTGTGCATTTCTATTGTCATTTTCATGTAGCATATTTTACTTCATTTTATAAGGAAAGCTTTTTTTCTTTCCTTTCCTTTCCCCTCCTTTGCCTTCCTTGCCTTAACCCTCAAACAAGTAGTAATAGCTAGCACTATTTTTAAGGGTAAACAAGTAGTTTTAAGTTAGTTCATGTACAAAAGGGAAAATTCAAATAATCGAAAGGCCTGTGAGTACAGGCAGAGACGTGGCTGATACTGCCCTACTTGAATTCTTACCACCTTCACCTCTTGAGCTTACCATCTTCTTTACAGAGAGAAAGAGATTCAGAGAGGAAAGTGATCTGCCCAAAGTAACAAAGTGGATCACTTGCAACCTTTATTTCCTGATTAGCAGCTCTTAATTCTTCTCATGTCTTTAGCATGCGGCTTTCTGAATACCGGGCCTGTTTCCTTGCCTCTTGATCTCGGCAGCATTGCTACCCGCTTACGGGGTACTAAAACAAGCCTAAAAAGCACAATGCTGGGCACAGGAGATGCAGTCTTATTTCCAGCAAAAGGGAAGAGTTTCGTCTGAGTGAGGGTGATTGGCTTTGGCTGGTGGCTAGTGGGAAATGGATTTCCAATATTTGTTTTCCTGAAAGCATCCCAGGTAAGAACTCTGAGTTTGAATGATGGCTCAAGCTCAGTGACAGACTCACTTCAGTTATCCCATCTGGGATTTGAGACGGTGGCACATGTCACTGGCAGACAACTCTTTCAACGACGTTTTTCAGGAAGCCCAGTTTTCTAACATGCCTGTGTGTGGAATAAGATGGTGCAGGACCAATATTTGTGAGACAGAATATTAAGGATGGCACAGTTATCCATTATATAGATTAAAACCCCCTTCATCAGTGAGAAGCAGGAAAGAAATACAGATCCTGAAAAGAATCCAGAATGAAATCGTCAGGCAATTTGACAGCACAAATTCCAATAATTTAGCATGATTTGGCGATACGTTTCTAAGTATCTATATATCTAAGAATACCCATTGACAGATATTGGAGAAATAACGAATGGCTAAATAGAGCAGGTCAGACTCTGATGCCCTTCCATGAATTGGGTAGTAGTTTATTCCTCAGCTGCTCCCACTGGCTTCAAATTATGCTTTGCAGCTGATGCTCAGAGCCAAATGTCAGGAGCCCAAGCTCACCAAGCACATCAGTGGAAAAGCTCAGAACAGAACCTCTGACTTGACTCTCTTGCATCCTGAATTGAAAACAAGAAATAGCTAAAAGAAAGAAAGAACGAACGAATGAACGACCTCCCCTACGTTATGACTACCCTCCTTTACAGTAGTTAGTCAGTCTTGACAGTAGTTAGTAAGTCTGGTGGTTTCATTGGTACTGTAAAGAATGTTTACATATTTATATTGTTTTTTAAATGGGCCATAATAATCTGGTCAGGACATTGACAAAGTTGTTTCAAAAGGAATGGAGAATGTCATGGATGCAGAGCAAAGCGAAGAGCAAATTTAAGCATTAGACCATTGGGTTTTTCCTTACCGACAGACAAATTCATGCAGTAAGCATGATGTGGCACATGTGACCATACATTAAAAGCAGGGACTGCAACACATCCTTCCTCGGCCTGTCAGCTTTTCTTGATTAAAATGTATTGCACAGATACATCAAGTTAAAGAATTAAAAATTAACCATAAGATGTAAAAAATAACATTCTTCTGATCAACCCATAAAGCCTGAAGACCCTGCACACTGTAGCCTCTTTCAGTTTTGTTTGCAGTTCCATTTTCACTCTGATATATTCATTCCTCATCCTCTCTCCTATATTAGAACATGAGAAATGTGAAGTCCGAAGCTCTCTCAAGAGTAGCACTGTGAAGAAAACAGACAAGTCTTATTTGCACAAAGCTGTTCATGAGTAGGTCCACAGATAAACAAGGCCTGTACATGCAACCTTTTTCATATAAAAACTGTGGGCCTGAGTTCTTGAAGAACAGACCGTACTTACGATGCAGTGATCTGTGCTTGCGATGATGGAGTTCCATGGCCCCATGAGGATTTTCAGAAGTGGCTGGTTTGAAGCTCCTTGATGTACTTGCAGGGATCCCACCAGGTGATCTCTAAGACGACAGACCCTGTTCTCCAATGTATCAGACTGGATACTGGGCCAAATAAGGGAATCGGGATCATAGCCTTGATTTCTCCCCATGCTCGTTGCAATACACAAACTGTAATAACAACATTCAATCTCTGTGTGCCCCTTGTTCTATGCTATGCAGTAAAGTGTGAAGCCCGCACTGACTTAACATTCTTTGATGAACCCTAGTCATTAATTTTTCATCTTTCCTGTGGTACAAACGCCAAACTGATGTTCCTTCCCTTCCTTACTGCTGAGATCACCCTTGAACACCCACCTGGACACTGAAAATCCCATATAAAATGGTGAGATCTAACATGTAGTGTGGGTTAAGCACCCATTTCCTGTCCCCCTTTCAGTACGATATGTGGAGGACAGCCAGACGCATAGCAATACAAAACCAAGAGTAACTGTATGACAATTTTTTATTTATCAGTATCAAATTACATAGCAAAGTAATGAATGCAGTGTCAGATCACCTCTTTGAATACTGTAAATACAAACAAAATCCACCATATTGCTTAATTATCCAAAGTAAATTAAAAGTTTAAAAATGTGCGTTTCAGAGATTCCATTTGGCATGTCCTGTCAATATATCCTGCATAAATATTTCTGTACCTCATTGTCACTATGTGTACCTTAATTAAATACAGCCTCTAGAAAGCTCAAATGGAGGAGATAGGATCTATCTGTATGTTTATGTCCATCATCAACTCATGCATCTGCCCTGAAATCACTGAAAGTACCTATCTGCTAGCTCACCTGACAGATGGATGGGACTGTACACAGAGTGGCCAGACCCTGCTCTCACGTAGTGCCAGACCCAAAACTACTGGTGTCAGTGCAAGAGGACTGAATGCGTGACATCAGCTTTGGACCAGGTCCTTAATTTACTGACAAAATAGTTACTCACTTTCATGGAAGCTGGGCTGGATCTGATGGCCAGATCTTGTACACTCAAATACATAAGGAAATTCTTGGGACATTTACACCACTCTTTACACTAGTGTGACTCCACTGTATAGAAAGAACAATTCCCAGTTTATAATGTTAAGCGACAAATATAAGTCAGGTCTGTTAATTTCGCACGAGTAGGGTTTGGCCACAACTGGATAAAAACTAGATAACACAAGTATTTTAATGGTGTTAATCAGCAGTGTAATTTACACGGGACTTCCTTATAAACTGTGTAAATAGAACAATTTTTCCTGATGGATGAGAGAATAAGCTTCACTTAGCACTGTTTCCAAAAGTTAAGACTACTGAGACATTGTAGTGGTATGAAAAGGAAAACACCATAGAAATATATATTTGTTTAGAATACAATGAACAGAAGTACAGAAGCGTTGATGCAGGTAATTGGAAAGGTGAGGAAAGGGAAGGAGGAAAAATGTAGGCAGCAATCCCACGGCAACATGGGATATACGCTTGATCCCTCCAATTCACCAGTATCAGTGGAAGTCAGGCTTCTCTGGGAAGGTGCAACCTGAACGCTTGATAATTACGCTGGCTGCGTAATGTCCGGCCCGGATGCACTCGGTCACTGGCCGGTCATAGACAAGCTGTGAGAGAAAGCCTATGGAACAAAGTGGGAGAGAAAGAGAAGGAAGAAGATGGTTAGATTTGGGGTTTGAGTGTATCAGTTTGTCACAGGGCAAGGCACTGAAACACTGCCCTAACTGTATGTACACACAGGCTACTTTATGTAGCCTGGCTACTTTAAATCTAGTATTGCGCTTGAGCGACCTGCTGCGTTGGAGTGCTGCTGCTGTTATTTCTACCTGAAGTCTGCATTTGGTACCTTCAAGTAAATTAAAGATTATCAAGACTGATCTTTATTAGTGCCCTCAAAATCATTTTACTAGAATTCTTGCTCTCTTCTTTTCCAGAGAGAGCCCCTGATTCCTCAAATACCATTTGAAAAACAAAGAAGCAGTTTTCCCTGCTGAAGAGAGCTCCTTCTGTTCATACTGGCTACAGCAACAGCCCCACACAACTGTCACTCTGCAAGCTTTTCTCAAAAAAAAAAAAAAAAAAAAAAAAGAGAAAGGCACATAACAAACAAATAAATGTTGTCTACATTCACAGTTACAGGTGTTCACAACGAAAAGAAGGTGAGAAACTTTGACCTGATGAGGAAAGTTAGATGACATCTGTTGCCCTTGATAATGGGGAATTTAACCTATGACTTCAGAAACAGTGGGTACCTCTTAGCATGTCCTGATACCTACATAAACAGCAAACCGTATGGAGAGCCAGGCACCTCGCAGAACCCGGGCACATGGGTAACTGCTTTAGCAAACAAAGCCCTAGCATGCATGGCTCAGAAACCCAGAAATCACTGGGAGCTGAGCGTTTTCTTGAAAACCAGAGCACCTCTTTAAATGAATATAAGCAGAGAGTCCTAAAAAGGAGATTACTTTTAGGTACGTGGAAAAGAAAAGTACAAGTGGCACCAGAAATTTTATGGATTGAGTCCCTCACTTCTGAAACATTTTGTCTTGGTTGAAAGTATTGTGATTGAAAGCACGACAGAACTCATGGCAGAGGTGAAACACGTATTTCAAATTTGGAAGAGCTTTTCAAGATGTGAAAAGTAAACTTAGCATCTTATAATTTAAAACTCCACTCTGTCATTCTAGAGGTAATATTTTATTCACTTTTATCCTGTTTTTAATATGTTTCAGATGTATCTCTCTCCCTCATCCAATCGCAGAAGGAAAGTGAGGCTTGCTCAGGAAAATCACAATTTGAGCAAGCTGAAACACGTTCTTTCTACAGCTTTCATCCACCATTTCAAGTTCCTGTGTCACGCTCTGACAGGCCTTGGACCTTGACAGTACAAACCTAGTCTTGAAACCATGTCTCTCATAAGTACTACGTAGCTTATAGGTACCACTTTCTGCCATGTTACAAATTTTGAATCAAAGATGATACGTTTTGCTAGCTTGCTTTCAAACACACTTTCTCTGTTCAGCTCAGTTACTATCAGAACAAAGAATCTATATTATATTGTGATGCTCTCGTTTAACCTGTGCTCCTTTTCTAAATATTTCCTTTTGTGGCACATTAGACCATAGTTTTAGTAGGCGATAAAAATATTTTATCCTATGCAATAACATCTGCTCCTTGAAGATTAAAAACCATGTAAAACATCAAAAATAAGGTTAAACTAACAAAGGATAATACTGGTGAGCAAAAGACCCCATTTTCATGAATTACGAAGGAAATCTTGGCTTCTCGGTCATTACTGATAGTGAAGAGAAGCCTAGTTGAGGCATAGTTTTCTCTAAACTGCACCGAATGGGAGAAGAGTTTGAAACGACTAAATCTATAAAGTAAATACTTTTCATTGGAATAGGGGGGCCGTAGAGAGTAGGCATTTTAGTCGACAACTAGGAGAAAACTTGTACATTTCCGACATCAATACCTTTCTAGAGAACTACGTATTAGCTGGAATTTCAGATATTGACTGACACTAGCTGGGAAAAAATGACTGCTTCACCAACAGAAGTTAAGTCCATAAGCACAAGTGGTGAAGACAGGATTTTTCAGTATTCAAAGACGAGAATCTGAAACAGGAAGAAATTGTGCTGTGAGTGCTACCACTGATGGCAGTCAGGGGATGACAGACGACACAACTGTGGCAGGATGGTCCAGCTGTAATAGTTGGGTAACAGTTGAGAAATTCAAACAGCATGCCTGGCAGAAATCAGACCGTTTCTGAATAACAAGACAAAAATGGTCTGCTCTCCATTAAATTAACATGCATTCTTAGGAGAAACTTTCTTGGATACGTGAAGAATGTCAATCATTAAATTTAAACTGCCTGGGAGGCAGGAGCTTGCCAGTGTGCTTCTGGGTGGTTAAAACTTGAGAGCAAGTTGTAACCGTATGTAAAATGAGGCTGTTAAGACAGTCCATTTCTGACTCAGTAAGTATCGAAGATGCACTGGGCAGGCCTCCAAAGGCAAACACGAGGCTAGGTTTTGTGCGGAGCATGAATTCAGAGAGGGGTTTAGACAAGAAAGAACAACTGTCCTCTATGTTTATGACCCAGGCATCAAACGGATATGAAGATGAGAAAATCCAAGGAGTGAAGGACCATAAAACATGAATTATTTTTCAATACCAACTAGACTGAGACTGTCACCACCTCCCAGGCTCACTGTGGGTTCCAGCTAGTACGTATCTTTTGTCTTCAGTGAAGCTACTTCTTATTTATTCTGATCTAAGTGAAAGCAGAATCAGGTGAAACAACATCCTGTTCTAATTGAGGATAGAAATGAGAGATCTCTCTGATTTCAGAGCGGTGGAGAAATGACATTAAGTACAGCTGTCATATGATATGACAGATATACGTAGATAAATATGAGATATGTAGAAACTGCAGTGGGGAGTTTGCCCTCAAACCATTCTCTTGTCTGTTGAGCTTCTCTTAAAAGGTAAGTGTTTCATAGATAAAATAGGAATAGCAGTATCTGACACAATACCGCATCGAATGACAATACAAACACACATATCACAAACACAGAACTACATCACACACTAAGACTAGGCAGTTGGCAAAGCAGACCCTGAGGGAACACCAGAAAGCACTGTTGTTTCAGCAGAGAAACAAAGAGCTCTATCAGGTTGGCTGCCTTAGCTGCAGAATGTTCCTTTTAGTTAATGCAGTAAAAAGCAACATGATCAGAATATAATTCAGAGTTTGCCTCCTCTAGTGTACAAGGTAGTGTGATGCAAAGCCATGAGTCATACTCTCAAGGCATGGATTCAGATCTTTGAGTTCCAGCTGAAGAAGTTACTGCCCCATCTGTTTTTCACCATCCTTCTTTGCTGCTTGCATAACCTGATACTCTGTCAAAATGAGCCAGATGAGTTTAAGCAGTAAGCTGTTGAACAGCAGACCTTTGCTAACCCAGCTGATTTAACCTGAAGTGGTCTAGTGAGTAGTCAAACAGCTCCACCAGCAAGCAGGGCGGCAGAGGGAAGATGATAAGCAGCTGAAGGCGGTAATCTCTTTAAGGTGCCATGTCTGGAAATGCAAGAAGATAAGTGAACGTGGCTTCAGACTTACTTTGCACTCCTCCTACAGTTTCACAGACGGAAAGGGAAGGATTGAACTCTGATCCTGTATCACGGGCCTGGGATCACAGAACTAGATCACCCCAGCACATACTAAAGTAGCTCAGCAACTATTTTAACTTCTGCCATGGCCTGAACTATCTCCTGACTATCACTGGAGTGGAGTGCAGAAAGCAGTAGTATATTTTGGCTACACAAGACAACCTCACTTCAAATATTTTACCAAAGCAGTTTCAGGCAATATTGTCTACCATCTTCTAATTGCAGCTATTCTGCACTGGCATTTCTACACTGCTGAAGCTGCAGACGGCGTGACATGCAAGGTGTACCACTCTCTTCACACTGGAACACAAAGGCAAGAACCAAACTCAAGGCTTTCCCACTTTTCTGCCTCCTTCCCTGACATCCAAAGTGTTTATGGAGTAAGAGAATGGCAGTTGCAGGATGTCTAGTAGACCACCTTGCTGTAATAAGCCATCTTGGTAAGCTTTCAGAGTAGACTGGGATGCCTTTTGTCTCTGATAGGCATGGACAGCCCAGTAACCACTTCGTACCTAGTGATGGTAAGAACCTATTTGGAACTGCGTTCAATTCATCCCACTTATTCACAGTCTTCCTAGAAAGCAAAGACAACTTTGCTTCAAAAGTTGCTTTAAACCTTAGAGTGGTACAAAATGTATTTGCATTCCCAGGTGATAGAAGTGATTATAACACATCAATAGCTATTTTTGGCCCATAATTATTTCTTTTCTGCTCAGTAGAGAAAAGCATCTCTGGAATCACTTTGCTCTGAAAAGCGTGCCTGACGTAATTGAGAGTTAATCTTTATTATCTTCAGCTTCCTTACCACATATGCTCAAAGACAACGTTGGTAATTGTTAGGTCTGCAAACAGAATGAGGCATGGAAAAGTCAAGTTGCTTTCTTCCTTTTTGTGCTCACCACCAAACGAAAAGTTCTGTAAGCCAAGTGCCAGAAGTGGTGCTTGAGCCTCCAAATCCAGACCCAAACCAAGGCCCTCACTGAAACCAGCTCCAATCTCTTTGGGGATGCCAATATAAGTCTGAAAAGACAGCAAGACAGTCCACCCACTGACACAAAAGGTGTTGTCTTTACTTTGTTACTTCTAAGAGCTGAGTAGCACTTAAAAATCATTAAAGGAGAAGCAAGCGCATTTTTTTTGTGGCCAGCAGAATAGACATTTCAGAGGCAATTTCACTGAAATCAGGGATTTCTTTGAAAATTTAGTGGTAATTCTGAATGAACGCCTAGTGCTAGTGCAGTTGGATAGGAATGTGGGAGTCCAATAGCGGAGATTTTAAAACAGTTCTGGTCTGCTTCAGTAATGGTTTAACAACACTTAAAAACAGCTCATATTGAAGCCAAATGTTTCATTTCAAATTGTACACTTGACAATTAATTTTAATGACTGTTAATTACTAATGCTGGCTGGAAATCCGTTTATAGACTCTGACACCCAGCTCCCCCACTACTCGTCTTTCTGCAGTCTCTCTCACACTTCCAACCTTTATAAAATGCCCAAGGCAAAATTAATGTATTTTTTTAAACGCAAGAGAGAAAAGCAGGAAAAAAGCCATTATCAAATGCATTAATTATCAACAATTACAAGTTGACCCTGAGTCAGAGCCCCTCAAAATCTTTTTGCTATGTGATGTACCCAGACAATCCTCCTCTTCCAGCTGAACCCTGAAGCACCTAATATGCCATGCTAGCCAGGCCATTCGCCAGCAAAATTGTCCCAGCCGCAGAAAAGATCATGAACAGCTGAGCTGCCTCCTCTCTTTTTTTTGTATTTAAAGTTTCTACAGCTTAATTTATGAACCGCCTTTTTAAAAATGGTGTTATTCCACTACAGGGGACAGTTGCAAGCACCTTTTTTCCACTCTCATTTGTATACAGCATTCATCACAGTTGCTCGAAGGCTCATCTATTTTTATGTGATCCCACCAGCTTTCCAGGCCAGCAGTGTGGGAAGGTGCAGTTTTCAAGAAACATTACCCTAGCAGTTTAAAGCCTTGTAGCCGATACGACTGAGGCTTTTTTGGATGTCTTTTAGTGCTGCTGGAGGGGGTTAAGGTTGTGGTAGCACGAGTCTGGTCAGTTGTAATCAGGTGGTTAGCAACGCTGGTGCCAAGAGCCAACCAGCCAACCTAGATTTTGTAAAAGATGCTGGCATCAGATGATTCTGCAATATAGTCACTGTACGACCGTACGTCAACATGCTGAGGTTTCTCCTTCTTTAATTTCGTGGCAGATGGTGGATATTACAGCCAAGAACTGTGGTAAGCCAGAGGCCCTGCCCATTGCTATCAAACTGAATGTTGGCTATTCTAAATGGAAACGGTTTTGATTAAGGGTGGGATTTGGCTTTTGTTTTCATGTATTTTGGCACTGTGGTCTGACACATTAGACTTACAGTATATAAGACAAATTAAATGTAAGCATCTTCAAATACACTGTACTTCTTTCAACCTTCACACACCTTAGCTATTTCTCTCTCAAAATACAGCATAAGAATTATTCCACACGTGCACATATGTTATTAACTAAAAACATATACATGTACAAACAAGTGCACACAGTAAACACGAGTCTTTCCCTCTCTTTTAAAATGAGATGGCTTTGTGCTTCTACAGAACTGTAGTGCCAGGCTAATTACAAGTGAGAGAAAAAAGGTTACCAAGCCTTCCAGAAAGAAAACCAGTCATTTAAGATGTACATCTAACAAGTGGCAACCTTGAAATCTCACCCTCATGGAAAAGAACATTGGAAAAGCCTTCCTGCATATACCACTGGAGGAAAGTTTTAATAAAAACTAATTAAACTACAAAAATCCCAAGTGGTTAACTGATTTTAGGGGCTAAATTTCTGGCAATTCTAATTATCCTCTTGTGGCTTCACTTAGTGTTTCACAACCATGACAGATGACAATGAAAAACTGCAGTTAAATTCATCCTGCCTGACACCATGCTAAGCACTAGCTTCTCCCTCTCCAAGTAAAATCAATACCATGTTTGAGTAAACACGTTTACAGCTTTATTAGGATGTCTCGCTTGTTCTGTAACAGCTACTTGAAGCTGTGGTAACAAATCGACTCAACTCAGTTAAACCTAGAGAGCTGAGTAAGAGGCTCATCGATAAGGTTGTTATAAAAATAAACTGCAGGAGATCAGAAAGCTGGAACAAACAGCCTGGTAAATGTCAATATTTTTACTTCCAGAGAATGACAAAACCAGGAGATCACAAATAAAATGTTTTGAAAGTCTGTGTTTGCTTTATTCATAAAATGGTCACATGCTAAACACCTTTCACTGTCTATGTACAACCCCCTTACACAAACTTCTTATTTTTTAATCACCAGGAGGAACACTAAATCAAGCATGTTTTCAAGAACAGCAGCTAGTGTTGGTATTGCTGTCCCTGTCCCTCTTGTTCGCGTTATATTCACATTTTGAATGCACTGCCTTTCTGTAAGGATCACTCAGATAGGTGTACATCTTCCCTAGTCTGAGGTTATACACTCATTTATGGACAGATGCGAATAATACAACTTTGCATTTACTAGACAACTATGAATAAGTGAAAGGAGTGTTTTCAGTTTAGCAGCCTTTTCCTGGAATGGAGAGGAGGTGTTGAATACACAAAGCAAAAAAGAGTTCAGAGCCTAATGCTTTAAACCATTACATGTGGAAAAAGTTAATGAAAGATTCCTGCACAAATGTTACAATAAAAACACCGAAGTAAGACTCCACTACATGGCTGTTATTCCATTAGGAATCGGTTACTTAAGGCTGAATAATTTTATTGCATTGCATGTATGATTACCACGGTTTGGACCTGCCAGGCCAGCTCACTGCAGCTGGCAGAATAAGGTGCCATCGAACTTCCCAAGGTTTGTGCCCACCAGAGACTCTCTCTAGGGAAAATTAGCGGTCTTGTTTCTTTGATGTCTTTGTACAAGTAGGAACGGTGGTTGTAACTCTATAGCAGTTCGGTCCTGAAGGCTGTGCAATGGATGGAGAAAACTTTGATCCTGATTTGAAGCCTGATAAGACTGATTGGAGTTTCCTATCCCTGGCCTGTGCTGGCTGATGCCTTGCCTGACTACCTGCCACCCTTTGAGGGGGAACAGCTCAAAGCTGGAGGAGAGGCTTACGTGGTTTATACTGTGACACCCTCCAAATTAATCATCCTCAGTGGACTCTATTTATAACCTGTTGCATACCACCTCTGTGAAACTCCCCAGTGCATCTTATTGTCCAAGCAAAGAAGCATTTCAGTCTGCGATGTGCTCCAAGAAAGATGTGATGGAGGAAACTGATAACGAAGTTACAACTTCTGACGGTTTGGTCCTATTTTTCATTTTTAAGTCCACATGAGGAACTTTGGGAAACTCCCTTTCAGATCAGAATCTGGTGGCTTTGGGTTCGTCTCCAACAGCCAGGATCAGGGGGAAACATTTGATTAAGAAAAACAACCTCCAGACTTACAAGGAATATTGAAGGTGCTGTGTATGCCAAAGCAAATACAGGTATTTTTATTGGAAGCATCTTCTCTAACTATCTGAAAAAAACTGCTTTCCAGGCTGATGTTTCTCTTTGTTTTTCCTAAAAACATTTCCTAGCAAGTTTCCTAGAAGCGTTCTTCAAAAGCTAAAATTCTCCTTAGCCATTTTTGAAACAGCAGAATGAAATATGCTTTCTTTTATTAGTACCTGAGGAAATTTTCTGAGCCTCAAAACAGATCTGTTGTATTGACATTAAAGGGTGCAAATTATTACACCTACTGCTTGGGATAAGAGGAAGAGAATTTCACTGATTTAATGTAGAAATAATGAAGTTCTAAGCATAACAAGATAGAATACTGTGTACTATCCTCTATGCAGATTTTAACATTGTTTGGAAGCATAATGCTTCTGTCATATATTCAAGTACAAAAAAGGCTACATGAATATAACTGCATAGTTGAGATTCACATGCACAAACGGAGGGAGATTGGAAGTTGTGTTTGCAGAGCGGCCATCTCTCAGTAAGGTCTGATTTGCAGGTACACTTCCACACAGCGAAGGCAGTGGTATGCAAAGAGAATCAGAAAGCAACACCTGAGGAAGGGGGAATACAGCAGCTAGACAGCCGACGAATGTCTTGACTTTTGTGGGCAGAAGTAGCCTACCCTAGCATTATATTCACAATTCTTCTATTCTAATATACTGGCATGTAATATTTTTGCCTGTTTAAATATCTGTTACAGCCCTGGACTGATACCAATTTACCGATCACCAGTAACAGTAACGTCCCTTTAAGCAGAGATGGAGATCAGCATCAAACCAACCTACAAGCACTGCCACTACCACCGCTTTCAACTGGGACCATGTTTTTTCTTTTATTTCTATTTTTTATTGCAACCTTACCATCTTCCCACCTCAAGTATGAGCTCACTTCAGTATGGGGGAAGTGAACAAATTATGGGAGACGTTATTACCCTATCACATAACAGAGGCAGTTGCAAGCGAGTGAGGATCCTGCTAGCTAATACCTCTGCCCGAGAAGTACCTTTGTGGTCATCGTGTCAATCTACATAGCACCACACCAAGTCGTATTAGATGTGAAATAGATAACATATTTCAATGTATTTTTATATTTCGTTGTGTGGTGTTGTATCTCCTGCGAATATAGCATCAGCTTAATCTGACACATCGTTTCTTAGGGGACTACATGCTGCCCTGATTCCCAGGGGAATGTTCTTGATGATCCAATCTGACTAGTGCCTCTGTCTCTGCTCAGAATACATTAAAATAACACAAAAATATTACCAACAGTCTGCGAGCAAGGTAATAATAACTCATTAAAGTAATTTCTAACCTTCCACATGAACATTTTCTTTATCATTACATGATTTTCTAACACATGACACATTAACATAAAATGAAATGTTATGAGGATGGGGTAGTAGGCATGACAAAGTATTTTAAACGGTGATGATTTGCTTTGAGGCATTAAGTCAATTTGTAATTGTCCCATAACTATTACAGCCAAACCTGAACTTTAGAATTGGTTTTGAAAATCTATTTTTAACACAGTAGGTTTGTTTTTTAAAATGTATGCAACCTATTCGACATTTATTTCTCACAAAGCCTCTCCAGAATGTCACTGAATCTATAGTGAGGTAAATTAGGCCTTTTAAAACCCAGTTTTGCAAAATATTAATCCTCTTGCTGTGTACTGAGGCTCCCTTAACACTGATGGTGTCACTGACTGGAAGAGAGACACAGCAGCTATTAGGATCGGGTCCTGCTTCAGTCTAATTAGAAACTTCTGAGGGTTTTTAGTTCCGTACACTGATCCTTTTAAATGGATGTCTCATTTCTACATGTTATTTAAAAAATGACAGCAAGTATACTAATATTTTGCTTTACATTAATTCTACTATGTATTTTTCTGCATTGGCTTTAAATTTTGTATGTGAATTACCATATTTCAGTTACTACATTATAATAAAAAATACATACGCAATAGAAGTAAGATGAACAGTTAGAAACCAAAAGAAGGGTAGCAATTAAAACAAAACAATTAAACCAGATTGGATCACAATCAATTATACTTGGACGACACTTGCTACCAGTTTTAAGTATAATGCTAGCACAGAAGAGCGTATTATTTCCAAAGAAATAATTTTGAATGGAAAATGGCAAAAAGTGAAGGAGGGAATTAAAAAGAAAACAGGAATATTCCATGTTTTTCCTGAGCGATATCTATTTTTATGTTTTTGTTTAAGTAGCTGCAATTCAAACTGACAAATTTCTAAATCGTGCCAGTACTAATGTTGAAATTACTAGCGACTGGCTACACTATTGATCAGAATAATGATGTGCCTCTAGCTAAGACTGAGAAAAATCAGCTAGGAACATATAATCTAGTAATTTTCTAGTTTGTAGAAGGTCAGTTACAGAGATAACGTGGCCATCTAATAGCCTAGGTTTAAATGGGATGTTTATCTGAAAGAGTTAAGAATGCCATCAGAACACGCGGGCATAAGTCATGAGCATGTTGACAAGTTATCCCCTAGCAAGCAAAGACTGATGCCCTATCTGCAGCTCAGCTATTATACTCATGTATGCTGTTTATAAAACAGGAGTATTAAAGATGGGCAAAACAGGCTGTCAGTCAAAATGCTGTTGACATTAAGAAGGTATTTTTATTTCAAAGCTTCATATCTCATCAGCCATGATCTCGATAACAACAGGATTGCTCAGAGGCAATTAGCCACCCATGTTGTATAAATGAAGGCTAAGAGAGTGCTGATTTCTGTTATAACATTTATCTTTACTTCAAAGAAAAGACAGAACAATTCAAAGCAGTATCCCCTTGCCTCTTTGCTTGTGAAGATAATTTTTGTAGCAAAAATCAGCCATAACAAGTTACACGCACATACATATTTAATTGATATCACAAGAAAAAATAGCCCTCGCTCCCAGCTGGCAAATAAAATTGCATCTCAGAGCTCTGCTGTTATCAGAAGGCAGTGCTTCACAGCAGTGATATTTTATCCACTGTATTTCTCTCTATCAAATGTGATTAAAAGATGATGACGACTTACCAAGGTATCTTAAACAAGTATAAAAACCTCATACAAATTAAGGACCACTGTAAGTGGATCAAGTAGCTTCTGATATCACACTCCTGCTGTGCGGTAAAGAATTGTTCCTAGTTCCTGGAACTCCTTTTTCAACAAATCTAGAATGTTTTAGGTGTGGCGAGTACTGGAGGGAGGGCAGCTCTTACAACAGAGATTCATACAGAGATGAAAATACAACAAGTAAGAGGAATATTTCATTTCTCTACAATGTTTTTAGTGAAAACAGATTCTTCCACAATCTTAGAGAGACCTATAAATCCATTAAGGAACTTTCTTTTTAATATAGTCACAAGCCCACTCATAATTTAGTATTCTGACAAACCATTCAAATCACCTGTCTCTGCTGAAGGCATTATGAGATCTTTTTGGCATGTTTAGCACTCCTGGTATAGCCATATAGCAACTATCCGTAAGAACTTATTTCATTTCTCACATGTGCACATGCCTCCATCCACACAATTCCTTCACATGAAATACATAAGGGACTTATTAGACGAAGTCATGAATACAGTCCCCATTTTTGCCCTGTATCAGATTTATTGTGAGAAGATGGAATTCCCATTGTATAAGTTTCATTCTTTAATTCAGTCAGCTTCTACTCTTTAGCTACCAACACTGCCCGCTGAGGATGACTGAGGCTGGATTTTCAGAGGAGCAGGAAATGGCACCTGGGAACCTAATTCCTACAGGATTAGAACTCGTAGGACCATAGCACAATTTAGGTTGGAAGGGACCTCTGGAGGTCACTTGCTCCAGCCCTTGGCTTAAAGCAGGGCCAACTCAGATCAGATGATTTTTTATTTTAAAGATTCTTGGATTCCTTCCATAAATGATGGATTCTGCAGAACAACAACAGAATTATTATTATACTGAATTGAATTCTGTTTCCATATCTATCAGTAGTATACTTGTTTAAATCCACCCGCTTCAGCCAAGGTATTCCAAAGTTATACTAGTGTGTTTGGAAAACAGAACCAGACTTTTTTTAAAAAAGGTTTCTGAATCAAACTTTTAATAGTTGAGGAGCAATTATTCTGTGCACTATGGGTTCTTTGCAAACCTATATTTATATTTCTTGTGCTGTGTTTTTATAAACGTATATATATGTATATATATAATATATTCAAAGACTGTTTCACATTAAGGATAATATTTTAACATTTCAATAATATAGAAGTATATACCAAATATTACTTAGCTCTGAAATCAAAGCTGGATGTCACTCTACAGAAAATATTTTGTAGTTACCTCATGAAAACAGGCTACAATTTGAACAATGCGATGACCTTTAGGCAAAGTCCTAGGAGTCCAAGGTCTTTATCTAATTTGTAGAGGCATTTAGATTAAGATGGAAAAATAATGTTTGGAATTAACCTCTATATTAAAGATGAGGGAATAGCTTTACTGAGCCAGTTTGGCAACAGAAACAAGAGGGAAGCATCCCCACTAAGCCCTTCAGTCTCTAGAGAAAAGATAAGGATGCCATGAGGCACTCTCATGCAAGGACACATATAAAAGATGACAATTCCTGTTTTGTTGCTGTCCCTGTCTTCTATCAGAGCAGTTCTCTGATAACTGAGACAGTAGTTGGCCATCTCTTAAGATTCACGCTAGGTTTCACAAGAGGGAGAGAGAACTGCTTATTCTGTGAGCATGTGCACCAAAAAACCCCCTGAATGTCACTTTCAAACTATAACTAACAGCTTTATGAGACTCCGCGGTACATGAAAGCTGACCAAATTGACAGGTGGTTTGAGCCGTTGACCTCAGCTTTAATACCGACAGAGGCAAATTGCTATCAGCTCGTATTTGACACCATACAATGCTTAATGAAGAGCTCCATCTGTCTCAGGATTTCCTTTCCTTGAGAATGGTATAACATCTTTATAGCATGGTGATAAGTAATATACACTTGCTGTGATCATTCAGTCACTGCTTCATCACGCTACTTTAAAATGATGTGTGGTTACATTTCATACTCTAGTACTTTTCATGCAGTATATGACTAAATCATAGTAGATTACTAAGTCAATATATTTATATTGACAGAACCTGAAGAAACATTGATTTTACACCTTCTCCTATTCATTTATTATGAACTCTCTGCCCAGTTCCACTGAGTAGACAGATTCTAGGGGAGAGGTTTTGCAGGGGACAATGGCAGTAACTATCAGAATAGATGCTTATTGTTTTCATTTGTTACGGTGGCAATGACACAGGGGAGTCTGAACAGAAGGCAGATCTACTCTGGCTAAAGACAGCAGGATGGCATAAAGGAAAGCATAAGATGGTAAAGCTGTCCATATTTCAATCTGTTTATTGCCATTAAATAGGCTTTGATTATCATTATTGCAAAGGTTCAAACTTGGGCTGACTAGTAATAAATAAATAAATGTTAGTTTAACAAGTAATAGAATGTTCCCCAAACTCTGCAAACGAAGGCTGTAATTCCATTAAGAGGACTCTTGTGACATAAGCCATGGCAGCAAAGCTCAAGTGATTTGTCAATGTCATCAGAACTTGGAGGTGGACATGCAAGTTTAATTTATGGGCATTTCAGGGATTTGTAACCAAAAATCTGTGGTAACCCTAAAATCCACATGAGGTGCTGAGATGTTAGAAAGTAAATCATTATTGCTTAAACTTCTAAAAGGTCGAAGTGTTGCTGGATAGCAATACAGGCAGAACTCAGGTAGTATTGTTTAGAGAAGTGTTTTTAGCATAAAGATACTTGCAGCAATTTTAAAACTCAGTTTCTCATTCACGCGTTGCACCAGCCTGAGTGGCAGATGACTTGATGCCTGCAGTAAGAGGCAAGAAATTCAGAGAGACTCCTGGTGCCAACTTAATAAGAACACATTTCAACCAAAGAATGCGGTTTATTTCTTGTTGCTAGCTGTTGGAGTGAGCTAGTTCTCCTTGGAGGCCAGCAGCTTCATGTTCAGAAATGCTGCACTCATGAATCAACTCACAGAGGTATAAGTGCCCAGAAACTTTGTGTCTTTACACTTTTTCATGACTTTAAGGTTTCAGGACCTTCAGTAGTTGGACAGGTTCTAGAAAAAAAAACCCAACGGATTTCTTATTTTCCACTTTCACATGGAGAAACACACGAGGAGTGATTTGCCAATTTGGCATAATTATCGAGAAGGAATTTCCTTACAATGTGTGAGTTATACCTCTGGAAGAGAGTGCCTCCGTGAAAGACCTTTCAAAACATGATTAAGTCTAACAAACCTGACCTCCTAATGTAAAATAAATCCTGCTTGATGGGGTTAGTTCTCATTATAACCCACATTCCCCTCTCAGCCAAGACATTTGCTCCAACAAAACCACTGTTTGGTCACGTTAATATACCAGTCCCAGAAAAGTATGGGAAGCTTTGCCATGGGACTCTCGTTCTCTGTTGTCTGAATAAAGGACCTACGTTTCCAGGAGAGTATATTATAACATGGAGTGCATTTTTGAGTTAAGGGATGAATTTTGAAAGATTTTACTACGACACTAAAATCAAAATATTATACGTACTGTTGTCTAGATAGTAACAACTTCATAAAAACCTCAATCAAAGCAAGAAGCTAGAAAAAACCTGAAGAGAATATAACCTTTATGTTATAAAAATTCTGTCAGGACAATAACACTGCATCTGGCTCAATGCTAGAATCAACCGAAGATACATATGTCGCATAGTATTACCAACACTACTGCGTAGGGCTTGCTGGTAAGGAGACAATAAAGAACTTTTCCTGTTGCAAATATGTACTTTGAAAACACATGAAAAGTGTGATATAGATAAAATACAGACATTTCCCCCAAATGAAACACAGACCAAATCAAAGCCTATCCAGTCCAGTATCCTATTTCCTACATATGGGAAGGAAAATGAAATGACTCCATGAAGAAGATGACTACAGTATAGAAGACTAGAATCAGCTGTGTATCTAGGCTGTTATGACTCCCAAATCTCCCATCTGGACTAAACTCAGGAAAATCTGTTCTCTGAGGAAAATAAATGACCAATTTATTATTTATGGAGTGACAGAGGAGAACTAAGATATCTCAGAAGCTAATGGAAGAACCATGGATATGCTAAAGCTCCTGTTGCTTTGTGAGTCATAGCAGAGAGAAACATGGCTCAACAAGAACCTGAGCTCACATACCAATACTCAGGTAAGTGTCTAAACATAATGAGATTTCAGACAAATTCGCAACTGCTGAGCCAACTTCCATTACAGAGGGACAAACAGCTGTGGTCCTTGCTTTCCTTGGTGTCAAGGGAGAACGGTACAATGCCATGCTACCACTGGACCGCATTGCACTTGTGCTCCATACAAAAGGCATCTGATGCCTCAGTGCTATTTGTGGGGGAACTGAGGAAAACAATATATGTCCATAAACAGTGATACAGGACCTTTGTTAAGATTACCCCCAAAACACTGAAGCTTTCTGTATCCAGACACGTTATCTCAACAGACTTAGTATGACAAAGGGGAGTTGATCTCTTAGAAGACCTATTTTCTTTCCTTCCTTCCTAATGGAGTTTAGCACTTTCAGCATCATTTTTCCTCTCGGACAAAGGAATCTCACACCTGATCCAAGACCATCCTGACAGGATGTGCCTGAACTCCTTCTACTGCTGGTGGAAGGTAGCAGTTTGGAACATTCTCTGATGTGGCTTATATCAGCCTTTCCATTCAGGATGTTCTGAATAATTACTAAAGTCAATGTTTTAGCCCTTCTACAGAAAAACAGCAGCTATGACAGTACCAGGGAAAAGGATATAATTTAAAGAGGAAGGTTTATGAGAGACCAGGCAGTTCTGAAAGCCTGATTATGTAGTTGCAATAGTCTTCCTGCAGCTAAACTAGGAAAGAACACAAGTAGGATTATTTAAAAAAAATAAAGTCCTGATTTCAAAATGCCTAAAATTTGAAGAACTGTGAATAAATGCAACCTGAGGTAAACACAGCAGACAAATGAAAAGCTGTTTCCTGCTGAGGCAAAGCTTGGTTGGTGTCTACCATATTGCCCACCTGGGCCCTACCCAGTAATATTTTATTTTCAGGATCTGAAAACAAAATTGGCAAGATCTTTTCTCTTTTTTTCACAACAAGAACAGCAGCTTACTGGCACGGCTGATACACAGAGCACATGTATACAAAGGACAAGCACTTGAAGAAGATCTTATTTACATTATAATCGCTGTTACTTACTGGTTCAAATTTAGTCTTGTTTGTGATTTAGGAACAATAGAGAATGACAAGCGTGCACTAAAAGGTATATGAATAATACGACCTAACCTGTTTCCTTCTGTTTCTGCCCTTTTTGATTCACGAAAGCACCAAAGCAATGAGTAATAACATTCCTATTTTCAGCCAGATTTAAGCACATACTGAAAATTCATCACTGGTTTAAGTGATGTATTAAGTAAGGATGGAATTACATGCTTAAGATTACGCTTATGTTGAATGCTTTCTCTTTCTTGAAGCAGGATACAATTCTGAAGCTTTAATTTGGTAACATGCTGCTTGTTATCCCCTTCATAGCTACAAAACTGAGCCCTGCATTTCTATTTGTAAAGTCTCTTGGTAATGTTTCTAGTAAATTAGTGACTAATGGAGCTCCTTACAGCTACTACGTACTGGATATTAGAGCCTTCAGGATGCAATAGTGCATCACAGAACTACATGTATGAAGGTTACAATGAATGACAGAACTTTTGGATTAGATTGGTTTTTGGCTTATATTGAATCATTTTTTAAAACAGGCATAGACAAAACATCCTCTTTTTTCCTTAGAGCTTGTGCCAAAAAAAATAGTAAGTTTGCAAATGGATATTAAGCAATGCCAGATATTTTCTGGGTTTGTTTTAACAAATTAACCCTTTGTGTTCTTTTCTGATGTCCAAATAATTGTATTGGAAGCAGATGTTCTACCAAAATTGACATGATCAGAAGACATTATGCTCACTTATTAACATACTGTTTAATATTCACTACAACCTGTTTTAAAGAACAACAATGTGTTAACATTTAAGCCAGGAGGGATTTCTGTACACTATATAGTACTTGATGCAGCTTGTTTATGCAACAGTCTGACAGATACAATTAATCTCATGAAAACGACCAGAGTACAGCATAATAGCATATTATTTTAAAGTAATAGAACACACTTTCCCTTTGAAAATCAGAACTTAATTAAATCACGTAACTTCAGGATGCAGAGAAAAGCTCTAAAAGAATGAAGCCCATTCTGAAGGACAGTTGAATGAAAAGATGGTAGATTTTATACAGAGAGAATAATAGGATAATCTCCAAACAAGAGAAAGAAGTAAGAAATACCTCCAACAAATGCATCTCCAGCTCCATTGGTATCCACAATTTCACTCTGATCACTCACCAACACAGGGAAAGTAGTCACTTCATTTTCTGTAGTGTAAGGAGAGAATAAAACATGAGTTACTTGCAAATATGACTTTGGAAAGCACAGAAAACAATGAAAATCAGAACAATTCAAAACTGGACCTCTGACCTTTAGCATGATAATTTGAATAAAAATAGATTTGGTTTATAATTCTGGCTGTATTTACTGCATAGGGATACAAGAACACATCTGATCAAGCTATTTGTTGTGGACATTTTCATTAATTAATTCCAGCCTAATTTATTTTCTTTATTTCTGAATATTAAGGGCAAGAGAAAAAAAGTAAATCAGGAGGAACAACATAAAAGAGCTGGACAAGACTAAGAAAACTCCATCCTGCCAAAACCAGTGCTTCCTATTAGTTGCAGAGAGGTGATGCAGCCTCCAGAATGGCCAGTCCACGCTTCCAAAAATTCAACAGAAATTGTTGCATTGTTAAAACCAAAATGCACATGAACTGACTAAAATAAAGCTGTGAAATAAAAAGCAGGAACTAGTGTAAATCAAAGTGCTCTCAAATTACATCTTTTTAAAAAACACACATATGTAAGAGCCTTGCAACTTGCCATCTGACTAGATTTGGTTTCAAGATTTCAATGACTTCACCCTCTTCCTTAGTATTTCTTTTTTAAAAAAACCATTTCCTTCTCTGCAGCTCCCTGCCCTCTACTGGCACTCGTTAAACCTATTGCAATAGGTGGATACTCAGCATCTTCACCTCCAATTCAGTGCCACACCACAGTTCAACATAATTACACCACTTAGGTATGATAACTTTGGAGTTCTAGGGTTATAAATTTAATATATGCCACTAATTAATCAGCTATGGCTTTCCAGGTGGTAATGTCATAATGACGTGATAAAAATATAATTACCACCTTGTCACAATACCTTGTTAAAGTGTAAATTACCCCTGTAACAGAGCCAATGGAAGTTCTGCCTCTGGTAGTCAGTATGCATTAAACTGTCTCAGAGCAAACAGATTGTCCTTTGGCAGACAGCAGGAATTAAAAAAAGGGGAGGGGGAAGAAAAGCCTGTCAACCAGTGAAAATGAAAACCATCAGAGCTGTTTTCTTTTAATTTTTGGTACAAATAGAAATAAAAAGGGAAATAGACCCTCCAGTTGCTGAAAGCTGGAGATGCGTAGTTTCTTCACTGTCCAGCAACGGAGCAGACCATAAAAATCACTCTTACACTGATGTAGACAGGAGCAAACAAGGAAACCTAGTTTGGGAGGCATATAAAGAATTCACAGTCTCAAATCAGGCAAGTCTGTGTATGCTGCAGAGGTACCAGAAGGATCCTGGTTTCTGTGAAATGCAGTGTATCAGCTCTACTGCTCCTCACCATCTGCTACTAAGTGAACCAGGCAGATATAATGATGCTGCCTCCAGAGGGAACTGTTGGCTGGCCCACCAGGAGGGGAGGGGAGGGGAGCATTAGCAACAACCATCCATGAGAGGCAAAGGAAAAAGGGTAATGAAAAACATAAGATGAATATTCCAATTAAAGAACAGGTTTCAGTCAGTTCTCAGTGCATCCTACTCTCTATCCTGTTAAGAAAGCTATTTAGAAAAGCGCTTTAATGCTGTGTTGTGCTCTTAAGATAGTCTTCAAGAGCAACGTATTTTAGTAATTTTAACAGGATTCGTTCGAAATCAAGAAAGGTCTTACATTAAACTCTGCCAGACGAGCAGGGTGTATTCATCCATTTCATAAGAAGGTATTTGTGATTTGCTCTAGACTATACTAAAACAATGAACAAAGTGGTAACTGTTGAAGACACATTGTAATAAACTAACCTGCTTCCTTCCCAAGTGTGCATGAGCACACGCAGATGTTCTACATTAAATACGCTGTAGACACTGGCATGTGCATAGAAATGTACATGTTTGGGCGCAGACATTATATTTCGAATGCTGTAAATGGGGCTTGGCATCAAACACGACTCTATTCATGCAAACTAACACAAATGAAAGTTCTCACCATCATCCTTCTCCTTTCTTTTCTTCCAGTGGCCTGATTCCTTCCCTCAGCTCCCTCTAGTACTTGCAGGTACATATTGCACTATGAGCTCTTATTCTGCAGCAGATGTAATTGTAAGTAACTGAATTAGTCTAAAAGCCCAAACACATCACGGAATTCAACTGGTACGAGAACAATCTTTTTTGCTCTGATCACAGTTTCCCATCTCTACCGGGGTCATATATTCTGTCTATGACTTTTTCAAGGGGAGCAATAACCTCATATTCTGAAGTACTGAAGTTTCAGAAGCAGCTAGCGTGGCTTTGCAGCACATACTACATTTTAAAGATATTACATCTGCACACATCCAACAGACAAATTATCTTTCTTTAACCTTAGGAGACCTTCTACTAGCATAGTAGAATCTACTAAACTATATTTAACAATAATACATATTGAAAGATACAACAAAATAATACTGACGTGTGGGTTTTTTTTTTCCTTCACAAGAAATGAAGTCAGTTAGAATTAAAGCTGCCATTAATTTACCTTGCTATGTCTGTGGAATAGCATAAAAACAGCTAACATCTCTCACTGATCTGTTTTCTAACAACCAGGCACAACAGGGTGAATTAAGATGAAGCAGAAGCAGCATTCTGAATATCCTTGCTTTTGTGACTTTAATGTTGCTTTAACTTCATTTTTGAGTGTGATCTATTATGTTATAAAACTCCCAAATCCATCATAGCAAACATAGAGACACCTTGGCTAAGTGCACTGGTCATCAGTGGCCTTGCTTTTCAAAGTCAGTTCTGATTTCATTTATCATCCTGAGAGCTTATGAAATAAAGAATAATTACATAAGTGTTTTGAAGTCCAAGTGCTGTTCCTCTGGGCATAAAATCCAGTGTTCTATTTTTAAGCAACAAATATCTTCTATGGTAAACACCGTGGGATACCACATATTCCACTTGGATAGCAATTCCTAGAAGCCCAGACTTGTGAGTGCAAATTGCAACAAGGTGTCTGTAACTAAGGGAAGTTTTAGTAATAAGCATTAATGAAATTTAAATTTGGGGATTCAGCTCTCTCAATGATTTTACATTAGTGAGGAACTCCACTGTTTTAGAATGATATAGGAATAGAAAATATCAAATGTTAATGCGGTGATTTCATAGGCTGAAGACAATATTCACAGATAAATCAGAATGAATCAGCTCATTGGTAAATTTAGTTATTGTTCATTTGTCGCATTATGTACATAAAGATGTGAAATCTATCTTTATTTTCCTCAGGCAAAAATATGTGCTAGCATATCTAGCTGAAGATACTTCTGTAGGTAAAACAGTCTGAAGAGATAATAATTGGAGAGCAATATTAATTGAAAAACAGTGCTCCTTCCATTCGAATACATTTAAGCTCCCAAATGAACACAAGCCTATTTCGTGATGTTAACTGAAACAATCGAACTCTGATGGTAGCTGCAAATACTACAGGTCTGTCTTTAAACCAAATTAGAATCACAGACTACACGTCTACTCTTAGTACAGTAATAAACACCAGCAAGCAATCATTACATCCAATTAGGCTGAGTACTTTCCTTAACTGGGTCATTTACCAGTCTCTCTTGCTCTTAAAAGTAGATTAAATGTGTAAACTTACATTTAATTACCTGTAACAGAACTCTTATGGGCAACATGTTGGAGTGTCCTTAATTTTGCGTTAAAATAAAATAAAAGGAAGAAGGGAGCCCTAAAATATATACAAAAATGTCTAGCCATTTCCTCAAATAAGCTTTTGATCCGTGGGCTGGTAGCGGTAGTACAGATGCTTACAAGATGGAGACACATTCATGTTTCTTTTGTGAGCTTTCACTTGTAAAAAAAAGGAACAACTGTGAAACAGAATTCTGTCCCATCTCCTCCCCACCTCCATCCTCTCTAATTTTCTTTAGATCAGGGGCCAAAAACAGATAAAAAGAAAGGAAAAAAAAGAGACAGGAAGAACTTAACAGAACATAGAAACCTGAACTCAAAACCTATAAATGTCTCTGGGCTGCTATAAGGTAAGAAGTAATGAGAAAAGTATTTGGAATAAGCCCATGTCACTCAGGATGATTCTGAGCTCTTACCTCTCTCCAGAAGGTAAAACCCAGAAGCCTATAGACTCTAAGTCTCTGCACTTCTTTCAGCACATTAATACATCTTTAAAAATTATAACAACACTTTCTTCTGTCTTTTCTACAGTAAAAAATGGTGCTGTTGCTGTACTTCACACAAAGATACCACACTTGATAACGTAAATCAACTAGATACTGCAATTCTCCCAGCGTATCGGCACAGCACTGTCCGAAGTTACAAGGCAACGTGGGGCAGGGCACTGCGCGCTGAAGCCCCGGTTAGAAATCCCACAGCCTTCCAGTGATGATGTATTTCAAACCTGGCAGTGCTGATTCAATCTGTCATTTCAAAGCAAACAGAATGAGATCCTGCATTTTCAGGCTGGGACTTTCAGATAGCTGTACCGGATGAACACGCCAGGCCCCCTGGCGCTTTCTGTGTGCACGTTGAGTTTGCCTTGCTTTGCATGCCAGCATCTCCTCTTCCCCTCCATCTCGTTCTGTGCATTGTTTGGCCTGGTGCTGTAGCTACATAGGGCTTGTCAGAAAAATAAGGAATTTATTCGTGCAAGTCAATGGAGTTAAATAGTGTAACAAGCAAGATGCAACCACGTGCTTTGGGACCTTTCTAATCAAATATTTTAATAGTACACAACAATTGATGCTGTACAATAATGAATTCAATATGTAACCAAGCAAATTTTATAACTAGTAATACAGAAGAAGTTAAGCCTTTATTGCAATAATAAACAATGCTACCCCAAATAAGTTGTGGAGTAGTTGTCATTTATAATAAATTATGTCTATGCTATGATACAATTAATTAATACAAATACTAATTTATTTCCATAGTAAGAGACCCAAATAGTGCAACTAGGCTAAAATTCTCCTCACGGCTTGCTAAGCAAAAGCGAGTCCTTATAAGTGTGTTGGCCAGGATGCAAAGACTTGTCCCTCAGAGGCAGCTAGTTAATTTTAAGTAGAAAATGAGAAGGAATATGACGCCAAAGACTTTGAATCTTCTGTGGCTCTACTCATGGTCTGATAGATATCTGTAGGGGAAATGACAGTGTGCACACCCCATTTTTGCCTCTCTCCTAGGAGGTAAAGTTAATCCAAAGATGTTCAGTGAGACTCACCTTCCCTTTATAGCTCTCCCCAGACATACACGTTGTCCCATTATCTAGTCAAGAGTATTTTTATTCAGAAGTCATATTCATAGCATCTAACTAAAGTGTGATTCATAGGATTAGAGTTAATAGGGGAAGAAGGTTCCTCCAAAGGAACTTGCACACTCATACACATCAGCTATTAGCAATGATGTAAAATTAAAAACTATTTTTGCACCCAGTGTGTATCTTCTGAACCTACGTCTGATTCAGTCTGCACTCCTGTTAATTCAACACCTCTCCTTTGAACTAACTCTTGATTTATACCAGCATGAGATCAGACTCAGAACTCCGTATCTAGATACAACAATTGTAAAAAATGTAACAGCATCAACTAATGACTCGTGAATAGCTTCCATAGGCCCAAATGTGCTTTGTTTACTTTATAGGTGGTGTGGGAACCACTTAAATGTCAGTATTTTATATACCATCACTGCCAGTGACATGAGTTGAAGCTCTACTTTATTTCTCATATTAAATAATTCTTGTTTGCACAAGTAACCAATACACTATGATTGTGTGCAAAATATGGGGAAGCAAGAGGTCAGCCGAAAATACTAGTTTTGCTTCAGTGTGGTGCTAATACAACATTTTTCAAAAAAAAAAAAAAAGCATATATATATATAAAAAAACTGCCCTAAAGAACAAGCGACTGAATTTTTCTGGCATGTGTCACAATGTTTAAGGTTTAGAATGGCAATGAACTCTGTTGAAAAAGCCTTTCCGAGCACACAAGAGTATTGCCATTTGCCCGCTAGGCACAGATTTCAGAGGGAGCTGAAACTGCGCCCACTGAACTGCCAGAAGATGCACTCCTCTAACTCGATGTGGCTGCTGAAGACATAAGGTAGTGTTCAGAGCTAAATCCTTTTCCTGTGATCTCTGTCTGCACCATGAAAGGGGTTAAGGACTCAGGAAAGGCAAAGAGTGTGAAGCCATAGGCACCAAAATTAAGAAAAGCTCAAAACTTTTGCAGATGTTTCACTGATTCGACACAATGTCCTGGAATCACTCTGAAGAGCTCAGATCAAAATCACTGCTGAAGACAGAAGAGCTGGATTACAATAAACAAAGCTGGTGAACGGTATGGTCCTAGTCTCTATCGAGAACACAGGGCATCGAGCCCCTTTGCGTAATGCCAGATTTCCATCAGTTCTGCCGTGAGCCCAGCCACGACAGCCAAACAGAGCCAGATCTGGCCTTGCATATTAACAAATGCAGAACTCCGTTCCTGCACTGTACATCCTATGTGACGTGGTTCAGCCACTGTACTTCATATTTGACCCTTACATGTAAAGAACTAAACCAAACCCCCCTGCCCCAGCCTGCTAGTTTTTGAGCTGCATATGGGAATGGGAAATACAAATAAATCTATTCCTATCCATACATAAGTAGCTCAAGAATTGAAAACAAGGGCAAATGATCCCAGTTGGAATTTCAGTGTCTAAGGTAAAGAATACATCACACATGTATGTCCAAGTTACACTGAGACATACGTCCTAGCTCACACATGCTCTTCAGCCTTCTGAAACTTGGCTATGGGGACTGTGCAAAAATGAAGCATCTTTCAGCTCAGAAAGCAGAACTGTGCACTTCACTTGCTGTTCGCACCGACCCACACATGAGCAGGAATGCAGGTATGTTTGTACTACATTTCATTGCATTCTACAGACATATTTTAAACCACTGCCTAGCTGGACCATCAAAACACTGTCCTATGGGAGAATTTTCTGACAAATACCGACCTATAGTAAGGTCAGAGCAATTCCTACCAGAAAGCTTACAAGGGCATTGGCTAAAAAAAAAAAAAAAGGAGAAAAACACATTATAATTTGATTTTGAGCAGGATGAAAACTGTATTATGCTTCACATTTTTTATACATTAAGCGTATTGCCCTAGTGGGGCAAACACACCTGTCAAAACTTGCAGGCTTTCTTAGCTATACCTCAGTTTCAGAGTGGTGAACACAGAAATCACATCATTTAAATAAATGCCATGTTACATGACAGCTTTGTTTATGCTACATGATAATCTGAGAAGCATGGGTCGTCAGTGGAGGCAGAAATGGGCCCAAGGCACTTCTGTTTTACTTGAGCATCAGTAAGACTGAAAAGAGAAGGAGTGAGCATTAGGTCACTACAGAGCAGTTCCGAAGGAGCTTTTTTTTCTGGGAGAATTTATATTTCGTTCCATAAATACAATCAGTCCATCAGAATGAAAGAGACAGCCTTCCCTAGAAACATTACTAAAAATAAGTTAATGCGTGTATATATATACACTTCTCCTTAAAAAAAAACCCTAATTGGATACTAGTTGGACATTGCTGAGGTAGGTATACCATAGAAATTCCACAACATTGTCTTTAAATATTCAAATTCCCTGTAGAAATTTTAATTTTTCATTCTTTAAACTCAGAGCTCAGATGTAGAATTTTTACAATTATTTTTTTCTTCTCATGCCATATTTGCAAATTCTGTGTTGCCTTCAATTATGATCTCCCTAGACTACTTATTCATTTTGGAAGAACGAAACACGCTTGCTAAATGAATTTTCTCAGGCGTTTGCTGGTGTTAGATCTATTAGAAGATGTCACTGCAGCGGAGGCTGAAATTCGTTCCAATCTCAATGGGAAAATATTCTGCTCTTAAAATGCCAGTTAAAAAGAGAGCAACTCCGTTTTTTAAAATGGAATTCTTTAAGCGTTATGCCAGGCATTCTAGAAAGAGAATTTGGCCCCAAATGAAGTTTATTTTTCCCCTAAATTATTTGCAGATCATTTCTTAGATAACTAAATATCCCAAACTCTGATCTCTGTGGTATCACTTAATCAGTTTAAAAGTATTACCTAACCATTGCTTTAAGTAGGATGGTTAATCTACCACCTTTTAAAATAATTTCACATACATTTTAACATGAACTATGCAACCCTGAATTTATACAATATTGACTACATAGTGAACTTAATTCATTTGGATACAGCTATTATAATAGCAGTTTTGACAGTTTCCGGCAAGAGCTCTTTAATCATATGTTTGTGTAGCAAACCTTTTAAAGCATGGCAGTAGGATATAGACACTCATAAAGGTAACAGAACAGGTTTTACAATGCGTGCACTGTTGTCATTTAAACTAAGCCCCCAACACTATAAAAACAGGCTGCTTGACAAAACCAAAATAACTAACCTAGCAGACAAATTAAAAATTTCCAGCCTCTATCTCCGCGGAACCTTGTCAAACTCCTGCCACCGCCTGTCACTCAAGTTTATGGTTTTATTTCTGTAGCATTAAATCACTGAATCATTCATTTTTAAGCTATTTCAACCTAAAAACCAAATCAATACATTGATCTTTGGTTTAGAAGCAATAAAACATATTAAAAATCATCAAACTTTAATTGACATGTATAGCCAAGTTCAATTTGTGATCTTTTAAACCTAATTTGTATTCTTGTTATTGTCAAGATGACCACCAAGATATGTATTAGAAGAACAAAAAAAAAAAAGGTCCTGCTCTAACGAGGTCTGAAAACCAAGACTGGTAAGCAAGTAAATAAGATACGTAAAAATAAAACGTGGACACTCTGCCGATAAATAATTAAGTTATGAAAAGTTATGAAGAAACGCGAGAAGCAGATACTGCTTTAAAAACCAGACAGAGATGCAGGAAAAATCTCTGGTTAGCCTACAGAGTGGTATCATTTGAACTGTAACTTCAAAATGTGGAAAAAAATTTGGAAAATGCTTGTTACTTGTCCCTTTTAGAACCGTTTCAGTATATAACATATAGTTAATGGTTATTTAGACACGCTGCCTTCTTTTTTGCCACCTTTTCCTAGAGGAAATAAACCCAGAATAAAAGAAAAATAAATAAGACTTTCAATTTAACATTTTTGAAGAAAATGGAAACAAAATTAACTTCTGTAACTTCTAATTATTATGGAAATAAAGTTAACTTCTGTAACTCTCAATTTGCCCAATTTATACTTGCAGCAAGCTTTTACTCATCTTGGCTGCTTACTTCATTCACCCTCCTTCCCCGCATCCTTCCCTGTTGCGTGTTGATTCCTACTGATTACAGGAATGAGGGAAGGGGCCTGCTGCTGACCTGGGGGCTGACTGTAGCCAACGATCTGGATTTTTATGCCAACAACAACTTAGAAGGCTTCATTCTTTTTCCTTATAAATACAAATCTGACCCGAAAACCGCTGCTCGGTGGCAGCAGAGGTGGGAGCGGAGGGCGCCAGGAAGGAACAAAGCTGCTTGGGAGCAGACTAAAGTTGGGAGCAGGTTTTTCTGCTGAATGCACTTGTCAAACTCGACCTTTGAGCCTGTATTGTTTTACTCATCCAGTCTATTATTTCCTTCTTATGATTTTATTCTTAGATGCCTGTACATTTTGCATGTTCAAGCTGAAATGGGAAGAGCGATGCTTTCCTCCTGTAGCTCTAACCTCTTATAAGGAGGCCTCCAGTTCCCTGTTAACCAAAACCAGGGAATCCACCAGTGCCCCCAGTCTCCGAGGAGAGAAGGGCTGTCACTCCCCACCACTTTATCTGATTCTGGCAAAAGGTGTGCTCCAACCCTAGTCTATTCCTAACAGTTTGGCTTGGCCTTGAAAAACTAAACCTCATTTCTTTTTATCATCATTTTCTAACATATTTTAATTTCTGTATTCATTTCCCTAAGCCCTTTGAGATCACAGCTTCATGTGGTCCCATCTTCTAGGCCAGTGTAGCGCCTGCCCCAGAAGCCAACAAACAATATGTATCTGGTATGAACATCCAACATGCTTTGCTTTGTTTCTCCGAACATCTGTTTCGGTTGCACACACAAAGATGACTTGATGGTTTCTGTATTCACAGAATGTATTTCACAACTGTCCCTTGATTTTTGAAACATTTAAGCTGCCTAGTTAAGCAGGAAATCCAAAAACTATCTTTAGTTTTTTTATATTTGGTTTTAGCCAAATATAAAAATGTCAGTGCAAAAAAGCAGATACTTATGTTCCATGATGCACCAGAGATTAAAAGCAAATTGCATTTTTAGCACTCTGCTAACTACAGTGTTTAACTGCTCACAAATGGATTTTCATATTTTTGTAGTAATTTACAGTGTGCAATAGGTATTGTAATCTAATCCACCAGAACTGCATATTTTTTACCAACTTGCTGTTGATAAATAATGCAAGTATTAGGTTATTAAATTTTTTACAATTAAGTGACTAAGAAAGCTGTTTATTGCCTTCCGTTATACTCTCTGTTAATAAGATCGTTGTTGCAGATGTTCATGTATGCTGCATTGATGTTTAATGGTGCATGATGCTCTAGGTGGTTCCCATAACCTTGCTTTGTCTACTATGAGCTGACTCAATTGATATGATAATAGAGAAAAGAGGTCTGAAACAAGCTGGGCTGTACTGGCACAATTTGCATAACCTTTAAATTTGCCATCATTTGATAGCCAACTGCTCCTAAAAAATTCTTATTCAGTTGTCAGCAACAACAATATACTGTACAAAGAGCATTCTGCAGTTGGACAGGTGGGGAGGAAGGAGAGGGCACGCATAGTTTATTGCACTTCTATATTCTGTCAGGAAATGTACTTATTATCAAATTTATAAAGCCAACAATTTGGAGTAGAGTTCTGCGGTTCCATTCGTGATCAATTGCTATTAGCCACAATGCACGGCCTGGCATCTTTTCAGGTTCACAGTACAATATCACAGCGTCGGATTACAAGGGACATAAATATTTGGTTCCATAGACCCCTCTCTGATTTAGTTTTGACTGCTAATCAGGGGGGCAGGCAGAGGAATCAGGATGGATTAGGAGGGCGGTGGGGGGCACAGGGCAGAAGGCTACAGCAAACAAAATCAACCTAAGCAACCTTCCAAACTTTAAATCTGGGTTCGGAGGACACTATGTATTCTTTTTAAACAAACATTAGTATTGTGTCATTCAGTAGATATAGCCAAAACCTAATACTATAAAAATAGTTCATGTTTACTGTATTCACTAAATATGCTGCCTGTATATACTTTAAGTCAGTCTGCTTACTTTATTTGACTATTATTTGTAACAAAGAAAACAGCTATGGTGAAAGTAAGCCGCAGCCTACTTTCATTCAAATGGGATCAACTACATAAACGTTATTTTTGTGGTATCCAGAGGTTTACATCCAAACTGCCACTTCATATTCTATATCATGCCCAGATGCATCAAGGCCAGGTCACTGGGCTACGAGTAACGTGCACAGCCTACTTTCCAGATATGGCATTTAAACCATTTCTACTTTCCTTTATCTGTAAAACCTACTGTGGAAATCACTGAACCAAACTGATCATAAAATCTCACAACTCCACTTTTAGACAATTAACCATTTTTGATAACTCCAATTAACCCCCCCCCCATGTTAACTCTAGATGTTTTTGTTGTCTTACACAAACGAATCCTAAATCCTCAAAGTCAGGCAAAGCAGGACCCATTCAACCCCCCTATTTCTCCACTTTTTCCACTAGCCAGTATCTCTGCTCTGTCCCGCCTGGAGCTAAGGATTTGTCTTCCATTCAGCCACCTATTTCCCACAACTTCTATTGCCTGCAACTGGATGCTACAGCAGAGAAACTTCTAATCAAAGGGTCAGTTCCTGGAGTTAATTTTCGTCCAGGGTCACGGTACATACCCACATTTTACTCTCCTTCCATTCTGTGCAATTATTTTATAGTAACTATTTGAGCTGGTGAAGATTAGAGGCTTGAAAATATAAGTTCCATCATTTATGGCATTTATGACATTGATAGCTACAATTTAAACTTTTCTACAATGTTCATTCAACTATAATCACAAGATGGGAAATAAAATCTCTAAATTAAAGATGATAGGCGATCAGAGTCTGTAGGGCACCTTCTGAGTAGAGATTCTGCTGTTCAAACTCTTCTGTAGTGATTTG
Source organism: Ibidorhyncha struthersii (assembly GCA_013398815.1). Lineage (NCBI taxonomy): Eukaryota > Metazoa > Chordata > Aves > Charadriiformes > Charadriidae > Ibidorhyncha > Ibidorhyncha struthersii. The sequence goes on along the minus strand of VZSZ01011543.1, from coordinate 106,288 downwards.
TTATGAAGTGAACTGCTGCTTAATAAAAAAAGGCTAAAACTGCCAAAATAATGGGAAAAAATAATCTAGAGAAGGTATTTTGCCAAGATGCCAGTGGTCAAAGGGTCCAGTTCTTTATGCAGCTCATTTGCAGACAACAAAGAAGATAATGAAGACACCTTAAGGTAAAACATGTAATCAAATCTTTCATCATACATAGTAGACTGCAAAAATTGAATCTGAGATCGCAGACAAGGTACAACACACAAAAAGACACATGGATCAGGATAAACCATTAATATTCATGAATGGTTTAAGTTCTCCATGGCCATAATCAATATCCAATGAAGTTAATGAGATCTTTCCATTGATTTCAGAAGACACTGGGTTGAGCTCCAGAGACAATAATATCACATTCTTTGTAAGCACTCCAGCCGGTAACACATACTTTGGTAAGCTGCTACCCTCCCATTCAGAATTTCAGCAATAAGCAAAAGACACATTATTTTATTTCAAACTGGTTTTGCAAAATGAGCAATATACCATTATAAAACTCAGTACGAAGCATTTAATATCTTTAATTGAAGAGCAGTCAAGGCCACAGTAGTTACTTGCCATGTTAATGCCAATATGAGATCCACGAACAAGAAAATCGTTATTTAAGAAGGAAATGAAAAAAAAAGCCTCAATGTGTTATCCTCCCAAAAGGTTGAGATTTTGTTTTGTTTTAACTTTGAATCTCAAGAAAGCAGTGCTTCAAACTCTTATGTCTCCTAACACATCTAAGCCCATCCAATAGATTTAATCACTGATAAGCAGAGTTATAAGTTCAAACTGGCCTTGACCTTGGGCAGTATGACATTATCTGAAAACCATTAATGGTCTGAAACTAAAGGAAAAGCTCATTAATAAAAGCAAAACCGTACAAAGGTACAAAGGTAAAAAAAAAAAGAAAAAAAAAGGAAGTTTTATTAGAAGTATTGATCATGACCTAGGGCACTACAGACATTGATCTTCCCACATCTCCACGGGGAAAAAAAAGTTAAGCCAACAAATTATTGATTATTATGAAACCTGCTGAACAAGCCATACATTTAATTTCTTACAATGAAAAAAATAATGACACTAAATTAAGGTAAAGAGAAAATACATTTGTTAAAAAATTACTATCTGATTAATTTCATGGAATAGTCATCCTGTTAGTATGATTTGAACCTAAGTGTTGGGAGGGGAGAAGCCTAAGCACTGTAAACCTTTAAAGCACAGGTTTCAGATTTCACCTCATTAAACCAAATGCTTTTAAGAAGAAAAGGGTAGTGCCCAATACTGAATATTGCAGCAACACAGAATGCAAGTATAGAAAAGGAAAATGCTGAACTTTTAAGCTTAAAGCATAAATTTAATGAAAAGTTTATATGATTATTTTATGTGAAAGAGAATACTGTAGTTTTGGATTTTCTTCAGTTGGTTCAAAAAGTCAGAAAGATATATTTAGACTGACATAACACTGTAGCTACAAAAACAGTTGCTGAAAAACTAAAATCCATCAGAATTTCCTATTTGGTGTACATGTAGAGGGGTAGGTGTCATTTTCAGAAAACAGGGGATAACCTTGACAAAGTTGCATCAATTCCATGTACACATGAAAAGCACAATTTAAATTTGGTAGGCTCTCATTAGTTCCAGTGCTTCCCAATTACTCAATGACTGATTCTGCTGTCTCCCCATTCTTTTAATATAGTTCTGTGATAAAATCGGTGGTTTTCAGCATATGAGATGTCAAAGAGATCGTCTCCCTTCTGATAGTGTAATCATGGCTCTGTCATGGTACTGATTTTAAAGTATTACAGCCATGTATACAGGATGTATCAGAAATTTATGATAAATTAATTCTATGTGGATGCTCTGATTGAGGACTAGTATCATAGGGGAGGCTTCATTTCTAAAAAAAAAAAAAAAAAAGCTAGAGCATACGAAGCTACTTTCTTTCCTGAACAAGAGAGTCCATTTGAGATTTAATGGCACCTGAATCAATACCTTACTGTAAATTCATTCAACTTTGCTCTCCAGCGTCAACCAAGACAGGCCTCAAGTGGTTTAAGAGTTGGCCTTATTGAAATCCCCCTGCCTCAGTCCAGTCTTGATGTTAAGTGTGCCTATCTGTTATGGATAGCACCTCCAGGCAAAAGATACCATTTCTGACAGAAGTTCTTCAGCGCGCTGTGCGCCATCTTCTTCTGATACATTTAGACTCATTTGGGATAGTAAAAACAAAAGTTGAATGTGAAGAATGGCAGAAGTGTCTCACACTAATGGGCTCTAAAATGTCAATCAATGTAAAAAAGGTGCATGTACAAGAAATATTTCTACATTTAAATACACAATGATGGGCTCTAAACTACTTATTACCACACTATAAAGAAAATTTGAAGTCACAACAGATAATTCTATGAAAATGCCAGAACAATCATCAGTGGCAGCCAGAAAAGGAAATAAAATGTTAGGAATTATTAAGAGAGGAATACAGAACAAAGGAGACAACAGAATTAAACCACTTTGTAAATGTCTCAGGCACTTGAACATTCTGGTCCCTCATTCACAAAGCGTATGGCAGACCTGAAAAAAGCCGTAGTAAAGGGTGCAGTGCCAGGGTGTCAGAACTACGGAGCAAACGAAGAACAAATAAACAGAATAGGAAAAGAGTCTGGGAAAAAGACTAGTGAAAGGGAGATAAGCAGGAGTTCTGCAAAATCAAAAGTAATAAGACATTGTATATGGAATGATTATGGACTGGCCGTGCAATACAAACCGCAGGAGATAACCAGTAACGTTCTTAAGTGGCTGAATCCAAACAAGTAAGGGGAGGCATTTCTTTACATAACACGGAGTCTGTGACACTCATTATCACAAGACATTATGTATGGTAAAATCCTATTTTCGACTATTAAGCACAAAGACAACATCTCTAGTTCAGAAATTCCCAAGCTATGGATTGCTGGATGCCAGGAGAGTGTAACATGGAAGTATCACTGTCGATCTGTCCTGGTTTTATCCTCTTTTACAAGTACCCGCTACTGTACACTGTTACAGGTACCAGGTTACACCGACCTTTGGTCTGCCTCAGTCCTGCTCCCATTCTTTCAGTGTTGCCTCTCCAACATCATGTAATTTCTACCACCTAAGCAGTGGATTTGTATATTAACAGTTATGCCGCCAAGAATGCTTTTTAGATTTATGGTACAAAACCTGACTTTGTAAATCTACGTATTTGTATTTGAGAAACAAACATAGAAATTCTTCTGTGCAAGAGGAAATAATGCCTAGTCCTAGGGAATGGGATAGCGGCTCATACTTACTGCATTTCAACAAACGTGGATTTTTCACACCTGAAAGGGGTAATGTTTCCTTGGAATGTCAGAACGTAAATTCAGTGTAGCACCTGAAATTCAGGCTAGGTTTGATAAGAGGCACAGTTTTGCCTTGAAAATTCCTTATTACTAGTGATGATACACAAAAATGTGATTTACCAGCTTCACGCAAATTCTGAGCTAAACTGGTGCATTAACACGTTAGACTAGAAAAGATATCCTTTTTGAAATCAGTATGAAATTCGTGAAACACACACAGATTACACACACACATGTATTTATTTTTATATGCATATGTATACATATGCATATGTACATGCATTCTTTGAGATGCAATATTGATACGCTTTTAAGTCCAGTTAAGATACTGGTAACCAGGAACTTAGATTTCAATAATGTGTTTCAGCTGTCTAATAAAATGCTCAGACCTCCTCTCCCACACAGCATGAAATCATGAATGGTCTCAGTTACAAAAAGGTATTACCAGCTTTGCTATTCATTAATCCCTATCAACAAATCTTCATTATTAATTTAGGCTTTGTGGTTTCCTGTCACAACTAAACTAAAAATAACTCTATTGGGCTTTCTAGCTCGATTTTTATGCCATTAACAGACTAAAATTTCCTTTTTTCCTAACTCCATTTTTGTTTTTTCAACTTTTCTTTCAATTTCTGAATATAAATGGACAGGAAAAGTGAAAGCGTGTAATCCTGTGAAAAAGAGTACACACTGTAATATAACCCAGCTCCCGTTTCCCTAGGTCCAAGACACTGCTTTTGTTTGTGTAAACACACAGGAAGGCTGGCTGATAAAAAGAGCTAGTCAAGGTTTTCCTGTCTGGAAGGCTACGCATGAAAGCTGTGAGAAGTAAGGAAAATAACAACACTTTTTTTCACTTCTTAGAGGAGAAGACACAATACTTAGTATCTTGCAGGAAGAGAAGCTGCAAACAGGCCCACCATAAAGTGTCTGCAGTGTCAACAGTAATAAATATTTCTATGTTTTATAGATAGGCTTACAAGGTAACATGCTGGTCTATGATTGCAGTGCAACCTGACAAAGAGAACCTACTGACCTGTGTTTAGAGTAAACCGTATGCTCGAACATCAGTCCTTTTCTCTCCCCCAAAAGCATACAGCATCATGCCACTATGATTTAAGAAAGGCTCTTAAGATCTCTCTAGTTTCCACAATTTTGACAACCCTTCTAAAACAGACAGTTTAAAAACTCTCCTTCTAAAATATTTAAGATCTAACACATCCTCACAAAGTAAAAGAAGCTTCATCATTCCTAAAACCATACTATGCATACCTTTGTTGTTATTTTCGTTTAGAATGGGTTTTGGTTCTATTTGTTTTTTGGCTTTTAATTTATGAACATATCCGCATACGTTACCCTAAGAATGGTTGCACTGGGTGACACCAACATCCATTTCGCTCAGTGTCCTGTTTCAGATAACAGGTAGAGGTAAACACCTCGCATTACTCCAACATCAAACGCTTGGTAGGCAGGCTTTAAAATTTGGTAATGTTGCAAGTCTTATTATTACATATTAATTTGTTCTATTGTACTTGCTGTTTAATTTATGGACTTAAATAACAAGTAATAACAACAAGTAGAAACTCACAAAACTATTTCAGTATGTACTATGTGGTAGGTGTGCTAACAAATTTTTAAGGGGAATGTTTCTCATTCTACCACATTTGCCAGCACTGCTAATGCATTTCCTGAAATATTCTCAAGTAACGTATCCCACAAACTGAAGAAGATGTAAGTGGTTATTAAGCCCTAACTAAGGTGGCTTTAATGCTTGAATCCTTAAAAAAATCCATTTTTACTGCCATATTCTAACAAATGAGGTTATTACAAATGTGCCCTTAACAGAGGTGGTCTTGCAAACACGGGGAGGGGGGGGGAAGAATGGAAAATTCTATGTTCATGCATGAACATGCCAGATTTCATCATTCATAACTTTAAAAATGCTGAAGTGATTTTCTTTAAATTTGGATTGTTTTTCTTTCCTCTCTTAAAGCTATAAAACAAGCCAAGTATAAAGTTTGTAGCTTCAGCTGTTTTTGAATTATGCAAATATTTCAATATAAAAGTATGTTTTTCCATTGCTGAACCGATTTTGCTCAGACTTTCCGAAGATTTCCCTTTGGGCCAAGACCAGTCATAAAATGTATCTGACTAAAAGTAATTTGTTTAAAAATGTTATGAGCAACTCTGTAAAAGGGATAGCTTTCACAGCATTTGATTCTGACAAATGTTACAGCACACATATAGATATGACATATAGGTTCTTGCCAGAGCTTGCAATTTTTGGTGCGTTTCTTAAAAGCTCCAGCTGCTGAAATCAGGAGATTGCATGTGTTCATTAACTCTCCCCCCTCTCCCAGCATATGTATTTTTTGTGGTTATGGAAAAAAGTATTGAAACATGAAATGAATGGATCCCATAAACTCAAGAACCCTCAGTCAAATCAGAATCTCAGGCCTGGGAAAAGGGATATGATGGAACAAGGCTGTGGTAGTGGGACCAGAGTCTTAATAGCCAAGTAATTCCCAGTATGGATGAAGAGCATCCACACAAGAAATCAACCCAATACTGTTCCTCAAATGAACTTTTCTGGTAAGCAAGTCCATAGATCCTATTTTCAGTTACCAGTACCTTTCCCAAGCCACAATCCTCAGTACTGAAAGGTTTTGTCACAGGTGTCTCTCACAGGCTACATTTTTTCGAGAGTTTTATCAAAATTCAGTCATGCTGGGGACTGATGCTAGAGAAAATGACAATGTTTCTGTCAATGCTAATTCTTCAAGTTCTTCAGTAAAGAGATAAAAATTGACATCATCGAAAAATGCACCTCAGGTTGCCCGGAGAGGTGGTAGATGCCCCATCCCTGGGAGCATTCCAGGTCAGGTTGGACGAGGCTCTGAGCAACCCGATCTAGTTGAAGATGTCCCTGCCCGTTGCAGAGGGGTTGGACTAGATGACCTTTAAAGGTCCCTTCAACCCCAACCATTCTATGATTCAATGACGTGAAGAGGAAAACTTCAGACAGCGATCGTTTGCACGTGCTCTGTGGAGTCTTATTAGAAGCTGACAGTTAATTTAGTCAACATTTCATCTGCCATGGCTCCTGTGTGCCAATCCTAAACACTCCTTTCCTTTCCTATAAAACACACTGATCACACTCAGCTTGAATTTGTGCTTGCCTCTTCCTTGCAATTATTCCTACTGACAGAGAACAGGAAGGAAGGGGAGAGAAAAGGGGCCTTGGGGCTGGAGTACTGTGACGGAGGAGATATGAACAGACAGTAGAAAGACCCAATGCGCTCCATGATAGAGAGACAGAAATTTTTCCTCTGAAAACATAAATAATTCAGACAGCCACAGAAAGTGGACTGACAAGTGGGAATGGCTTAGGTTGGGACTGCTGATGCAGTTGTTGCTTCTCACCATTTTCATGATCTGCTCCAGTTACACGGACCTCTAAGTTGCTCGTCAATCTGTGCCTGAATGCCTACAGCTCGTGGCCTGTTTGAGGTGAGCCACCAGTGGTTTTGGCGGGCATTAAAACACTGTTGTGTAAACTGCAGCAATTCATAACATGACTAAATATCTTTGCAGTATGGCTGGGCCAGAATTTTGGAGGAAGCAGACATTCTAGCTGTCTAAGCTCTCTCCCTCGTCTGAAAGAGCTATATTCTCAGAACCTTTTGGTCAATCTTTCTTTCCTTTCAGTAACAAACTGTGCCTTTCTGCCCTATGCTCTACTCCTCAAATACCTGTTGATACTTCCATTCTCTGGAATGTCCAGGAATCAACAACTGTTGCCACAGTCCTCTCCACATGTAATGATTAGCTGTATCTGGCCTTTTTCACCCCACCAATAAAAAATAAGAAAATCCACATCTAATTTCCGGAATGTATAATTCTGTGCCCTTTCACAAACGAGCTGACAACCTTCAACAGCCCTTTTTATCCATCTTGTTTCCTCTCCTTCCAGCCAGAGCTGTATCAAAGTGTACCCCCTCATTACTTCCATTACCTGATCCCCCATTCAACCTACACACAACTCATGGAAGAGGTGCACTCCTCCTCTCGTAACCCGGCCCCACGGCTGCCTTGTCCTGGACAGTACGCAGAGGCTTTGAGAGCTCTGTTAAGGATGCCCTTACAGCCTGAGTGTTGCCTGTCTCATCCTGCCCCGCATGGGCAGAGGGAAGAGAAAGAAGGGGTAGCAGGGTGGTGGCCATCCCGCTCTGTCTCTTCACAGAGAGCAGCCCCATACAAGCCATTCACTTCTGTTCCCATGGCTCACAGTAATGCTGCTCTGCACTGCTGCCAGACAGCAGAGACCTTTCCCTGGGGAAAATGGGGAAGGGGAGGAGGACCAAAAGGCAGAAAACCCACAAAGGCCCAATTCACCTTTACTCTTACACCTGTAAGCTCCAGCTCCACCCTGCGCTCTTTCAGACATAAACTAAGACCATTGGAATATGTGATCTGCCCAATAGCTGATGAAGGATGGTTAACGGCAGTATTAGAAAGGGAAGAAAGAGTAGAGTCCTTTGCCTGGATACTGATCCCCTCCGGTTGAGTGACTACTGACAGAAATGTCTTCCAACAAATAAACATGTTGCTTTTATTATTATTAACTTGGACAAAATATAAAGCAGAATGTACCAACAAGCATATACAAATCCATAGCTGACTTTGAAAATACTATTTCAGTCTAGGGACAGACTATTTGAGACTATATTGTTTCCTCAGAAAGGCAGGATAAACAGCCCGCTTTTTCAAAAAATGTATTCCCATGCATTAGCAAAACAAAATGATTTTTATACCGGTAACCACTCCCAAATGCAGTAATTCTTCCAAAGACCATTTAGAAACTTTTTACACTTTCCACTGCAGGTTTCAAAGCGCAACTCGACCTAATTAGTGTTGAAATAAGTGTGTTAGCAGTGTCTATGCCATTATAAGTGTCTATGCCATTCTGTGGTATCATCATATGCTAAATTAAGGGACACATTTTCCTTCTTAACGTTATTATTTTAATGTGAGGAGGTGGGAAAAAGATGATCCACACCAAAGGAAGGAAAAAGGGGGAAAACAATAACAAATTGGTATCTCTTTCGAGAATTGCCCCACAGGCCAAACATTTTTATGTTCTTAATCATTATTAAATGACTTAACATGACACACAGAGCCTGGCGAATGATTGCATCCTGACATGAGAACGAATTACAAATGAAATGAAAGATCAAGCTGTATTAGAGGACTGCCTCTGGGAAATGAAAATCTTTAATTCTCTTTTATTATTGACATTTATTTGGCTGCCATGAATAACAACATAGCAAAGAGATTCAGCTATGCTTGTGCACTGAATAGCTTATCCCACGGCTCAAAACTGCCTTAACATTTATCATGTTTGCTTTTGTAGCTGACACCATTGCATACACTCTCTATCCATCTTGCATTTATCATGCATATAAAGTGCATTCTCTAATTTAAGTTCATTTCATAGCGAACAAACAGCTAAGATTAGCAAGTGTCAGTCCTCAAATAAGCTCCCAGTTGTAAAAATATCAAAGAAGGGATTAATGGATTTGTTAACAACTCCAGTTTGAAGAATAAAATAAGTACACAGTGAAAATTAAATAAGAGCACAGGAGGGTTACATATAAGATTTAGGTTTACTACCGTTATTACTACCTCATGTATAAAAACATTTTTATACTGCTATTTTCCAGCCAACAGTACAATACTCAAGTGGAGTGCCTCCATATGGGCCATTCACGTAATGCAGTAACTTTCTGGAAGCAACACTTCCATCATTATTCAGTGACATACACGTACCCATCTCTCAATGACCGCTTTCTGTTTCCTTTAAACCAGTTTGTAGCTAACAAAGTAGGGGAAGAAGCAAACTATTGCAGAAATCATTCCAACTGCTGCTAAGAATGATCTATACAGCAGTGACATCCCTACTTAGTGCCTAGCCCTGCAGCCACAGTCTGAAGCCAATTCTGATTTTGAGGCAAATATTATATGAGTAAGCACCAGTCCCTCAGGTGCAAAGCTTCCTCAACTTCACTTAATTTCCAAAGGAGGAATTCAGCCCTGACTAATAACTTACCTTGTGAAGGAATGAACGACTAAAATGGCTTGCCACAGCACATGTTTTTAATAGCTTTATTTAGTCTAGAAGCATAGGTGGACAGAATTAAAGAGACTGTCAAAAGGTAGGCAGTTGTGTTTATAACGCTTAAACCTGTGCGTCGTACATCATCAATTTAGACAGCACAAACTACTTGTATCCCTGCTAGAACACCTTTTTCCCACGTACTCCTTTGAGAATAGAAGAGCAGACGGCTGAGAAAAGCTAAAGTGAGACTTTCTGCTCAAAGCAAAAAAGCCTGGAAATTCACTTAGTACTGGATTTCACTTCCTCCTCTTCACAAATGTTTAAATATACTATACTGTTGCACAGCTGTTCTCAGCAGGCATAGTGTGTTCTTGTTTGCAGCAAAGATGGCTACACAGATAAAATCTCAAGTCATAAAAATCTGAGTAAAACCAACTGGATCAATATTTTAGATCTATGTTATAAAAAAAGAACTTAAGGTGTTCAGAACTAAATTCTCAGGCATTCCTGTGAAATCTTAACTTCTCAAATTCAGAACCTTAAAACAATTAAAAGCATAACAGACGAGAAACATGGACTAACATCAAAAGGCAAACGCTCCGACTACCATTTAACAGTTATAATTTGTAAACCCACAACTTGTAATTGATTAACTACAATATTTACTGTGAGCGACAATGGAGATTTGAAAAATATACCTGTAGCCATTATAGTGTCGTCCTTCCCCTGGGTAAAGACTACGATTCGTTGCCTTTTAGTGTTCACCTTTGGCAGGGCTTGTGTCTTCCGGGCTATCTCTTTAATGTCTTCAGTCTATTAATAGATGGAAGGAAAATTCTCGTTACCAGCATACTAGAGCGGTGAGAGATTAGAACTTTATTAGCAGATCAAAGATTTATTTTCTTACGGCTAGGTATAAAACAGACTTTATTGTCAGCAGAGGAAGATTTTCAAAGGAGGAATACTTCATTCTCCTAAGGGTTTATGTAGTACTATGAGACCATTGTTTTTAATCTTGATAATGATAGTTCAGCTATTCCAATTGCTGAAAAACTGCAAAGCTAACAAAGGAATTACAGAGCATTTCCTAATGAGCAATTAGTGGGTTTCTTTGCTGCTGACTGGATTCCAACCTCACCTATCATAAAATTAAAAATAAAATTGGTAAGAGAATACTTCGGATAAACTCTGAGCCTGATTTTCATCCAATTTAGCCAGGTTTTATAGTACTATAATCCCTCCGATTTCAGCAAGATTACAAATACAGTTCCTCTAACTTCCCTACAGCAAGTGATCGCAGCCAGCGGACTGTGCGCGCTGCAGCCCCTCAGAGGTGGGCAGCCCAGGTGAACACGCTCTGCGCTCACTACCTGGGGCATAATGGAGCTGCAGGGAAGCAACGGGTAAAAGCTCTATTCAGTGGGACACAGAACATCCCCGATTTTCTGAAGTAAGGCTAAGCTGCAAAAATTTCAGGGATCTTGGCTTTAAAGGGCCTTTGTCTGTACCCCATAGCGCAGGCAGCCAGGAACAGAGCAACCGACATACTGAACCAAATCTCTCATCCATCCAGTGTCTCTGACAGCAACGAGTTTGAAATGTTTAATGTGATGCAAGAAACTCTAATAGCACAACTTGTCATTAGAATATTATCCTTCCTATTCCCATAGTTGCCCTATGATCTGAAACACAGGGATTTCAATTTCTAATTCACTTAGTTTTCAGTCTAATCTAAATATAGGTATTCCTGTTATTTGTATATGCATCAAATCCTCTTCTAATGCTAAGTGGGAAGCTTTTATTCTCAGATTTATCTCAAGCCAGTAAGTTCTACAAATTAACTTGGGTATATGTAAACCTGTTTCTTGCCATCATTTATACTTGTTCGTTTTTTCTTTTATTTTTTTAACATTAGCAAAAGGAAGAAAGACTGTAATTATTCTCTGTGCTACTTACTATGTCCCACTTTATTCAGATTTGTGTTAAATAACGCCATGCTTTTTTTTCCAGTTTGCTCTTGCATACAAGCAACTGTAGCAAAACATAGCTGATTTGGTGAGGGCCTAGCGTTGAATACATGAAAGCATAACAATACGTTCTGCATAGTTTTGTGTCCTGTTTGTTATGAATCCCAACTCATTTTTAAACACAATTACATAATGAATAGAATTAATTTATAAAGCTGTCCAGAGTGGTTTCAAGTAATTTACCAGAGTTGTTACAATTGATTTTTATTATTAATAAATGGATTTTTATCTTTCAAAACCAGCATATAATGTTATTTTGAAACCCAGGTACAGTATGTGCCATTTTGACTGCATCTCCTGATTTTAACAAGAGTGATTATTTTTCATCAGCAGGTCAGTTAAACACTTCAAGACCTACAATCTGCATACCATTCAGTCCTGGTTACTTGCTGATTTTCCATAATCTTGTAGATCTTCAAGCACTTCACCTTTCTTATGGATAGAGAATGTGCCTCGCTATAGATCTACCAGTATCTATTTATGTGAAAATTACCTTGCTCTTTTGCAATACTTTTAGCCTCCCCTTAATTTCTCCCCCAAGTCTTGGTAGTCAGTGAGCCCATTGATTTATACACATTTGCCAAACACAAAAATAATCTCCGCTTACTAATTGGTCTTTTTACTTGTTTTTAAAATTCTCTGCTACTTTTCATTTCCTTATACTACATTCTCATGTGTGTTATTTCTTCCTTTCCTCCTACTTAGACTGTAAATACAGCTTTTAGAAGGCAACGTCTTCCACCAGAGAAGAACGGGAAAAACCTCGAACCACTCCGTGTGGACTGAGGACACTGAACAGGAGCCATCTTACCTCTAATTCTCAAAAAGCGAGGAGTACTTTGAAGATGCCAGAGAAAAAACTGAAATTGTTGCTCTTCTGTCTTGAAATGTCTTTTTAAGAGATTTGTGAACAGCAGGTATCAGCTGGTGGCACAAGCTGTTGAATAGGGGATGGATGGAGAATAACAGCCCTCCAGCCTGGGAATATGTAGGCTTCTGAAGGTTCACCTAAATTCTGAACTATTTCAGGCTTTGATAATTAAGAGATCCATGAACTAGGAAATGCAATAAAGCATCATGGAGATCAAAGGAAACAGGAGAGGTGTTTAGTTTTTGCTAAGTAGGAAGTGGCTACTTGTGACTTTATTAAGCACATTTACAGTGAAGCAAAGCAGGCACAGAAGTCAAAGAGCTTGAAGATATTTGTGTAATGTATTTACATGCACTTTAAATTTTAAAAGGAAAATGAGAAAGTTATAACAGGAGAAAATGGCACGATCAAGAGTTGATTTCATCAGTTTAAGGGAGAATAAAGATGAATTTGTATGTGGGAAAAAGGACCCTGAGGAAAAAGGTGGTAAAGGATGAAATAAAGCAGCTAGTGAAAGAAAGCAAAAAGCACGTATGTTTTCAGGAAGAATGAAATATATAATAAGCACGTAACAGTAGAAGGAAGGTATTTTGGGGAAAGGAAGCAGACATTTCAAAACAGAGTGGTTTGGAGACTTGTGTCTGATTGTGCAGACTTCAAAAGTTACTGAATAGCATCTTTCATGACAATTAACTTGGCCATTTTTTTAGTTAAAATGACTTCTATAATAAAATTCTTCAAAGGAAAAGAATAAAATAGAGTTTACATAGTGGAAGAGTCGCAACCTCAGTGTTGAGAAGGCTTTAACTTTTCCACGCTGTATCTCTGCCTTACCATTATGTTCTTCCGAAGGTACAAGTGTGACATTCTATAATATGTGAATATTTACAGCTTATGACTGCAGAGGTACTGTACCCCTCATTTCATTGTCAGGCAAACATAATGAAATGTTATCAGCTGCTATTTCTCTTCAGAATATACATAGTATCTTCAAATAGCTGTAATGAATAATACCTGTTTTGCAATGACTCGTACTTGCAAGCTTATCATGACTTTCTTATACATCCTGTACCTACAGACATGGGTGTATGGTAGGACTGTACTGGTTTGTGGTCCTAAAGCCTCTATAACACATCCCAAATTCACAGGATACTCACACATATCTAATTATACATTAGAATCTGATTTAACAAAGCTGACATACAAATTTCACAAAAGCATGATTTGCCTATTGATGCTGCACCTGAAAAGCCTTGCATGTGGCACTCACTCCAGCAAGTGAGTGGAATATATGCATGTAAAGAAAGTGCATCAGCTATCCCAGGATCAGATAGAGGTATGTGAAAAACTGCAGATTTAAAACTGCTAGTCAAACTATGTCTGCTGGTCTTTCCCTCTAAACCAGGGCATAAATCCGTTGAAAACAGTGGGCCTGTGCAGCTGACCTCATTAACTTGAAGACCTAAATTTGGTCCAGGGTACCAAAACTCTCCAATTTGGTTCCCCAACCAATACAGATTAAGGAGATCTCTGCCTCTAACAGGAAAAAATTTGTCTCGCACGGCAGCTGCTACTAACCCCTTAGATAGATACTGTTCCATTCACTTCATTTTACTTCTGGGTTGACAGACAGAACTGAACCCTAAGTTTTATGTTAAAGTAGGATTACGTTTTCCTAATTCCTACATAGAATAAACAGCAGGATACCATTTTGTAAAAACAAAACCTCATAAACCTTTGTCCTGGCAGTTTTGTTACTTGAAACATATTACAAACATCCAGTTAAAATATACTGACAACCATTCTATCACTTCAAGGGGAACCAAGTCCAAGAGCTTCCCTGGGATAAAAATTGTAACTATTATAATGGATTATTGAGATGACTGCAACACAGAATTACGATGAAGCACTATCTTCACAGACTGTGAATTTACTTTTTATTTAATAGTTTTCAAATGTCATAGAACACTAAATTCACAAAAAAGAAAACACTGATGCGCTCCAGGAAGAGACTGCATCAGAAGTAATGTTCTACTTTTGATTATTAGAGGTAAGTGTTGGTCAGGAGATAAAAAGAAGGAAATAACGGTCTTCAAATATCGTGATTGACTTTACAAAAATGCCTTGGATTTCAGCAAAGTACAATGGAAAACAAACTCTTGGTAAGGTGAAGCATAAAAATAAAAATTCTTTTGAACATGGTTTCTCTTACAAAGAAAAAAACAGGTTTGTGTCATAGAATTGTTTTCTCCTGCCTATGACAAGATATTTTTTTCTTCAGAAAAGGTGTATTTTTTCCTGAAGTTCACTTGATTGGACTTCTTTTTTGCAAAAATTGTTTCAGATATACTTAACTCGATCAATATTTAAAAGATGCATTTAGTCCACATAAACTGTTGAAATTACTGGAAGGTAGAAAAGGAGATGATCAAAAAAACCCAGCAAAAAAAAAAAAAAAGCTAGTCACAATGGATTTTTCACGCTCGAAGATTTCTTGATGATTTTTGTTAAAAAATAAAATTCCAGGCTGCAATTCAAATTCAGCTACCAGAAACTTTTCATCACTTCTATGATAAATATCCTCTTGATTTTTGCTTTGGTCACTCCAGTCCTTTACTTTTCCGTGGTTTTGCCAGTTCTCTATTCTCAATATAAATTGCAGAATCAGTTCTACAAGCTTTTGAGAGGTGCTGGATTTTTTTCTTGCTTTTAGTTGAAAGGCTGATTGATACCTTTTAAGTTTTTCCGAAGATACTTTATTAGCAGTGTGATTTCTTTTTTTTTTTTTGCCTCCACAGCACAATGGGAAAACAAGACCGTGGACACTTACCAAGTTTTACACATCTCTGTCAGTATACTTGACATGTGAGTTGTTGCTGAGCAAGGGGGTAATAAGAGATAAGATCATAATCATTGTGCACTTTACTGATATGCTGTAATCAAATGTGGCAGATTTAGGATGTTCAGAAGGAACTGTGCTAGAATCTCTAAGCAAGCACTAATGGAAAGGTTAATATGATGGTAGTTAGCAGACACCAGCAAAAGCAGTTTGTCACTAGAACTGAATTTAAACCAGGCACATTCAAAGTCTTTAGCTCAAGGGGGCAATAAAAATATAGAATGGGTAGACTTAATACACTACTTCCTTTCTTTTTTATTGTCTAGCTACCAGAGGGTAGCAATAATTTGTTATGCTTCATATTCTATTTGGAAGCATCTGTGAAATTCATTCATTTGATAGAATAAACTCAAAGTGTATTTTTATGCTAACAATACAGATTATACAAATGAAAATTGACAGTGATAAAAAGTCTTGATTTCTACAAAGCAGCCACACGAATTTGGGAAACATAAAATGAAATGGGACAGCCCCCAGTTTTAATATCTAAAACACTGATGGCATTGATGTACCTGCTGGTGTATGGTTCTAAAGAAATCTAAATTGTAGAACAAAAGCTGTCAGTCTTTCCCTCTTCTTTTCTATGGAACCATCCACACACAAAAGTGGCACGTTCTTAAAGCCATGCGGTTTGAATTGCGCGGCTTCTATTATTTATGCAAAATGGGTGTTGAGCAGTCAAACTCCTATCTATTTTTTTACACTGCAAACAAATCAATTAAGGTGGGTCTTATTGGAGCGAAAAAACATGTAAAAGGATTTATGTGTGTTCAGTTCTGCAATTTAGATTTCAGTGAGATCGCTTACTATCTGCAAAACGAGCACAACCGTTGTCACATTAATTATAGTATTTAAAACCTGCCTATTTGAATTCAGCATAAGAGACCAATAGCTGATAGCTCTCCAGATTAAGTTATCTGAATTTAGCCAATGGGAGATACTATTCAAATAAATACCTCGGGAAGATGGAATCAAAAGCTCTGAAAATCACTGTAAAATCAACAGTGTTTACTTCAAGAAAGTAGAGGATCATACATTTTTAGAGCACAGATGGAAAACACCAACTCGAATGTGTTTTGAAACACAAATTCCACACTGCCCCTTCTAAACGAAGCTGTTTGTAGAAGCACGGTTTACATTAATCAGTACCTAACAATTTTATATACAACCTTTCTAAAATTCATTTGCATAATGATAATCCGCATATGGCAGGGTTTAAGTTATTTAAGCGGTGTTATATTTCACTATTTAGTCTTGCTTCACCACTGCTTTAGCCGAGAATCCTTCTGGAGTGTAATGCAGCTAATGAGGTAGCTTTTTAACTGAACAAACTGACAGGTCCCATATCTGCAGAGGCAGCTTGAAACCGTGCCCAACCTCTCGGCTTCCCAAGAGGCTTTTCAAAATTCAATAAATAACATCTGTAGGCGATGTTGGGTGCAGACCTAGCAGAGTGCGTCATAACACTGAGCTGGCAGAACAAAGAAACCATGACGACTGCCAAGTTTCCATGGCAACCGCTGCGAGGCTTGGAGAGTATAATAGCACATCAATCATTGTCCAAAAGAACTTCATTATCAGCAAGAAAAAAAACCTTTAGGATCTGTTTAGTGTGCAATTGTGGGTTAACTCACCTCAAAGCCTTGCTCTCTAGCAAAAGTGGCAGCTTCCTGAAATAATAAAAAAAGAACAGTTAATTATAAAGTGCTAGATAATGAAGAAATAACACATTTTGAAACTCATTCAGCCAGCTTTCCTTTTACACGATTATCTCAATATACCCACATACAGTTGTTCAATTCTGATAGTCGCACCAAAAGCTTCCCCCTCCTTCCCTCCAGCCCAACAACAGTACAATGTCAACACACTTCACAAGTTCAAATAAAGAAGGTACAATATGTTTTTTCCAGGCGAGGAAAGTTACTTCTGGAGATAGGACTTTGAGGAGGAAGCCACTACTTCAAATCCAGACAAACATCCTTCAGACATATTTTTAATTGAAATTGTATCATACCTCCGTTTATGTATGGCACTTCATGGGACACGGGTTACCAAGCCATTTTAAAAAATCATTTGTCATCTACAGCGCATCAAAAAAAAAAAAAGATCACAAAATGTGCTGAAACCCTTGTGGTGGAATCGGATGAGCATTTTAAAATACTCTGATGTCTTAATCACTGCTTTAGGCAATTTAACTATGTTCTTTTCCTGAAAGAACAGAGGAAACATCAGGGTATCAGAATGTCCTCATTTCTTATTTATATTAATGGGAGCAATTAAAATCTGTTTTGAAATAAAAGCAAGGAGACGGAAGACAACCGCGATGTTTTTCCCTTACTCCCTTTCTACTTTCTACCTTAACATTGCAAATATTGCAGAAAACCCTCGAAGTCTTTACGGTTTAACCTGCATTCTTCCAGATTATCTTTGCCAAGTGATATTAATAGAGGGATAAGTCTTGAGCCAAAATGGTGAGTTGATCCAGCTAAACAAACCGACCCATTTAAGTCCAGTGTCCCTAGGACAGCTTTTAGTGCTGCAGAGAACACCTACTTGTGGACCTAGACGATCTGCCAGTTTGGGGGCAATATAAGAATTTGAAGTGGGTACAATTGATTATAACAACAATAAGTTGAGGTTAATAAAATGTGATAAGCTGAAAAGCACAACTCCTCAGGCTGCTTCACTGCAGAAACATAAGGCTGACCGGGTTAGCCTTAGCTGATGTTGACAGAAAAACTGAATCATGGTCCTGACAATTGGGTGCGGGCAAGGTTAGCCACTTTGACAATTTACTTACAATTGAATTCCTTCTTGTACATCACACAGTCAATGACATTTGCTAGCCTGGCTGTCAAGGAGGAGTGTAGGGTTCAGAGATATCATGCAGTGTTTTCCTAAACCAGCATGTGATTAACAAAGCCTATGCTCGTACGAAAAAAGGAGCCTGCAAGCTTCCACTCTAAAGGGATGCACTTACAATGATCCGCAACACAATCAAGAAAGCCTCAAATGGGACTGGGACACAGAAAAAAAAACAAAGATGAGAGAAATAAGGGAGTAATAAGAGGGCAGAGAATAAGAAAACGGACTAAAAATTATGTACTGTAGCCAAATTACTTCTTTAACCTCAGGTTTTTTGTCCTGCGACCAAAATCGGAAGTTCCACTGATCTGTCCTAAGGGGATTTCTTTAATGTCCCAATGCAGCAGGACATTAACATCTGTGTTAAACTATTGTTTGGCCAGGAAACTGGACACCAGTACATTCTTACATCTGTGAAATAAAAACTATTCCAGTTAAGTAGTGTTTCCTTATGTGGGAGACTTTGAGAAAATTCATCTTAATTTTCTGTACTGGGGCACCCATGCATAGCACATGTGGTTTGAAAGACCTGGCCCTTCCACAAGAAAGGATAAATGATTGCACATTTGTTAGAAAGTATCTCATCTTCAGATTTTCCTGTTAGAGCGTCATCTTTTAGCCAGCTCTGCTGCCCGGCTCCATGAATAATGGTAGCTAGCATACAATCATGCATTTTCCTGCAGTTGACCTCTAATCTAAGGGTGTCTGAAGGCGCCAAAGAACAACAGCAATCTTAATTTTCTTCTCTCCTATCAACCGAACCTCTGAATAACTCCCGAGCAGCTTCTTTTGGTAAGGACTGTGCCTACAGCCCCCTAAGAATCAGCCCCTCTCAGCATTACATCCCTTTAAGAATTAAGGCCCTTCCAGTAAAAAAAAAAAGATAATAAAGCTCAAAACGTGCATTTGGAGACTACAGTTTGGTGTCTGCAAAATGGTGAGAAATGTGAGGCGGGCCCTGAATGCCAGGGACAGTTCAAAGTAAATTAAGCAGATAAAAGCGATGAGAACCTTTTAGTATCTATTCACAATAACAGTGAGAACAGGAAACAAGCAGACCCCATCTGTGCAGCCCTAGGGCACCTCATACTGCGCTCCACGGCTCTAATAAAGTAGTCAGGTTAAAATCTAAGTGGCTGTAACATGTGGAGACTGCTAGGGTTACAGCGGCCGGCCAGGGCGTTCCCTGATGCAGGTGATAATCAGTATGATAATCACTATATTTACAGGCTTTCCATTTTATATCTGACATTGGAAATCACGAAGAAGGAGGGATTAAGGAAATAAACAACCTACACAGAAGCTTTAGCGCTCCCCGGAGAATGCAGCATTTTCATTCATGCGTGACAGGCGACAACAGCAAAGCAAAACAGCGACAGAACAGAATTTTCTTAGGAGGCTTCATTTCACATCAGGAGCTCTTTCAGTTTTGATAAACTTTAGACATTATTCGTTCATTACTCCAACTCAGCATTTTTGGAGCTATTTTCCATTATTGTCTACAACAGAAAATCTCATTTCATAAAACCCTCTCCCCTGCCTTTTTTACTCTTTTATACTAAGTATATTAAAAATTCACACTCCTTGTTCAAGAAAATCTTTTTACTAACCGCAACAGCGAATTTATTGCCATACCACCTAAAGTAGAAATGGCATCTGTTATTAGTTAGGAAACATTATTTAGCTCATGCAGTTTGGGGAAAAAAAAATCCTAAGTAGTCACACTGAAAAAAACTGTATCCAGCATCACTTAATGGGAGTAACACAATGCCACCAAAGTTAACACACACCCTTCTCTCTGCACAATAGTGAGCAGTTTACACAGGAAAGCGAGATAAATTAAAGAGATAACAATAAAAATAGACAACTTCCGTTAGTACTGGCCTTGCTGGTATGTTAGAACTCGCTTGCTAGCTGATAACTATTTCCATTCTTGCACGTATTCTATTGCTGTTGGAGTCCCAGCATTTAGTAAATGGAGCTGTCTATAATCTACACTGGGGCTAATTGTAACAGGACTTGTTAAAATTCTGAGCCCTTTTATCACCAGCAATACAAACTATTTGTTTATAAGTAAACAGAAACATACCCTCCAAACACAGAATTCATTAGCACCTGCATTCCTAGGAGTATTCGCTAGCCCCCTCTGTTAGAAGAATTTTATGACTATAGAGTTAAGATGGCTCAACTTAATAATTGGCTCAACAATAATTGCACGTTCGGTTTGCCATAACACACAGAAGGGACACTGTATATTAAATATTCTCGACACACCCACATTTTTTTTTGTTGGTACCAAGGTTTTATGATGACTTGATCAAATTATAGCCAAAATGGTAACAACATGCATGTTGGGTTAAATTTAATTCATGTGGGCCAACATAAAACTCATTCAGTTGCACTGAACAGCATTTAAAACCATGTATTGCTGAAATTAGCTGACAAACTGCTGTTTCAAAAGCACCACCAACAGTATTATCTACAATACGCATTTTAACCTTTATACAGAGAAAAGGAGCACTGTAAACTAAATTTGCATTTCATTGGTGAAATCAACATTATCTCATAAAGAAATGATAAAACAGCAGGACAGCAATGATACCCTTGCACACTGAATGCATTTCCCGTAATTACACAAGAAAGCAAATGCAGGGGACACTGAAGCTAATCCCTCCCCTGCCATCCTTCTTGGTAGAGGAACCATCTTACAGAATAACCCAAACTCACATATTACAGTGCAGCACTCTCTAATTCTCTGTTTTTCCTTGGGAGGGTGGCATGGGGGTGGGGGATTGGATTTGATTAAGTTTTTTTAATTGGGGGATTACTGGCTGGTTTTGAGGGAGTTCCTATTGCAGTAACTGAAAACTTCCTGACTTACCCAAAGCAAGTCCAGAACAACATTTTCAGAGTATCATCCTCTTCCTCTGCATAACAAACCTGCGACTTGGTGGGTTCAGCCCAGCCCATCAATCAATGTAGTGTTAAGCCCGCACACACACCGAGCGCATGTGTGACTGCAGAGGAAGATCTTTGCAGTATATCAGAGTGCATAACGACAAAAAGAAATAAAAAAGCAAACTTGAGTGGACACGCTCAATAAGAAACAGTAAATGACTATGAGGACCATCCACTTAGTGTTTGCATTTGATGAAACCACTCCTACTACTAGTACCAACTATGTTTGATATAACTTGAATAGTACTTCCACCACTATACCTTACAAGACTCTTTAACTGCTAAAATCTTCTAAAAATCAATCTTAAAACATTTCCTTCCTCGGCTTCAGGCTACTGCCGTTGTACGACTGTCTTCTAAGAAGTATGAATTGTTAGTTTTCTTCCGTTTTCATTGTTTCCTTGAACACATTAAAGGCTATGATTATCTCAGATACTTCCCTTTTTCTTTGGTATAATCATTTAGTAATATCAATACCTCTCATGAGTTCATCTCTAAACCTGGTATAACTCCATGTTCTTTGTATCGTCTCTTGCTTTTCTACAGCTTGCCTTGTTTGCTGCAACAAAGTGTTAGCTGCAGAAATTTTCTCTAACATTGAAACCCTGTTATCTAAATGAAAAGTGTGACAACAAAGTAAATTCAGCAAATACATATATAGGGAAGACCTTCATGCAAGTGATGGACACTGATATCTACAACTTCATTCTGTAGAAGACTGACTCAAATAACCAAAGTTGTACTATACTATCTCCTTTCCTAGAGACAGGTGCTAAAGATTTGTATATCTGAAATAGATATGTTTATTCATGATTTCCTAAAGGATGGTATACCTGTAAAGCTTTCTAAAACAATAAAAAAAAAGAAAACAAACAAAATTTCATGTATTAATTGTCTCACTGCACCAGAGAGACATGAAAGTCTTCTGCTTTATTATAATATAATTACAAACACTTGTACTTCAGCTTTCCTTAGGTAGGCACATTTGTCCTTCCTATCTCCCTGTCCCTTCTGTCATCTTTCCCTGTCCTTAACAAAGAGCTTTCTTATAAAATTCTCTGCTTTCAGAGCTATACACTTACTTTTGTATACGCCGTAGGTACTGAGAACCTCTGATTTCAGCAGTATCTGTTGTGCCCAGTAATTCTGAATACAGGCCCTTAAAAGACATCTTTTCTTAAAATCTCCCTCTTTTTTTTTTTTTTTGTCAGAAGGTAAGTCATGAAGAATACTACTGTCAAGATTACCATGTGCCCTCCTTTTGGTATTTCCTTCACAAAACACTTGTCACAGTGCAGGAACTAAGCTAATTTTTAAGGTGGGGGGCTAGTGAGCCCTGCCATGCCGTGTTTTCCACTCTTGCAGCTCCAGGCAAATTTACGCTAAATACGACCCTGGAAATGTGGCTTAAGGCACAGACAGGACAAGGGATTTTCAGTTGCTGCTTTTGAATTATAACAAAGATGTCATACATACACCCACTAACTTCACAACACAGTTGGTGGGGTGTTCTTGTATCAAATCCAGGTATTTAATGCAGCCCATAAATGTGCAGAAATATGATCTGTCTTCATACCACTCTTTCCTGTGTATGCTACACAAAGCCAAACTAAGTTGTAACTGATTTTATTGCCCATCCCAATTTTAAGTGAGAAAATAATAGATGCATATGTATACACATAAATAAAAACAGATCCCTGCTTCTTAACACGCTGAATTAACAGTATGCAAGAAATAAGACTGCTTTCCTGCTATGCACATAGGGGTGATGTCAAAGCTGTGGTAATGATAACCATGACTACCTAAGGAATCAGAGGCAGCTACTGCTGAAGACTATCTGATGGTCGTTTGAAAACATGATTTCAACAAATGGCCACTATCATTCTGCTATTTAAAATGAACAGACCGAAAGTCTATAGGACACAGTTCCAGCTGGATCACTAACCTTTAGTGCCAACTGGACATTTATTGTGGGTAGTGGTAAAATACATACGTTCCTCTTCAATTCAGCGCTAAATAGTCATGAGCAGTTACTCAAAACACTGTACGCTGTTCTATCCAGCCTTTTATATCTTTGTAGTCTGAATTCAGACAGGTGTTACTTTCTGGTCAACTATTACTACATTGCACTCTGTAAAAGCAATACAAGCTCATAAGCCTTTATTAAAAAATGGCCATTTATAAAGGCGTTCAGGACTCAGGAGGTGAATGTGATTTTACCCTTTTTAAACTTTTTTTTTTTTCCCTCAGAGACAGTTGCTTTGATACGGGTCATACGAGAGTTTGAGAAACAGGAGTCAAGAGAACCACCCAGCATATTTTCTGAAACAAATGTCTATCTGGTGAAATTCTGCTACAGCTGATAAAACCTCAGCTATACTTGGGGATGTGTTACACAGATATAATGCTTCCAAATTATTTTTGTTTGACAAGCACAGAAGACTAATCTTTAATTTGGTAAGTAGTGTACACCTGCTCACATTTCAGAGAAGATCAATAAAAGCTGGTCACAGAAGGGACAGACCCCGAACACAGCTTGAGAATCAACACTGAGAATCAGCAGTATCTGAGCAAGTATCTACCCCTCACTGCTTATTACCGAAGAAAGCACAGCTGGCATCAACTGGACAGGCAGATTATCATAAAGGAACACTGAGGTGTTTTTTTTTCCCTCTTTACTTTTCCCATGAGCAGTGCCAGACCCCAGAATTGCTTTTCTTCATGAAGGACAGCAAGAGTTCATATCATATCCTAAAATATTATTTCAGCTTGCTCCAGTAAAGATACTGGTAAATATATCTACAGTACCTCACTCAATAGGTGAAAATGTAAAATAATAATAATCAGTTCAAACTAATAATCAGAACAAGTATAAATACCATATGGGGTTAAAGCTGTAATGTTCAGAGAGGGTTCTGGGCAGAGTACCAGAGGGTTTTGTCTGAAAAAGCCCAGTGTGAAAAGAATTGAGAAAGAAACGTATTTCCTGTCCTGTTTGCGTTTGCCCTGGAGCCTCTGTATTACGTACAAGTCATTAATATTCAAGTTATTTATTCTCCTATTCAGGTTATTACCAGAACTATAGTTCCTGCTAGAATCTTCTACAGAAAAAATCACCCTGAGTCAGAGCTTAATGCCATTACAGGGTCTGCAACAGCTGCAGCTGTGATACGCCTCTGAGCCATTTTGAAATTTTATGATGGATAAAACGCTTATACTTATATCTCTACCTTACATCCTTACCTAAAGAACTGAACTACCTATGACTCTGCACGTGTCTCTCTCCTCAGATATTACAAGCACCAAATTAGTGAACTATACGTCCTTACACCACCTTTCTATACAAATGTGCCTGTCTCTATCTTAAGAATAGATGCATCACGATCAGAAAAGAGAGAAGAAAAAAAAAGACCCTTTCCTTAATCATCACTGAGTCAGAAGAACATAATAAAAATTTTAAAAAAATCTTAAAATTAATGTAATAACTAGAAGATAAGAGTTTTATACGCATATAAAAAATAAAAGATGCGCGGTGTCTTTTGAAGTCTTTAATACTGCTCATTGGATGCTCTTAGTGTTAACTTTCTGGCTGAAGGATGACAAACACAAATAAAGAATTGCATCATTTTCAACAAGGCCTTCTATGATTGCAACCACTCAGACTAGCCTCAAATCACTGACGAGATATTCTCATCCAGCAATTTCAGATGAAGAGAATAATCAGATACTGTGCTAAAAGTGCTGGGATCCAGCAGGACTTGTCTCTAGTCCAGCTAAAAGTTTAACACATTATTAGCAGGGAAATTGAGTTGTTTTATATACTTTGTTTGGTATGATGTCATGCACAGCCATTTAGAATTATAACTAAGGCTATAGTATTGGGAACCCTATAAAGAGCAAACATCGCGTAACTCTCTTCGTGTGCGAGGGTTGCACTGCTTGTTGACTTTAGCAAGAAAATAAAATTGCTCACTGCAGCCTCCAGCAATGACACTAACTTTTTAACTGATCTTAATATTACACATTTTACCTGTCCAATTAAGTTTGAACCCAGCTGACTTAAAGATTCTTATTGGAGTTTGTTGTGCTATTTAATGCTAATTTGATGATGCATTTATCTGTGTTCAAGATATGAATATTCAAGATATATTTTTTCATGTATTTTCAGTTTTAGCTAGTGCAGCTACTTTATGCAAGGAACAGCCTAGTTCTTGGTCTGTACTAGTGGCGCTCTCTCACAACATGGTCATTGCACAGAAAAACAAAATTTCAATCTGACCACCGGTGGGTCACTGTGGTCCTGACTGAAGAACGTGAGCTCTAATTCCAGATCTGACTAAGGCACTCTTTGTCATCTTTGTCACAAGTTGCTAATTTCTTGCACCATTTTTTAAAAATCTATAAATGTTAGAATTTACCTGCTTCTGACCAGTAAGTGTTTGAGGATGAGTGGGTTTTTGGTATGTTTGTTCCTTTCCTAAGAGAAGCCAACCTAAACTTGAGATGGGCTAAGACAGAGCAGAGAGTGAAAGAAATGTCAAGTAATGAAATTAGAGGGATCACAAATTCCAACATTTTTAAAAGAGGTAATACAAAATCACAGAGTGGTTGAGGTTGGAATGGGCTTCTGAAGATCATCTAGTCCAACCCTGCTCGTCAAGCAGGGTCAGGTAGAGCAGGTTGCCCAGGACCATTAGGATTTCAATATCGCCAAGGATGAAGACTCCACAGGCTCTCTGGGAAACCTGTCCTAGCATTTGACCACCCTCACAGTAAAGGGTGGTTCACTGTGAGGGTGGTTTACATTTTTCTTATACTTAAGTGGGAATTTCCTGTAGCTGAATTTGTGCCTGTTGCCTCTTGTCCTGTCACTGGACCCGGCTGTGAAGAGCCTGTCTCCATCTTATTTACTACCTCTCATGAGATATTTATACACATTGATAAGATCACCCTGAGCTGCTGCTTCTTGAGGTGCTCAGCCTCCTCTCCTCATACAACAGATGCTACTAATCCTCAGTCATCTCTATGGCCCTTTCCTGGTATCAATCCAGTAAGCCCATGTCTGTCTTGTGCTGGGGAGCCCAGATCTGGACCCAGCATTCCATATGCCTCTCACCACTTCTGAGTTAAATGAAAGGATCACCACACTCCACCTGCTGGCAATGCTAATGCAGCCCAGGATGCTGTTGGTCTTCTTTGCTGTGAGGGTATATTGCTGGCTCAAAATCATTTTTTGCCCACCAGGATTTTGAGGTCCTTTTTTGCAAAGTTGATTTCCACCCAGCTGGTCCCCAGCCTGTCCTGGGACCAACATTCCTCCCCAGGTACAGGGCCTGCCATTTCCATTTGCTGAACTCCTGTTGGCCCATTTCTCCAGTCTGTCAAGATCTTAAAAATTTGGTATCAAACTTCGCGTTAAGATAGCAGCTACTGACTTCAACTACAGGATAAAATCCATGCCGGGGCTAGTCTTAGACTTTGTCAAAGACTTATTGATAGATGCAGAAAAGTCATATGAGTGTTAGGATGGAAAAGAAATAGCTAAAGAAACCAAGCAACTAACCACAGCCACGCAGCAAGTGAGGATAGTCAGGGACTACAAATGAATCAGAACAAGCTGCTCTGACAAATAAGCAGTATCTCTCAAACTAGGAAAAACCCTCCCATCCAGTTTCTGCTGGCCAAAGGACTGCTAGCATCAGTACATCACACCAAAGATAAAGAAAACATGTAAGTCCATTAATGTCTTGACACTGAACTAACTATTTCACTATATATAACTATATATATATAACTATATATAACTAACTATTTCACGTGGGTTATAATATACTTGGCAGCAGACATTCAAATTATCTATAACCAATTGCTTCATGCATTCAAATCAGAATGATTTCATGATAATTGCTTTTTCCTTTGAAAATTAGGTAAAAAATCATGACTATCCTATTGGTTCATTTTGTTATTATAATTTCAAGGAGGAAAGTGAAATTTTTTCAAGAAGTGGGGTTCAGAATTCCTATGACAGAAAGCAAACTATAAGCTTTCTCAGCGCTCCTTTCTACTTTTAAAACATCATACTCTCATCAAAAAAAAGGAAAATGATAAAGAGTAAGATGCAAAAAAGAATATAAAATGATGTAGGAATATGTATGAATTCCTACAGAAAAAAATTCAAAATTAAATAATTTAATTATGAAAAATGACATTACTGCATCAAAGATCAGTAATCTTTCACCTAACACATAGCAGCGTAATTATGACAATAACTTATTTGTTAAAAGTGCATAGTTTAGCAATGCATTATTACACAGATAACTATGCAAACCCCTTTCTTTCAGTGTGATCGTTTGCTCTAAGATGCACTGGATATGTAGCAGTAACACTGATACGAAACTAAATCCATACTGGTTTTGTCTGTCAGGCATTTGCCTTCCCTGTTAAATCAACTTTATGTATGCATATATATGAACACACAACTCTCCCAAATGCATATATAGCTCATGACAAAACAAAGGTGATCTCCTTCTCTGAGACCTTTTGTATTTCAGTCTTCTTCTACGTGCACCCATTCTCCAAACTGTTCCTGGTTAAATCAATGGTTTTTGCCAGCATTTTTATTCACTAGACCTCTAACTAGGGGAAGAAAACCCTGCCTGCAATGAAATCACAGCCACTAAAATACCACAACTTAGTAGCACTTTCAAGTTTTCTGAGCACTTGAAGGTTATGAAGATCTCCAGCCAGAGTTTGAGATACACTGGTTACCATCACCGTTCATGTGAAATAGCACCGATATATCTTTTTGTTACTATGAAGTAATTCTACCTTACCAATATAGTTGCAACGAATTATTATCTATTCTCTCTTAAAAATACAATTTGATGCATTCACTAGCTATAAGAGATAAAAGCGTAAAGATATTTTTCCTACAGTGTAATGACTGAGGTTGTTGTACAATTTGCTACGTACTATTGTTCTTCAGTTCATAAATTCACACAGATAACTTTTAGAGAGAGTTGAAAAGTAAAATCTGGGCTCAGTCCACACAGACAAGAAACGAAAGACTTGGTTTACACTTGAATAAAAGAAAACTTTTGGGTTTCAACTGTGCCCTTTTTCACAGAATCACAGAATCACAGAATAGTCAGGGTTGGAAGGGACCTCTTACAAGATAAGTTCTCCAAATCTCTGCTAAGCAAGGACGCTCTCCTAGTGGCACCAGTTGTATATTCTAAAGGATCATAAAAAAGTATCATAGTTTACAAGCAATCATGTTTTAGGAATTTTGTACATAAGCATACAAAAACCTTACCATCTCTGATTCCAGCATATGCACATTCTCCACGTACTCCTAGACTCAAAGAACATTTTTTAATCCTCAGCTATACTTCAGAACAGTTACCACTTTAACCTCTACTTCTGCATCTTTAAAATGCTACATTTATTTTAGGATTTGTCTCACAACTATTTTTTAATTACTGAGATAGCAGATTGATATTATATTTTATTAGACATTTATATATTTGTTAACTACTACTATATGCTTAGTATATGTTAGCATATTGCAAATGAACCTGAAATTGCACCTGATATATTTCTTATTTTATTACATGACAAATGTAAGACTGCAAATTATTCTGAAGCTGAAATTAGTAGTCGTAGTAATAGTAGTAGTAATTCAGTTTTGGACAGGTTATTTTTAGCTAAGTACTTGCTCAAGCCCTTCACTACAGATTTCTCACACCTCCCGAGTGCTCAGAAGTGTAAATAATCTTTTTTTTTTTTCCCTCTGCCTGTAGCATTATATTCATGTTTAAATATAACAGAAGTTATTTAAATCTATTTAGTTTGCCTCACACTTTCCAACACAAAGAATTCCTGTAATTTCTTCCAAGACGCTGTGTCTCTTCCATTTTATGCAAAATTTGAAAAGAGCTGTAAGGCCAAAGCAGTGCTGTTCTTTTGTTCAGACTGCATTCTGATTTGGGCTCTTGAAAATTTACTTCTTTCTGTTATATTAGTAATAAATTTTTTGGCCAAATACCACACAACAAATGAATGGGAACATTCTAAAACAGTAGTGCTATGCTTTCAGAGCAAAAGTAGTGGCAATAACAGCATACCAGATGCTGCATTGGAAGCTTTTTTTAAAAGACAGCTATTCAGAGATTTAGGGAAATGAAGAAACAAAATAGGCTAGGACCTCTGAAAAGTGGCATAAATTTGTAGAACCTCCTTGGTTTGAGGTTTGTTTTTCCTAAAGAGCTAGGAGGAATGTAGTGCTCACATAATGTAGTAAAATCTAATTATGTTATAAAAACCAAGCTAGAACAGATATTCCACACTAGCAGACATTGTATACATCTTCCTAATTCCTTGTCTCTTGTCAGATTTTTGTATCATACACTCTCCTCTTTCAGTCAAGTTTATCAATTCTTCTGAATTACACTGCGAAAAGTCACAAATGACATCTACCATGCCATGTTTTGAAAACTGCCATGCTCTAAAAGCCATTTTGATCTTAGGTTTAGACCATGAAAACAAACAGTTTATTTGGAGTCTGGCTGGCTTATATGGCGAGCAGTGAACAGTTTGCAGAGGATACTGTGCTAAAAGTGTCACTTTTTAAAAATAATATTGAAGCAGTTCTTTACAAACATGGCACTTGTCCAAAGCACATATGGAACATTAAATATAACCATAAAATTTTATGCACCAGATTTGACCAAGGTCTTGAGCTCTAATTTATATTTTCTCCGTTTTGCTGGAAGACTAGCTGCATTTGATAAAGCTACTTCATAAGGACTCTGTTCTCCTAACATTTACACATCACACATCTGGACTTGGAAAGGGATTCTGCGTAAAAGAGCCAACTAATGCAGATCTTGTTTACATTATGTGCAATTACTCTTGTGTCATGAATCTCCCTGGGATATCAGAATGTGCTGAAGACACCCAAAGAATATGTACTTCAAATAGAAGTGCAAAAGCCTGGGTGTTCCTGTCCCTATCAATGAGCTCCATATACATAATCATGTAAGAAAATGAACGGTATTTGTATTTTCTAATAATATTGCAATTCATTTTTATTAATTATTTGTATGTAATTAGAGCCGCCCTCAGTGTCTGAAGATCCCTGTTTGGATTGTTTTTCTCTCACAACTCGCTCACTGCAGCCAAGGGAACTAAGTGATGGCAGTTGCAACACTCAATTCAGTTACATAAACACATCTCCCTTGCCAGATTCCCCCTGCGGTGTTCCCATTTCATGAAATAAGTCTCTAGCATTTAGTAATGTACTGTACCAGCAAGTTCCTTTTCATGTGACAAAAAATTAGGTCCTCTGCTCCTGGCAGCAGAGCAGCATGTGTGTGAGCATCACACGCATGGAATCCACCCCAGACTGGGTGGCTGCACCAGCGAGAGGACAGAGAAGAAACACAATACTCCAGTAGCTACAGACCAAGAACTGGATGTCAGATTTTAGTAGCAGAAAGACAGCCTTCATCCAGAAATTGAGGCAGAT
The DNA here is from genome assembly GCA_013398815.1 of Ibidorhyncha struthersii. Classification (NCBI taxonomy): domain Eukaryota; kingdom Metazoa; phylum Chordata; class Aves; order Charadriiformes; family Charadriidae; genus Ibidorhyncha; species Ibidorhyncha struthersii. The sequence continues at coordinate 75,635 of VZSZ01011543.1, read as the reverse complement.
TTATTCCTAAGTCTGTTGCAGTGCCAACAAATGTGAGTGTACATTATACTTTCAACCATATCCAAGATGCATGTGCTTCCACATTGAGTGTATTTGCCAGTAATGACAAAAAATGCTCTGGCCAGATTATTCCTGTAGGTGTGAATGGAGTTACACTTTTTAACATCACAGCTGGATCAAACACACTCTTGACTATGAAAGCCATACGTGGTAAAAGTAGAGCGACACAGACAGAGTGACCTAATCTATCACACAGCCGGTCAGCTGCAGAGAGAGGGGGCTTTCTGAACAAAGTTTCCCACCATACCTGCCCATCGGCGTGAAGCTGGGTGGTCATACTCCACTGACGTGCTGGAGCTTACCCTTACCATGCACAGGTCACTGTTGAAGGCTAGCTGGTAAATTATATAGGGACTAGTACCTGTAAGTCTGTGCAAAGGTCAGAGACAATGTAAGTCTTTGAGCATGTTTATATCAGGCAGCGGAGCACCACAGAGATCCCAGAACTACCTGAGCTGGTAATTCATGCAGAGTCACACAGCTTAAGGTACTCCTGAAGCACAGCACTCGCACCAGCAAATTGAATCATCTAGTTTTGCAAGTTACGTGTCCAGGGTCAGTTCAAATGTCTTTGGTTGAAGAGTACACCTATGCTCTTAGAGGATTCTTTGCAAATTCCACTTGCTGCCTAGATAAACATAAAAATGCTGGTGTTTTTTTTTTTTTTTCTGAGAAAGAAATACAACAGAACAGAGAGAATCCAAATAAAACCTGAAGTAGCTAGAATTACTTACTAATGGTTACTAACGCAATGAAAAGGCTTTTTTTGATCCTTTTACACACTTTGCAGTCAACATGGAAGCTGTGGGAAAAAAAAGTTTCCTTCTTTCTAATTTAAGACTTGATTTTCCTTTTGGGGCCCCTGATCAGATTTAGGGAGTCTAAACAGTGGCATTGCTACATAAAGCTGAAATCTGAACCACTCAGTCTCCACCTCCAGTTCAAGGACTTTGGGAGGTTGGATCAAACTTCCCAGCTAAAGTGATTTCCTAACTCTTCCCTACAAGTCATACGGATAAACTTAAGAGCTAACAGCCCCATGTCCACCTCCCTACCACGCAAAGTGAGATTCCTTCTTTGTGGGAAGAATTCTGACACTGCATGATGCGAGGAAGAGGAGATTAACAATTACATGAATGTGGATCGATTTTACTTTTGTGTCTTCACATGGAATTGCTAATGGCTGGCTCCACATGTTGACATGTTTGTTCAATAATTCATGTGCCCTGCTCCTCTTTAGTTAAACTCATTCTCAAATTAAGTTAAACGGGAACAAACCACTCCTGTTCCAGCATAAGATTGTCCACAAATGGACACAATACAAATCTCAGTTAAAGCTGTTGTGCTTAAAATAATGTGCTATCTTGGTTCAGACTAATTTTTCTGCGTAGACAAATCATTATTAAAGGAGAATGAGTGAAATGGTGGGTTAAGTCTGCAGTCCTGCAAACTGCTTTTCTTCAAATATCTGTATTCACAATTGTTATATGTATTCAGGTTATCTCACACTGTCTATGCATGAGAAAACATAACTCCGCTATAAGAAGAAGAAGTCTAGATCTGTGGTAAAAGTTTTCACCTTTTATTCGCCCACTGTCACGAGTCACATGAGGGTAGCCTGCCACTGCCCCAGCGGTTAATGCTGATTTGGGAAATCTAGTACCTGGCTTCTCAGTTCTATTGGCATTAGTGAGCTGCACCCCAAGGTATACAAGGTCTACCTAAATTATTCATAAATTTGCCATTTCTAAAGTAGAAGAAGCAGGGGAAAACCCCACCACTTTTTGTGGTGCTATTTTATATAACATTAACAAGCTGCAAATAGCCAAAAGATGGCTTTGTTTATGAGTTCACACTTAAAATCAGAGAAATATCTTCCTGAATACCACACATTATTTTCCTGCAATATTGCATGCAAGTACCGATATTTCACAGAAAACTAAAGGTTAAGTATATACTAGTGGAGTCTCTGCTGATAGAAGCCAGTAAAGCTTTTCTTTCAGCTTAGTGGCAAAGGATTTACAATACTAGGGATGCTAGCGACCTGAGATCCACTTGCACCATAAAATGTTCTGTAAATCAATGTGTTACTGTTTGTTTAGAGAAGTGTGTGACACTCTCTCAACTTTTACTTTCAATAATTGTGCAGAAAATAATCACAGTTCAGGTGGCATATGGGTATTCCGTATTTCAGAACTAGCAAAGAAATCTGGTGACATGGTCATTGCTATGGTAACTACACTTTTGTAGTGAACATTGAAGTAAATAGGTACATAAAACATGTATAAGTTGTCACTACGTAAGTTACTGCTGCCCTGGAGCTGCAATAATTTGCTTCCTTTAAAATCGTTAAATCTAGCCATAAATACTTGGTCTCTTGCAATGTCCTACTATTTCAATAAGACGACAAGGCTCCTCTTACATAATACAGTGCAAACACATGAGCAGATTGATTTATCAAGAAAAGAAAGTTTTTGGCGGAGTAATTTATTGGCCTGTAAGTTATAAAGTATGAACAGGCTTCTGGCCTGCATGAAGAAGGTTGCCGTCACTGAAACTTGGTGGCACGAATCCCATGACTGAAGCGCAGCTTCGATGGCTACAGGCTGTTCAAAAGGGACGGGCAAGGAAGGAGGGGCAGAGGGGTTGCCCTCTTGTCCTGGTTTCAGCTGGGATAGAGTTAATTTTCTTTCTAGTGGTTGCCGTGTTTCAGATTTGGTATGACAGGAACGTCAATACTGCATATTGGTTTAGTTGTTGCTAGGTGATGTTTATACTATTCAAGGACTTCTTTTCAGCTTCCAAAAGAAGCTGAGAAGGAGCATAGACAGAACAATGGAACGGCCAGTGGAATATTCCGTACCATAGACGTCATGCTTGGAATATAAATGGGGGTGGTCGGGGGGGTGGTAATCCACAATCACTGCTCAGGATTCACTGGGTAGTGAGAGTGACGTGTTGTATTACTTTATGTTGTATAGTCTTTCACCATTATTATTATTTTTTTCCTTTTTCTGTTATTGTTCTGTTAAACTGTCCTTATCTCAATCCACAAGGTTACCCCCCTCCTTTTCTCCCTCTTCTCCCTACCCTTCTCAGGGGGGACAGGGGGAGAACAAGTGGCTGCATCGTCCTAGCTCCCAGCTGGGGTTAAATCCACAGCACCTCTACATCAAGAAATGGATAGAGTGTGAAGAGCTGTCTCTGAAGAATAGCCACAAGCAGGTTGAAAGCTTATGGATAAGAATTAGAGACCAAGGCAACAAAGGGAACCTTGTGGTTGGTGTCCACCACAGGCTGCCTGATCAAGGGGAGCCTATTGACAAAGCCTTCTTACTCCAGCTACAGGAGACATCATGCTCGCAGGCTCTCATCCTGCTGGGGGAATTCCACCACCCCAACATCTGTTGGAAAAGTAGTATGGTGAGCTGGAGGCAAACCAGGAGACCCCTGGAGTGCATGAAGGATAACGTCTTAAGCCAGGTAACAGACAGGCTTAGCAGAGGGGATGCAATACTGGACCTGTTGGTCACCAATGCAAGTGAGCTAATTGGTGACATCAAGATTGGAGGCAGCCTGGGCTGCAGTCATCATGCACTGGTGGAGTTCACAGTCCTCAGGGAAGAGGTCAGAGGAAGAGTAAAGTCAAGACCCTAAATTTTAGGAAAGCAAACTTCCAGCTCTTCAAGGAGTTAGTCAACAGGACCCCCTGGGAAGCTGCTCTCAGGGACAAGGGAGCAGAACAGAGCTGGCAGATCTTGAAGGATGCTTCCCTTAGAGTGCAAGAGCTCTCAATCCCCAGGTGTAAGAAACCAGGAAAGGAGGGCAAGAGACTATCATGGCTGAGTCAAGACCTGCTGGTCAAACTAAAGGGCAAGAAACAGATGCACAGGCAGTGGAAGCAGGGACAGGTATCCTGGGAAGAGTATAGGGACAGTGCCCGGTTGTGTAGGGATGGGGTCAGGAAGGCCAAGGCACAGCTGGAGCTGAACTTGGCAAGGGAGGCAAAGACTAATAAGGGCTTCTACAGTTACGACAACCAGAAAAAGAAGGTCAAAGAAAGCATACCCCCCCAATGAACACGACTGGCAAACTGGTAACAACAGATGACGAGAAGGCTGAGGTACTCAACAATGCTTTTGCCTCAGTCTTCACTGGCAACCTCTCTTCCCACACCTCTTGAGTGGATGGACCACATGGCAGGGACTGGGAGAGCAAAGCTGCTCCCACTGTAAGTGAAGATCAGGTTCGTGACCACCTGAGGAACATGAACATACATAAGTCTATGGGACCTGACAAGATGCATCCCAGCATCCTGAAGGAATTGGCTGATGTAGTTGCCAAGTCAGTCTCCATGATATTTGAAAAGTCATGGCAGTCAGGTGAAGTGACTGGAAAAAGGGAAACATTGCACCCATTTTTAAAAAGGGTAGAAAGGAGGACCCTGGGAACTACTGACCTGTCCACCTCACCTCTGTTCCTGGGAAGATCATGAAACAGATCTTCCTAGAAGCTATGCTAAAACACATGGATGTCAGGGAGGTGATTTGAGACAGCCAGCACGGTCCTGCCTGACCAACCTAGTGGCCTTTTATGATGGGAGTGACTACATCAGCGGACAAGGGAACAACTACAGATGTCATCTGTCTGGACTTCTGTAAGGCCTTTGACATGTCCCCCACAATATCCTTGCCTCTAAATTGGAGAATTATGGATTTGATGAGTGGACTGTTAGGTGGATGAGAAAATGGTCGGATGGTCACATCCAGAGGGTAGTGATCAACGGCTTAATGTCCAGATGGAGATCAGTGACAAGTGGTGTCTCTCCAGGGTCTGTATTGGGACTGGTACTGTTAAGTATCTTCACGAATGACATAGACAGTGGGATCAAGTGCACCCTCAGCAAGTTTGCAGATGACACCAAGCTGAGTGGGCGAAGATGATTAGGGGATTAGAACATCTTTCATATGAGGAAAGGCTGAGGGACTTGGGTCTCTTTAGTCTAGAGAAAAGAAGATTGAGGGGGGGATCTTATTAATGCTTTCAAATACTTGAAGGCAGGATGCCAAGGGGGATGGGAGCAGTCTTTTTTCAGTGGTGCCCATTGATAGGATGAGGGGTAATGGGCACAAGATTGAACATAGGAAGTTCCATCTTAACATGAGGAGGAACTTCTTTACTTTGAGGGTAGCGGAGCACTGGAACAGGCTGCCCAGAGAGGTTGTGGAGTCTCCCACTTTGAAGACATTCAAAACCCGCCTGGACGCTGTCCTGTGCAACCTGTTGTAGGTGACCCTGCTCTGGCGGGGGGGTTGGACTAGATGATCTCCAGAGGTCCCTTCCAACCCTGACTATTCTGTGATTCTGTGAGTGGTGCGATTGACATGCCTGAGGGATGGGATGCCATCCAGAGGGACTTGGACAAGCTTGAGAAGTGGGCCCATGTGAACATCATGAGGTTCAACAAGGCCAAGTGCAAGGTCCTGCATGGGGGTCAGGGCAAAGCCTGGTATCAATACAGGCTGGGGGATTAAGGGATTGAAAGCAGCCCTGAAGAGATGAACTTGAGGGTGTTGGTTCAGGAGAAGCTCAACATGACCCAGCAATGTGAGCCTGCAGCCCAGAAAGCCAGCTGTACCCTGGGCTGCATTAAAAGTGTGGCCAGCAGGTCGAGGGAGGTGATTCCCCTCCTCTACTCCACTCTCGTGAGACCCCAGCTGAAGTACTGCATCCATCTCTGGAGTCTTCAGCACAAGAAAGAAATGGACCTGTTGGAGTGAGTCACAAAGGGTCACAAAGATGACCAGAGGGCTGGAGCACCTCTCCTATGAAGGCAGGCTGAGAGAGTTGTGTTTTTTTCAGCCTGGAGAACAGAAGGCTCCAGGGAGACCTTGTTGCGGCCTTTCAGTACTTAAAGGGGGCTTGTAAGAAAGATGGGGACAAACCTTTTAGTAGGGCCTGTTGCAATAGGATAAGGGGTAATGGTTTTAAACTAAAAGAGGGTAGATTTAGACTAGATAGAAGGATGACATTTTTTATGATGAGGGTGGTGAAACCCTGGAACAGGTTGTCCAGAGAGGTGGTAGATGCCCCATCCCTGGAAACATTCAAGGCCAGGTTGGACGGGGCTCTGAGCAACCTGATCTAGTTGAATATATCCCTGCTCATTGCAGAGGGATTGAACTAGATGACCTTTGAATCCAACCCAAACTATTTTGTGATTCTATAAGAAACCCATGCCCAGGCCCCGATGCACTGAGGCAAGGTTGAACCATTATGGAAAGTCTGAAAGGGTAAGGAAATTTCTCCATCTCTGGGAAACACAGAGCTGTTTTCAGGTAGAGTGCTCCATCTGATTTTCTCAAGTCTTCCCCTTATTCTTTGTCTTCTCCTGTCCTCAATTAACTTACCAGTGGCTGAGATGGGGAATCAGAAAAGAACAGGCTGGACCCTGCCCTCCTTTAGCCAACAGCAGTAACGAGCAGAAAGAGGTTCTGGTCTCCTTTCATGCTCTGTTCTTCATCATAAAGAATGTCTGGCTTAAGGAGATCCTCCTTTTGTCCCAGCTGAGCAATGTAACACAATTGTTAGGTCTTCCATACACAAACTTGTTTTGGAGCAGTTAAGTGCAAGCTTAACATGTAGCTTAACACAAGCTTCTCACACATAGTGATGATGAACTGATACTCAGAGAAGGAAAGCACAGTCGTCTTCCAATTTAGACAGTGACTGTAATCCTGCTGAGGAGATAACCAAAGGGACCGGTCTACCCATGGCACAAAATGAAGGAAGGCACTGATAGGTCAAGTGGATCCCTTGGGATCATTTCCTTGGGTTAGATTACATGTATGGCTTGGCAGTCTTATGTTTCTAAAAGAAAGAAGATAGTGTTTTGTGACAGCTGCATTATATCATCATATCAAATGGATTACGATGGCGTGGAGACTGGAAGGCCTACAGAGTTATCACTGATGAGGGAGGTATAGCTGAATAAATCTTTCACAGAACATATACCAGTGTATGTCCAGTGACTGGATGAACATCAACAGATATCTTTTTAAACTAGAGAATCCAGCTGTTGCAAGAAAAAAAAAAAGGTGGTAATTATATTTTATGTATGAGGAGAAAGCATCCATCTTAATCTATCATTGATGTTCTGGTCCTGTCTCTAACGCCAATATTAAGTTCTGTTCAAAGCAGAGATTTGACCTCTGTTTACTCTGAGGAATACTGTATCAAGACCTTGCATGCTTAGAGTGTACTGAGAGTGTACTTTATTAATCCATTGGCAACTAGGTCCTTTACCACAGATACCAACACTGGCTGTATCCCAAAGGATTTAGCAAACATAAGTAATTATCATTTGAAATTTGACATTCAGGTTATATTTAAAGACAGAAACTTAAACTATTGATGACTGTTTTATCTAATTATATCTAGAGGGACTACAGCAGTGCAGGTAACTCTAATATGGGATTACTAAAATGCTAGTGACCTGTCAGTCTTTGTCTAATGATTTTATAGATTGTAACAATTTAGCAGTGAAGAAGCAGCTCAAGGTCTGTGTTTTGGCTTCTTACTTTTCGATTGACTGTCTCAAATTACAGCCCTGTTTAAAAATTATGTGGCTACAACTCCTTGGGCCTTTTCTTGAAAATATCCCCCATGTACCTGCTGCCTTAGCCCCACTGCGCAGAGGGAAACTGAGACAGAAGATACAAGTCTGAAAAGGGGGAGAACTGGGAAGGGTAAGATCTCCCTCTTCCTCTGGCAGTAAATTCCTGGAACAATTCAGGCTGTAATGTGCACATTCACATTAATATAACTCTGCAAACCAGCACCTTAAGGGTCTGATTCATCAGTAATGCTCTCATTTCATTATGCTGCTCTGCTGATAGAAAAGGTACACAAGTATAGGTTAACAGGCTGGTGCACTGTGGCTGTTTTTCTTATGCTTTGTTATATTTGTAGACCTGTTCTTAAGAGTCAACATCAATAGAAAGAGACAGAACTTTTGCATGACTGTGCGATCCTTGGGTTTCTTGTTTGGAGTCCATGTATGAGGCTTTAAAAAAGCCATAATAATAACAATAATAATTATAATACAGGACTAAAATTTACATCAGGTCAATATCGAGTTAAAATCAGGGTATGAACCAATCACTTCAGTATTAAGAACTGCAAGTATGCTGTAAGATTTCTGAAAGACATAAGCATCAATATAAACTCAGGAAACTCAGGATTAAGTTTATATTGAAAAAAAAATCCAATCACATTAAGATAAAAGATAGACAAGCAAGTTACTCATACATTAACTCCTACCTGTCACGATACTATGAACGAAAACACACATGGAAAAAGTCCAAAGTCCTGAAAACATAGTTCCCAGCTAATCCAGTACCACAAACACTAAAATATTTAAGTCATAACAATGGTTATTAGACAGTTTTACTACAGGGTACCCTATCATTACTATTCTTAATAGTAGGACTGAGAAGACACTTCCCCGAGACACAGCTCCTCCACGGCTCTTTTGTGTTGACAAAGGACCAAGTTAACAAAGAGCAACCTACTTCTCACAAATCCAGCAACACATAACCCCTGCTGCCATGCTAAAGACTAGCGTGACAATACAGGGAATCCCAACCTCCTTTCCCTTTGCTCTCCTGCATTAGACTTAGGCATAATACAGTTAATAATGAGTATGCATTCTTAGCCCACAATCTTTTACTCCCTTCTGCTAGAATTCAACAGTTGTTTTAAAACATGGGGACTGCTATTAAAAGTTGCTGGAAGTATTCATGCAGAAAGCTGAAAAGATTGACAGTGAATTTTTTTACTTATATAGCAAAGACTAATTTGTATTTTACGCTGTTTCAGCAGTCTTTGACTGTTTTCTTCAAAATCACTGGCTCAGTGGCACCATATGGAGCATGTTGAACTTAAGATACCAAGAATGTGTCCAAGATATATCTCACTCCAGTGTGTTAAAACATTCCACCCTGCAGCTGTCATTATAGGAATATAATTCATACCCTAAAGTTTAAAGAAAAACAGTGTAGCTTACTATGCTTACAAAAATACAAGATTTTTTTGGTTCCAAGTAACGGTCAGTAAATGAAGAACAGTTAATCTTAAATACTGCTTTCTTAAATATTTAAAATTTTAACTGATCATGAGCTGCTTTAATTCTGCATGATACTTAAGACTGAAAACAAAAAAAAATACGCAAAAGAATTACTAAAAAAATCTGTAGTGAAGGGACATATATCTAGACAGCATAAGCCATCACTACTTTTTTCTTTTCCATTGATTGCATTTCTTTTAAAAATTGATATATGAGATTACAGGGCAAAAACTTTAGCTGTATTTCTGCTAATGGCACTGAGAAAGTGTATGATCATTGTTATGACATTTCACCTCTCTCTGGTCATTACTTCTCAAATCTTTTGTTTGTTATCTCTGTTTAAAACGTAAATTTCTCAGGACAGGACATGCCTCTTACTCTGTTTTGTACAGTGTATAGTACTCCAAACACCTTTTGTAAAGTTAACTGCTGTAATAATAAGGGTAGGAGATAGGCAAGAAAAAAGAACACATGGTGGTTTCTTAGAAGAGCTGTCTGGGGATGGACACAGTACTCAAACGGTCAATTCGCAAGCTAGTAATGCAAGCTGCCTTAGAAAAGGATCCACAAAATCATCTTAACGTGCCAACCCATGATGTATTCTGTATATGACAAGTTTCAGAGGAAATCTATTTTAGAAAATTTAAAATTTTTATTGATATACTTTTTCATATGCCTTTGTCTGTAACGTCAGGAAATTGTATGAGGCTCAGGGGAAAATTTTTTAGAAACCTTCTAAGGTTATCCCATAATAGCTTATTGATAAATGGTAAACTCGTATGTAAGGCTTAATATCCTGAAGGCCTTCAAGGGCAGGTAGTAAGTTCTGTGTATCTCACTGGCAAGGTAGGGATCTCCCCTCTACAATATTATCAATCTTCCATTTACAGCCATCCAAGGACCAAAGATATTGATACAGGCCTGAACACTGCATGCCTTATGTCTCTAGCCAGTGTAATATTAGGGAGGCACTTCATATTTGCAGGGAGATTACTGGGAGCAGGAACATGGCAAGGGTTTGCAAGGGATGGTTTATTACAAAAAGATGGCAGTTGGGGTGGTTCAGAGCACAGAAGCTGGCTCTGTTGAGAGAGAAGAGTAACTGTGCTCAGTAATGAGTACTACTGAAGACCTTGCCATACTTTCCACGTAGCCGAGGTAGGCAACATTAGATCCCCAGAAGCGATTGTAAAATGTGGAATTAAAATAGGAAAACACTGTACTGTTACACCAAATTTGCACCCCAGGCTGTTGCTGGGTACGATGTGTTTGATTCCGGAAAAAAGGAATGCAAGAAATATACAAGGAAAAAAAAGGTAGTTAAGGAAACATTATGAAAAGGTAAGCATGATCTTGATTTAAATTAGTAACATGGTTTGGACAGATTAGTATAGACAAAATTAGTTACATTTCAAACAGGTTGCAGGATGAATTGGATATATCTCAAACCTACTCTTGGGAATTTAATCTACATGAAGTATAATTTTTCTTATTCATTATCCCGAACAAGGTTTTATCGCAAGAGGTCTTATTAACAAATGAAAAAACAGTAGCGCTGAAAACAGTTGTTCAATTCTAATTTAAAAAAAAAAATCATTAGAAAATTTTACATGTTGTATAAATTGTAAAATGAGAGCTCTATTTATCTGGCTAATCTTTTCTTGAAAGAACTATCTTTGTTCAAGGACCACAGGACCGGCCATACTGGATGAGATCAGTAATCTGTCTAGGCCAGGACTCTGTCTTTGGAAAATTGTTATAAAGAAAACTGAAGGAAACGGAAAGTTTACAGAACAGTCTGTTTTCCTTTAAACTCTCATTAAAGAGTTGGCTTTTACCCTGAAAAATAACTGTTAAAGGACAATAGCTGCGGCTAGCCATATTGTCTAATTATCCAATACTCCCCATCCACCTAACACTTAAAATCATTACTGTATCATTGAATATAGAGATTTTGAAATAGAAAAATTAGGGGGTTTGCTTTGTGTTTCATTACATGAGATATTATTCTAAAAACTGTTACCTTGAACAACAACCACAAGAAAGAATGTTTGTATAATCTACTCCTGAATTAAGCATCTTCCTGGTGTGATAACATTCCCCGTTACCCTATTACGTATTCTTCTCACTCTAGAACTGTTCAAATGCCCTCCAAAGTAACCAACTGCTGTTAATTTATGTTGCAGTATTCTGTACAGTGTACTTTCAGGTTCCAAAGAACAAGAAAGAGAAACTCTTATTGAAGAATAGTAGAGCTGAAGGTTGGTTAAAAAAGAGATAATTGACATTTAACTTCCTACAAACACAACTCCAATGGAAGAAGTGCAAAATGAATAGGTTTGCTTTGAATGAAGTCTGTTACAAGGACAACCCCTCCCTAAAAGAGTTTATATCTTTACCATAAATGAAAAGATAACTTTGGGATGACTTATGTTGTCACTTCCATGCCAGCTTAAAAATTGTCCCGAGAGCACAGCAGAAGATGATGTTAACACATTAAACCCTTTGATCTCGATTTTAGCTTGTTCTACATGAAATATATACATGGACCACTCAGTCCTGGGACAAAAAGTTCTTCTTTGAAAAATGAAAGAAAATCACCTGCAAGTAGAACTAATACGGACTCCTGAAACTTATGGTTTCCATGGTGTACTCTAAATAATCGGTCCATCTCCCACCAGTGCTACCCTTTAGAATACTCATATGTGAGTATTCTCAAATGTGAGTATCTCTCAAATAATGCATGTTCAGAGATGGGCTACAATTGGTCAGCATAAGGCTGCGTACTTCTTCAGTTCTTCTCACCAGTTTAGACTCCTGAAGAAATAAATTTGGTTCCAGATGATGAGTGCTCTTTTTTGAGCAGTTCGATTCAGTCGTTTGACTCATTATCGTAATTCGCATATACCAAGATGCAGCTCCATCCAAATCTGGCATTTACTTTGATGTTCAAATCAAATGCATAGTGTTTGGCAACTATATATGCAGAATTTAAATGACTGATCCATTTATCTGAAACTGGTATGTGTCCAAAACCACTCACAGATATATCTACTGGTCTAGTAGAAATTCCAAAGAGAGGAAAAAGACACATTAATCATAACTGCTCTACAATGACATATATATTAAATATTGTGTGTGTTAAAACCATCTGACTGCCCATCTGCATAGGTCATACACATGTCAAAAAAAGTTAAGAAAAAACTTCAGGTGAATTGATGGTGAAAGATACCTACAATTCCATGAAATGGAATGGGAAGAAGAAACTTTCTGCTAGTGAAACTGCTGCCTCTGAATGAAATAACTTGAGGATGACAAATACAAGTGCTTGTTGAATTTCAAATTCAGAGTAGTGTGTTCCCCTCTATACAGCTAGAAACATAACCTAGAAACAGACAGATTTATGTATTTCAAAATTTCTACCATCCCAGCCATTAGACTGCTACAATCCCTTCTTTTAAAGGAAAGCCCCTTCACCTGGAAACTACTTTAGCACGGAAAGCAAACTGACTCATATCTACGTTTCCCTAATGTGACAGGATACATTGCTGGTTTTGACATGGAATACAAGGTGTCAAATGAGGGTCTGAGGACTTAATAAGCAACATTTTGAAATTGTTACACATCACGTAGGTGTTAGCAGTACTTTTACTAAAGTAAAGGTTTAGTGGATCCTTTCTGTGGAGAATTAAAAAAAAAAAAAGGTGTAATGACTATGAGAGATGAGTTCCGTTACCTTAGAACAGAAACCTGTAGCAAAGCAATTTCTCCACATTGCTTCCCTGGGAGGTCAATATTTAAACAAATGGTATTGTAAGTCAGAATATGACCACTAAACCTCAAAATATAGCTTAAGGAGACACCTTTATGTGGCTCCATGCAGCACTCAAAGGCTGTTGTAAACGGGGTGGCTTACGCTTATAAATAAGGTAAGATTTTAGTGATCAGTTGATGCCTTTGGGATAGCCATGGATGCTTTTATGTATCTTTCAGGTATTTTAGATACACTGCAAGCGTAATTTTTTCCACTCCTTTTCTAAGCTCCTTTCCTAACTTTCTGACATCTCTTTGAAAAATTATTTAGAAATTAATAAAATGTTTTTGCAACCCTTACATATATTTATGATCCATTGCATGTGCATAATATAACGCAGGTTTAGATTTTCTTTTAATGCTATTTATAGAAGGAACAAATTACGTTTTAGTTGTATAATTTGTAAATTTAATCAATTAAAATGCCCAGTATTATCAACTCTAATGTCTTAACTCTAAATCCTAATTAAAATACAGATTTTAATCAATAACAGTTTGGTACAAGTCAGTTCTAAATACCTTCAAAGTATATGTCAATGCATGCCGGAAAAATCTTTTTGCATTGTTTACTTAGACATAGCACCTTTTCAGTAGTTTTAAGGAAACATCAGTGGGTTACATTTATTCCTATCGAATCTACAAACAGTAGGAATCCCAGTGACAGAAGATTATACAACTAGATGGAAAGAAGAGAGGGCTCAAAAGCCTAGTTTTGCTCTTATTTGTTGAAGAAAGTCAGAAAAATGAAACTGCTTAGATTTGTAATCAGATGTGAAACTCTCTTGATGGAATAAAAATATTATTTGAGCTATACAAGCAGGGTAAAGGAAGGTGTTGATAGAGAAAGATAACATGAGAAAAGAAACAAGGTTGAAACTGTAGTTTTGAAAAAACAGTGCTATGTAATAATACAGAAAAATATGTTAATGTAATAAAGATACTGCCAATTCTATTCCAAACCCCCCGAACTACATTTTCAAGATTATTCTGTATAAAAGTTTTAAAAACAAAAATCAAAAGCTGTTCTAATGCAGTTTCAATTTACTTTTGTGAATTTATTTTTTACTGTTGGCATTTTCTACATATTTTTCTTACGCAGCTTAAGACAAACTTTTTAATAGGGCCTGTTGCAATAGGATAAGGGGTAATGGTTTTAAACTAAAAGAGGGTAGATTTAGACTAGATAGAAGGATGACATTTTTTATGATGAGGGTGGTGAAACCCTGGAACAGGTCGTCCAGAGAGGTGGTAGATGCCCCATCCCTGGAAATATTCAAGGCCAGGCTGGACGGGGCTCTGAGCAACCTGATCTGGTTGAATATATCCCTGCTCATTGCAGAGGGATTGAACTAGATGACCTTTGAATCCAACCTAAACTATTCTATGATAAGAAAAGCCCAGGCCCTGATGCACTGAGGCGAGGTTGAGCCATTGTGGAAATCTTGAAAGGCTAAGTTGACACCTGTTGGAGAGCATCCAGAGGTTGGCCGCAAAGATCATCAGAGGGCTGGAGCACCTCTCCGATGAAGACAGGCTGAGAGAGTTGGGGTTGTTCAGCCTGGAGAACAGAAGGCTCTGGGAAGACACCTACAGGAAAGATGGGGAGGGACTCTATGAGGGAGTGTAGTGATAGGACATAGTAAAATGGTTTTAAACTGAAAGAAGGTAGATTTAGATGAGATATTAGGAAGAAATTCTTTACTGTGAGGGTGGTGAGACACTGGAACAGGTTGCTCAGAGAAGCTGTGGAGGTCCCATCCCTGGAGGTGTTCAAGGCCAGGTTGGATGGGGCTTTGAGCAACCTGGTCTAGTGGAAGGTCTCCCTGCCTTGGCTATCCTTCCCTTTTTTTTCCTCTTTCAAGCACGCTGTGTTCAGACTCAAATTTGTAAACACAGGAAACACCAACACATACTCTTCAGGCAAATACAAGCTCTTTTATATAAAAACCTCTGTCCAAGAACTTTACAGCTAATACCTGAACTTATCCATGCATAGTAACATTCAACTAAATACCTGCAGATAAAACTGTATTGAGTAGCTGCATATGTAACATAAGTCAGGATTAAAAAGGATATTGCTGTAAATACTATACTACAGAAATAAAATCTTTAAGTCAGACAATGTCCCCAACTGTGTTTCTTTGCCATACTGCTTGGGAGACCCTAGCAGCGTAGACTGGTTAGGTTAGATTAAACAGAGACGTTATCAGGCTTTCTCTTTCCAAGTCCTCCATGAGTACCACCATGAGTTACCCTCTCCTCTGTTCAGATCTAGTGATCCTGTTGCCTGGGAAAGCTGGATTGGCTCAGCGTTTCAACAGTAAACTAGCCCACAGAAATTACTCTTGCTATGGACATAAAATTGCTAAATCTGACTAAAGTGGGCAGATGAGACTGTATGATAAGGGCAGGTGAGAAAGTACGGCATCAGGTCACATTTAGATGTTATCCAACAGGGATAACACGGCACTGCAGCCTTACAATTCTCTGTAAGGACAGTAACAGGGGTAGAATCCCCAGTATATGCTGGTATAAAAGGCTTTGGCATGATCTAACAATTCTCTGAATCAGAAACTGGCTACTTCTGCCCCAAATAGGGCTTGAAATGTGGAGTCACTGAATAGACCTTAGCTGGATTGGAAAACAAAACCTTTATTGAAACATATATATTTTACCTGCATTATTATCTGCAAGTATGTCTGTGAAATTGAATTGCTCTGGATTTATGCTGATTTAAAGAAGTTCTTGTGAACGTTTCTGCCTTCATTCTACTTCTTATCAACTATATAACTAAATTTTATTCATACTCTTATTTTTGCAGCTCTGACATTACATATTTGTATTATATTCTAGGTTTTGTCCTAGTACTGATTATTGAAAAGACACATGCAGTTCAGCTTTAAAAGGCCTTCAGAGGCATATATTAATGTTACACTGAAAACTGAAGGCCAAATTCTGCAGGTCTTTTCCTCCAGTCAGTTGAGTCTTGTGCTTGATGTATGCAGCAGCTGACAACATTTCAGGACACTAACTGAAGAAAAAAGTCAGAACTCGATTTTGCTTGTTCCTGGCTCTGCTCTTGCTGTATGACCTTGGGCAAATAACCTCTCAATTGTCCACCTGTAAAACAGAGACAAGACTACACACCCACCTTATTGGTTTATTCTGAGCTTTAATGTTTATGAAGTGTTAGGAGAGGCTCTGGGAAGTGCTACAAAGTGAAAAGGGTTATCAATCATCGTCAGTAAAACACAGGCTGCTGAAATACGGGGAAATCTGCCTTCTCTCCTCACAGGACATGTTCTCTCTTGTGCTGCTTTCTAACCAGTGTTTGTAATCTTAAAAGTATCTCAACACTGCATAGCATAAGGAAGGATAAATATCCTTAAGCATTCTGAGAGACTACCAGAAAATATTTTTAGCTTTAAGAAGTGAAGCCTGTTGTAAAGTATATGCTTTTCTTCTAAATACCTGCTTGCTTTCGTAACAGGAGAAAAAGAAAGCAATTTTTGAGATAGGATTCCTAAATTGCTTAAATAGCTAGACATTAGCTGAAAGCAGCACTAAATATCAATTTAAATACTTGGCTCTCAATTTTCCTTTCATTCATAATGTACTAGGTAAACTATACTAAAATAATTACTTGCTTATTACTCATGAATTTCAGTGCAGCAGCTGAGACAATGTAGATAAATAAGATGATTAATTGAAACAGAATGAATCACAACAAAATATGTTGTTGTATAAGGTATGATTAACTCCACAGTGATTCATATCATTTCAGATAACAGGGCTTTTATCAAAGACGGCTGCAAGGTTGGGAAATGATTTAAAAGCATTTCATCTTAGAGAGCCACTGCAGTTCACAAGGGAGGGAAAAAGGAGGAAAAAAAAAAAAAGAGAAGCGAGAGGCAGAAGCAGATTCAGTGTCTGCAGCTGAAATAGCCTTGGGCTGTTTCAGCATCCTTCCCACAGCACATCTTTACAACACGCCATTGACATTATCAACCTCCCTTGTGCTAGAGACCCTCTCATTTTCCAGTTGGCCACGATTTATTAGATATTCCAATACTGAGAAAGTTAATTCTATGAATTAAGCAGCAATATTACAATGCCCTAGCTTTCCTATAATTGAAAACAAAACACCTGCACCAGGAAATAATTGTCAAACTTCTACAAAGACATCAAAGAAAAATAGTATTTATTTTTCCTCCATTCAAAATTACAATTTTTAATTCCCAGGCTCCCTCCAAAGACTCTGCAGCAATCTTAAACGCAGGATTTATAAAAAGAAATTGCTATCTGTTTACTGCAGTTTAGAAAAGCAAACACCAGCAGCAGCTGACCTTAAAAACCTCTTCCTGTTAAAACAGAAGAGAAGATGAGATGTCTCCTTACAATTTTTTTTCCCATGTGTATTTAATAAACTGGGTCAGAATATCTGACTACGATTTTTAACTTAACTGCAGACTCCCTGTAGGGGACTGTGCAAACCTCAGTCTCTCACTCAGCCTACGAAATGAAGCTAACTACCCTCACCTGTGGGGCAAGCTTCTGACAACTTCTGAAAGCATAACGAAAAGGAAAATGCGGGCATATAAATTGAAATGCAAAACACTGACATCCAACTTAATTTCATTTGAGATGATTAATGTTTCTGAAACTTAATTCAAAATGAATAAAGATGTAGAAGCTGAAGGTAAAGGTTGAACTCGTACAGAAGACAGCTTGCAAACAACCAGTGACTGAAAATAACCCCTCAATAGGGACGAGTTCCAGTAAGCTAAAAAGAAAGAATCAAGGTCTCTTAAGGGCTCTTTAGGTAACATATATGCAAGTTAGCACTACAGTAAAACGAGTCTTTTCAAGATACTCAGTTTTAAATATGATCTAGTATTTGTCTTCTACTAATAATTTCAAACATTCAAAAATAATTTAAAATGCTTCCTTAAGAACACTTCAAAAAGAAACAATTTGGTGATATTTATGGCATGACCAGCCACCCTTTGCATTGTTCCTTATTTGGCCCCATCTGACACAGAGAAACAGACTGAAATGTTTTCCTCCCCTTCATTATTTATTGAAAGACAAACAGTATTTCCCTTCTTCCACATACCAAATTGCATCTGCCACCTGATTTCCTCCTGTCTCTTACCTCTTAATCTCTTCCTCAGAATCAAAAAATTCACCAGTGTGAAAGGACATTTAGGCAGTGTGGAAAACTATCTGTTAGGTCTGTAAATGGTAGCAATTACACTGGTGTAAAATCAGATCAATTCAGTTATGCCATTATGAATGCACACTAGTTTAAAAAGAATCACCGTGAGGCTCATTTATCTTACAAAAGTGATTATGTCTCATTCAAGATTCTTGTGAGCTGTGGGCAGATTCTTAAGCCTACAGGTATCAGTCTGGTCCCAGGTGATAATCCAGCGGAGGAAATTTGCAGGTGGGACTGAAGGTTGTCCACAGTGCCATATCTTAATGTAATATATCAAAGTATGTGAAGTGAAAGTTGTTTACAAAAATGCATTATAGGCTACAGAATGGGAATAGACCAATTTGTTTGGAAACTGTCATTTAGGTCTAAATCCTAGTGTGTTGAACGCAGTTTTATGCCAGAAAACTGAGCAGCATTTCCGCTCACTCCCCTGGTTAAAATAAGCACAAAACTACAGACTGACTGCAAGTTCAAAATTGGGAGCACGTTAACCACTGTTATCAGTTTTAGATTTACTGTTTTTCCTTGCCATTAAAGAGAATTTTCCATGTCATTAAAGAGACTTGCCTTTATAAAGGCTTATAAAGGTTCTTAAAGGCTGTGTCCAAACCACATATATTTGTAGCGATGTTTATGTTAGTATTTCATACCTCACTTGAAAATACTTTAAATTAAGCAGGCATAATGTACCATTTTGGTATAACTGTAAGATGAAATGGTGACAAGACCCGTTTGATATCTTACTGCATACAAAGGCACCCATCTTTTTAAAGCTCAGGATTCGTAACTCCAGAACCACCAGTAAAGCTATTGTCATTGCTTTTTAAAACACAGAAGTCTTGCACGCAACCTTTTTTTCTTTTCAGCACATTTGCTGTCACACCAGCATCAATTTCCCAATGAGCTTGCAGAAGCATCTGTCTTTGCAGAACTTCAGCTTACAATCCTGTAATTAATTTGTTCAGAGACTGAGTGTTTAGAAGTAACAGCTCTTTACACTAGAGAGGCAGAGGATCCAATTTCCAAGAATAATTGTTATCTTAGTTGTCTTTATTATATTCGTGCTTTAGAAAAATCCACTGTTTCTCTTCTACGTAACCTCCTCAACTTTTGCTGATCGCTGTACACAGCAAGCTATATTGTTTGGTTATGGTTTTTGTTGTAGAGCAAGAGATAAGGAGCTCAGCACATCTAATTCTAAAGCTTCTAAATTCTAAAATTTCTCAGTGATGTCCTGCCTACATGTAGGAAGAGAACCCAGATGATCTTTACCACATCAATATCTTAATAAATATTCCTCTGAGTCATGAATGAGTGCCATATGCAGGGATGAATCATGTGAAAGCTTTGTAGTGTCCCTTGAATTCTGAAGGCCTGCACAGAAAAGAAACTGCTATCCAGCTACACGTCCCAAAACACACAGACCGTTCCCCCCAGAAGTAGTTCCTTCCCTGAGGAGGTGCCATTGTAACTCACATTTTTGGGGGAGACTGGAAATGGAGTTCAGATTCCTGTGCCTATTCTTGACTTCAATGGGTCAAGTATATCAGAGGCATCAAGCTTTAGCCCTAACTGGGAAAGTGGAAACAGGTCTGGGAAAGAAATATATGCAAATTTTGGCTCCTTTACTTGCCTAGTATAATTACTGTGTAGGAAACATTCCACAACTCTGTGTAGAAATGGAATTTTAAAAGCTTTCACTCCTTTGACCATTCTGTTACTGGAAGTTACCTTGAGTTGTAAAATATGTATTCTAAGGTGAGCTTTTACAGACGAATTAAGCAGCAACTTGTGACAAAGCAGTTATCATCAGGAGATAATTGACCTTATTTGAGAGTTAAGCATCCTGAGGCAAAGTAGAGTGTGCTTAATCCTGGCAGGTTAATTATCCAGTGATTATGGTAGCTTGGAAG
Organism: Ibidorhyncha struthersii; assembly: GCA_013398815.1. Taxonomy (NCBI): domain Eukaryota; kingdom Metazoa; phylum Chordata; class Aves; order Charadriiformes; family Charadriidae; genus Ibidorhyncha; species Ibidorhyncha struthersii. The sequence continues at coordinate 55,501 of VZSZ01011543.1, read as the reverse complement.
GTATTATTGCTAAGAACCATTTGCAAAATGCCACTATTAAAAAAACCTTAATTTAATAAAAATTAAAAGCAATGACAATAATCAAGTTCTCCAGTCATGTATTGCTAGATAATGACTGCAGAATGGCCCTAATTGGTTAGCAGCAATGAACATATAATTATTCCTATTCTGAATGTTCTGTACTAAATTTATTATATGCAGTACAGTTAATAAGTATCAAAAATCCAAGAGAAGATGTGTGGCTAGTTATGAAGGGATTTAAACAAATGATCAAAATCCCAGTGGTCACTGAGTTAATGCTGAAACTGATACATGTACTGAGTTGTTATCACAGCATTCGGTGTCTCCACTGCAGTTAAGGGTACGCTGGCATTTACATTCTAAACTAGAACATTTATTCTGAGAGGTTTATAACTTGCCCATTTTAATTACCATCTGGCTGAAACTTGAAATAACCAATCTCCATTCAGATGTAAATTTTCAAGTAGAAGATGTAATTTAAAATCACTTTACCAATTGTTTTTAGTTTAGGAATGGCAGCAATTTGGAATTTTGCTGCTCTTGGATGTTTTTGTATTACTCAAAAAGTAAACAGCTCAGTGCTTAACAATAAAATTGTATTGGTCTATAATGTGGAGTGAAGATAAATATAGGGAGGAATAAAAGTTGTGTCTAAGAGTATTGTTTGTACTAATAAAATAACAACCACACCACTTAGTAAGCCTTGCTTATACGTTAACTTATGCACTTTCAGTATTTAACTAAACAAGCAAAACTGATGGAAAATGTAGCAAAAAGAAATCACAGTGAACAGGCAAAAATTTGGCGTTGGCTAGCTGAAGTGGTTCATTGCCCATGAAGGCATACATACAACATAAAAAAAATCCTGAATGTACTTGTAGATGAAATGAATATAGGAGAATAAAAAAAAAAACCAACAAAAACCAAACCAAAGAAGGAAGCTACTAGAAGGCAGAACATGTCAGAATGAGCTTCTCAAGAATTTTGCCACTACTCTTTACCACAAACCATATGCAGAGAGCAGAAATAGTGACAATCACAAGATACAGCAGCTACTAAAAACTAGATATACACCATGCCAAGAGCGTGGTTTCGAGTCACACAGAAAGACAAGAGAACAAACCACTGCAAATAGCATTTCAACAACTCAAAAGCAGCAATGGCCGGCTTATGTAGCAGAAAACAGAGACTAAAAATTGACCAGAGTTTCAACTGGTAAGTAATGAAGCGTAAGAGGCTGCTACTCTGAAGAGTGTGTGTGTGTGTATATATATACATATATATCCCTCTCTCGTATTGCCTAGTTTAAGGATGATCACTTAAATTTAAATAGTATCTTTTATCTGGAAAGACACCAAAATGCTTCAGAAATTATACACAGAAAATGCAGAGAGTCTTTCAACTTTAATACACACAACAGTCCTATACTATACTTTATGACAGTAGGTGAATTATGGCTTAGCAAACTGAAATGGCAGGGGAAATTAAGGTAGTCTGAATATACTTTCTAAAATTGGAATGTTGCCAGTATAGTGGACTATTGCTTATAAAGTGCACATATATACAAAAAATAACAACCTCCGTTTTATCTTCTGGAAAAAAGCACCTAATGAACCACTGCGATCTGAATTCTCCTAATAGGTCAGTGGGGCAATATTTATATAAAAGACCAGCAAGGGTTAATCCCAGAAGTTTCTATGAAGCCCTCCCACCCAAAAATTGACTAGACTCGGTATTATTTCATTTGTGAAATCTGACAAGATTTTTTTTGTTGAGATTATACCGCTATTAAATCAAAGTATTCAGTAGCATCTTTGTGAAAACTGTATTGTGAAAGACAGAATAAAGGTAAAAGTTGGCAATAGTGGCAAAATGTCTGGAAAATACTACTTATGTATCGTTAACTATAGTCAAAAACGTTTTCCTTATCCTACTGCATCTAAAAAATATTGCAATTTTCTTCATTTTAAAAAGACTTACTTTTTTTTTTAAAAAAGGGCCTATATCTGTAACAATGCTAGCCCCTAAAGTGGACATGTGGACAACAGTGTAAAAACTGATGTGTTGGTGCAACTCCCCGTGTCACAATCAGGAATAACCACTGTCAGGAATAAGTCACTTTTCCATATTTTTCCTGTACTAATGTAGTTATCTTGAGAGACAAGCCCACACGTCATTTAGGTGTGCCACACTTTCAAAGGCTTTTTTTAACCTTTTTCAGCTGATCGAACTAATAAATATTTAAGAGCACTTTCTGAAGCAGAAAAAAAAAAACCCCGAAAAGTGATAGCACCACAATGAGTGAAATCTGAATTCATTTGGTCTATTTACCATGGACTTCCAGGCAGAATTTCATGCAATCTGTTTGCCAACTGTTGCATAGCAAAGATAAGCCATCCTTAGATAGACTGCCAGTCCATTTACCATAAAATCAATGAGAACCTTCTAAACCGATTAACTGTTTCTTAGTTTTCTCCTCCCACTTCTCCCGAAGTCGTCTTCATCACAGAAAACGCTATTAATAGCAACAGTATGGGTATGGCAACAAGTTAGAGAACCTCAGCATCTCTGCAGTAGCCGTTCATAGGTTTTCTTGCAGCAGAGAGTTAAGTTCTGTGTGAGTTACCTCAGGCACATGGACAGTTATTACAAAGCAGCCAATGTGTTGGTTATTTCCTCTTTTATCCCAGAATAACTTGTTCACGTGTCTTCACACTAGAATGAGCAAGTTGTAAACCTCTAACAAGGCAATTGACATCCTTGGCATCTACTGAAATATGACAGGCCTGACTGTGACCATGGATTTCATTTTCCAGAGACACTTCACATGGTCAGTCTCTCTCCCTAAATAACAGAGGACCAGGAAGCAGGCTCCAAGGCACAAACAGCTAGGAGCAAGAGATGCAAATTGCTTTCTTAAGACTCACCGTCTCATTTCCAAAAAGGACGTCGACATAAGGCATGACTTTCATCATAGGCTCTTTGTAGAACTGGCTAATAAACGGTGCAGAAAGATTCAAGCTGAAGATCTTGTTGTTTGCAGAAGCCTGAGCAGCCACTTTTAATACTGCTTCTGGTGACACCGTCAGGAAGAATCCCTGCAAACATCCAAACAAATCAATGCATATTACTAATTTCATATTAGGAACGACATGAAGTATGCCGCTTCTAGAAGGTCTCCCCCAGCGAACCATTGTCATACACGTGCACAGATAAAAGCTTCTGGAAAATACTTCTGTTCCATTAAGGTATTATGAAGGTGACAAAGAATCTGCACGTGCCGAGAATCACAGCCCTCCAAAATTACACATAACTCCCTACCTCTGCAGTCCATGTAGTATACTTTCCCATGGCAGCTAAGACTAATGTTCGTATTTTAAAAGGTGATATATTATAATTCTAAACGCCCCTTTTTAGTAATAGAGTCAATCAGACTGTGCTGCTTAATTCCAAAGTCCAGTACAATGGCTCTATACACAGCTAGGAGATTAATGAAAGCCATTGCCTGAAAAATTATTACCTTGTTTATAACAAATATGTTGAGTATGCTGTCATTGTTATAGTTGCTATTGTTTTGAAGGAAAAACCTAGGGGTTTTCACGTTTCCGCACATGTAATTTATTTCACCCCCTCCTAAAAGTATTCTTTATTCTGAATCTGAACATTCAAGTAAGTATCAATTGTGAAACAAAATAAACAGTTCTCAACCAGAAATGACTATTTGTCTACTAAATAGTGAATGCTGATTTCAACCCTGTATGAAGAACAGTTCAAGGCTGCCATTTTGAATTTAGCATTGCACATGGTTGCCTCAACCACCCGTGTTCCAGGAGTTATGTAAAGATCCCCTACAGTTTCATTAATCTACTAATTAGACGAAGGCTTAGTCTTTACACTAATTAAACAAATTTTGTATGTTTCATTTTTAAAATCCTAAAAGCAATTTTACTATCTGTTCTCAAAACTCTGTGAGTAATAGTAATTTTCAAGCAAGAGCAGCAAGTATTAAATTTAAGGCCAGAGATAATGTCTAAAGCACAGCAACAAACAACTTTGAGGGGGCTCTGATAAATAAAACACCATCTTAGTCCTATCTGTAACATCACCACCATGACACTCTAAAAGGTATAATTGTGAAATAGTCCTATTTTCCAGTTTTTATCCATATTATTATGTCTTTGGATCACAGAATATCTGTATTTTTATCCTGCATACTTCAGCTAACAGATCATCTTAGGCACTCTACTCATTGGAAAAAATAATATAATGAAGAGTCTACAGATTAAAGGCTACTTAGAAAGTCTTTCTCTTTATTTCTCCTTAATCCACGCTCTCCAGTCTAACAAATATATGATTGATTTCAAAATCTGCGCACGATTTGCTACATGCCAACAAAGGGTGCAAGAACGCTTTGCATCTTGTGGAGTTACTCAGTACCTTCAACAACTGGAAGCCCATAAACATCCAAGCTTCTTTGCTATTTTTACATTCTGAAGAATTAAAATGAACAGTTTATATAACATCTCGTCTCCATAGCAATCTCTACCATCTTTTAGTTTTTCATTTAATGAACAAAGTTGGATTTTTAAAAAACCGTTCCAAACACAAAATAAAAACCTTTCAAGGCTAACATGTTGCCAGCTGTGGATAAATCACAGATTGTTATACAGTGGTCTACGTAAATAGTAACCTGGTCAAATAATTAGGCTTCTTACCAATTTTAGGCTGAAAACTTCATCTGAACTAAAATACATCTGATTGTAATTTAAGGTACCGAACGCTATCCCCGTGAGATCTAACTCAGGCCTGCGTCCAACTCCCTTTTCCTTGGAAAGGCAACATAAAAGTACTGAGATGCAGATAGGAGAGCTTGCTTTTCAGATCCTGCAAAGTAAAGGCCAGGAACTCTCAAAGGCTACAGCTGTCTTCTGGGTTCCCTAAAAATCACTTCTGCCATTTAATTGCATTCTTCCAAGAGTTTTTGTATTTTTATTTAAATAACTATTTGACATTCAAACATCTAGAAATTAAGAGCTGTATAAGAACTCTTGTGAAAACTTTGCCAAGTATAACATTTCATTGCAAAAAAAAAAAAGTTGTAGCAATAGAGAAACAAAAGTTGTAGTGGTAGAATTCACACAATGGAATTAAAGTAGGAAGAAAATGCACAACATCTGAACTGAACAGATTTGGGTGTAAAGAAACCTAATCAGACCTCCCTTGTTAAGTATTTATATTGAGTTTGTCTCTATTTTTAGTGGAATTCCAATTACAGCTATGGCCAGTACGGTTACAGGAACCCAGCTTTCTAAGTTTGAACTGCATCTAGGTAACAGACCACGCTAATGCAGCGTGTTACCATTCTGAACAGGAAAGAACTCCACTAAAACAAACAGGTCTTCTTATATCACACTGGGATTCACAAAGTCACTCCGTGGTTTCTTAGAACTACGGCCCTCATGCTCGTGCAGCTGCCACTGCTTTTTGTCCAGACAGACACATACAAAGGAACGTCTAAGACAACTGCTTGTGCCTACTCTAACAATTAACTGTTAGCCAACATTAGCTCTGACTGCGAGAATAAGCGTATCTTGGTATCACTGGTAAAAAAGACTTTGTATTCTGCTAGTAAGAAGCTCTATACCCACTAACAAAAAGGTTAAGAGGTCTCTCAGAAGATATTCTATACCCACCTACGCACCCCAGTCTACTTCTGAGAGTTTTGGGAACCTTTTTACCCTCAAAACCCAAAGGTACCTTAAAACAACTAGGAAAAAACTACCTGTAAGCAAAAGATGAGTCAGATAATATACAGAAATTCCAATAGCCTGGGAAACTTAGGTTGCATTTATATATCAAATGAAATTACTGTGTATGTATATATCTTTGTGAAAGAATGTTGCACATACAAGGACATATGATAATTAGACAGTGCAGTCAAAGAAAGTGAAAGGCAGCAATATTGTAGTACGAAAACCTATTAAACATTAAAGGTTATCAGACATACTAGCAGCATGCAGTATTCCTTTGGCGTGCACTGATTGAGACTGAGTATACCAGATGCTACAGCTTCATGATGTGCCACTATTTTCTGCAGCTCAAAATGTAACGAGCTTCTTTTCTATGCCAGGAGTACCACAAGCCAGAGAGCAAGGCTGAACTAATACATACACCAGGAAAATGGGATGATAGACTGAATTATTTATATGCATGCTTGTATGTACACACACGCAAAACATAACAATACTTTTCTTATGTACAGTAAGCAGTCCTTCTGTTTAAATACAGTCCTTTGGTGGAGAAAAACATTTTCCTTGTTTGAGAAAGAGACAGAGAAAGAGAAGAAATAAGAAAAACACTTTTGTGTACTGCAGACACATGGCTATGGGAGATACAGATCAATATTAAGATGCACATGATACAAAGTCAAGAGAGAACATCATATTAATCTCGCTCACTTTTACAATATTCAGAAATTCTTGGATGCACCTTTTAAAGCATGCCAAGGTACTGTGAGTATAGGATAGCCTTTTACACTCAACTCTGTTTTTTATAGACACTAGCGTTACTGGAAGGATTTGGTGGGTTTATGCACAAGCAATTTGTCTTTGTAAGTCATCTCTCTCATTTTTATCACATGCAGACCCAAACGGCTCCTTCTGACCCAGACTAAGCGCACACAGCACTAGCTATAGCAGACATGAGGGCAGCAAATTAAGGGTGTCAAAAGTGTCAGCAGCACAGAATCAGAGTGTTGAAGGACCTCATGAAACCTGAACGACTCTGGCTGTGGTGAAAGTAATTCTGTATAAGGTGTTCTGTCCAAACCGAGAAATCTTGCCATCATTTGTTCACATGAAATAACGTGCTTGCACTGAATTCGTCTGGATTCCATACATGTAATGCTTGCGCAATGAGGATCGGGATTATTTTTTTTAAGCCAGTGAGTATTTCCTTAAAGCCAAAACTGAAACCTGTGACCTAGTATACATTTAGACATATCCAGGCCAAGACAATAACAAACAGCATTGTGATTTTTGATTTATGATTGTTTAATAGTACAGATAAGAACATGCAGAATAATAAAAATTAGGATTGTTTTCAAACCTGCTACCCACTAAAATGCATTTCCCCCTCTTCTTTCTAGCTCTTCCTCTTTCCTCGCCACTCCCATTAGCAGAGTGAGCTACATGAAAATAACTTTATCGTATGAGTGACAGGATTTTGAACCATGGTTTTCTGAGCTGATTTTGAAATGCCATTTGGTAACAATGTAAAATCAATAAATCGCAAGTGTGAATCAAAATATTTAACTTTCAGAAACACATATACAACAGTCTGCTGCCATTTAAGACAAATTATATTCTGCCAACATGAAAGGAACACAGCATTTAATCCAAAATTATTTTATAGCAAGCATTTACATAAAAAAGCAATTATGACGACATCACACCCTCATCCATCTGAAGGGTGGAATTCTTCAGGCACATAGAAAGTTTGACAGTTACGTAGTGACAGTCCTGATAAATACTGTGATTCAGTAAAACCCTACAGAAATCATCTAACTTCAAGTACACTGGCAGTTCCAGTAAAGGAGTGAGACTGCTAAGGTGCCAAAAGAACTCGCTCTGGTAAACGACAGACAACCAAGTCAGAGCTTTTGGCCCTGATAAAGTTTCCTATATTCTGTACACAAAGAGAACTTCAAGCCACACGCTTGGGCAGAAGAGACTTCCCTCTGCTCTGCTCTGCCACCAGCCTCATCTGCCGCAGTCTAGCAGAAATATCAGGGCTTGGAAGGAGTGAAGCTGCAACACATGGCAGTTCTTGGGATGGAGAATGAACCACTTACACAAGGCTTCCAGGTGCCCTTCCAACCACAAGAGACCGAAAGTCTTCTAGCCTCTGAACTGCACACAGCACAGATTGGGTGCAGTCCGTGTCCCACCCACCGTGAGACAAGGCACTGAAATCATCTTCCTTCAGAACAAGAACCAGAAGGAGTCTTCCTGGAACGTTACAGCAAAAGCTCTTCATCTGTCTTAGTACTTATGTGAGTTTAAAAGATCAGGGAACAATTTAAAAACTATCTTTAACACTGAAATATCTGAGCACGACACTTGGAATGTGCAAGACTGTCAAGTTAGTGGACTTACTTGACCCCTTACCTCTTCCTCTGAGTTTTGAACCTGTACCTGCTTGAAATTATTTGTTACGTTATTTTCCTTATAATAGAGAGATTAAAATACTCAGGCTGTGGAAAAAACCTCCAGAAATAATTAACAAAACCCCACAAATTAAATAAACAACATGACCTTTATTAATGAAAGTGCTTGTGCTTTAAGTCATTTTTTACTTTTTCTAGGAAGGACAAAAGCTCTGTGTAACTATCCACTGGGGAAATGTTCAGTCTGTAAATTGGTGAAATACATGAGCGTTACTCTAATCTATGTACCTGTTCTTCATGTAATAGGTCATTTAGGAACTTAGAAAGTACCTACACAGTATCAATTGCATTTTGGAACTGTATTTTATCTTGCAGTGATCAGCAAGTGGTTACTTAATGAAACAAAACCCTCTGCTTTTTGTCCAGTTCCTACTGGAGACAGTTGTTTTAAATCAGAAAGCAAGGACAGCAAGAATGCAACAATTTCTCTGAGTAATTGTTTTGGCTTGTTCCTGTATGCATTGTTTATTTTTATGAAAGTACTGCTTTATAACTGGAAAATGACTAAGCTGTAAACTATTGTTTTATCATTCTGAGTGGCCAGTGTTTCTGGTTTTGATAAAAGCCAAGTTTCAAACAGTTTTCAGTAACATAGGAAAAAACCTAACTGTCAGTAAATGTGCTTATATTGACCATGACATTTTCCTCTATGACGGTGCCAACATGTCAGGAGGAGAGGATTGCTTTCAGACTTGAACAGCTTCTTTGTTGCTGAAGTGAACTCTGATTGCTGCCATATTAGTATCTATCGGATTACAACAGTAGCAAAAACCCTCCAATATTTGACATTATAAGTTAAAGAAAATAATTATTTTTTGCATACAATAGCAATTTCTTTTCAGTTTTAAACAATTTTGAAATCTTCTTCAATTCTGTTTGCTACTGATTAAATTAAGCACTCTCCAGGAAGGTCCTCCCAGCCCTATCTAGGACAAGACAACTGTGTGACTTTACTTACGAGATGTACGCTTGCAGGGTGTATAGATGAGGACTTTAACAATGAGGGGGAGGTGCACACACGTGCGAGAGAGCAGTAATACACCCACTTTTGGTGTAGGGAAATGTCACAAATGAAAAATTCTCTGATTTCCCTGGAAATTACAAAATCAGTTAAGCTCATTTTGGCAAGATGAAGAGAGATCTTAAGATGACGGTTTGACATAGCTCCCCTAAAGTCTGCCCCTCTGTGAGGAAGCACAAAATCTCTATATTCTCTCCAAATTTCAGCACAGTTTTATGTGAGATTATTAAGCTCAGGGAGTGAGACGTCTATTTTTATTTATACTGAATTTATAACAAAATTTTGGAGGAAGTATTAAACATCATCTGGGAGACAGGAGCCTAGAGGTTTTATTACTTTGATTAAAGTAATTCAACCCTTTTTGCCTCTGTTTACCCACTTGCAAAATAGTTATAATGATAAATACACCTCCATTGGCAGAACCAGTGGGAGGTTTAATTACTTAACATTACTGAAATGACTGAAATTCTGTGTTGAAAGGTATTATAAAGTACAGGGCATTACCATCAATAAAATATAAGCTGCAAATCAAACAAGCTACGATAAAGAACAAGCCACTTTTCTTTTCTCCTAGTATCCCAACAACACTTTGCTACGCTTTTTCTTCATCGAAAACCAATTTAACCCTTACTGAGAAAGCAATGCATCTTAAAATATTTGGTAAATTGTTGATTAAAGAGAGAAACTGTTTCCTTCACCTTTCATCCTTCTAAAATAACTATCAAAATTAGGTTTGCCTAACCCACGTATTAATATGAGGATAATGTGTTTAGACCAAAAAGTAGATGCAGAAATACCAATTGTTGCTTAATGAAACAATAAATAGAAGTCTAAAAATTGGTAATTATATTATTTATGATGTTTGGAACAATGAGATAATTGATTTCCAGTCTTAATTTCCACAATTTTCAGCACAATCCCAGGGTCCCTGTCGTGACATATATGCATTTCAGGAAGTAAAGAATAAGGTACGGTTAATTTAGGCCCTTGATGACTGTGCAATATTTGCTTTTTTGTGTATGGCTAGTTACATTAATATAATTTGGCATCTCATTAATTATGTAAACATCAACCATATGTTGAATTCATTCAAGTTTGTGTGTATATAATATTTACAGTAAATTGAGAGAATCTATGGAACTACAAACGCACAGATAATTTCTAATTCTCTAGACAGTTAATCCTCAGTTTGAAAGCTCTATAAGCAAACATTTAAAACAAGCCTATCCCTTGCTTATTCAAATAGCCTTGAACAAGAAGAGGACAAATACGAGTATCTTTTAAATTAAATATGCTTATACCAGCACAACAGTTTATTCTATCAACACAGGTAAAACACTCAAAGACAGAAACAATGACTGACCATTGGTGTATTAGTAGATAATACTCACTGACTGACTGGGTGTCAAAGGATCTTGTAAAAATGCAGAAAATTTGATACGATTGTACAAAGTCTTGTGGAGAACCGTTCAAAGCTGGCGTATCAGAACTGCTTACTTAAGAAGCTTGTCCTTAATATTCCATGGCCTGAAAAATCATAAAAATTCTTCTGCTGTGTACATGCAAGGGCCTTCTTGGTTATGTAACTATGCACACAACTATCATGACTTTTGGAGTAGAAGGGGAAATTAACTTAGGCTCGCCCTGCTGTGTTTATAAATATCAGTTCCCCTGCTCACAAAACAAGGAAAAAAAATCCTCATCAACCTCTTGCTCTATACTAGTATATAATGCTATACCTGTGCCCTCAGAGCCTCAGGATTCCCAGGTGATGCAGAGGAACGCGGCTGTTACGCAACATAAACAAATACAGGAATGAGTCCAATGCCATGAAAAACATGTCAACTGCAGCATGACTTCTATATCTTATGGATTTCTCTGTCAACAACGTGGTCATGCTATGAAAGGTTTCACTTAAATTCAGGTTAGAAAACAGATATAAGGTATAATAAAACACAGGTATGTTTTTCCCTGGGCACTCCCATACTGAAACACTTAAGCAGAAACCTTTCTTCCCTCCCCCCCACCTGCCTTTGAGATCTTGTAAATTATAAGAACATAGCAGCACGGGGATTAAATATTAATCAAAGTCATTACCATCATCGTTAGAACATATTTCAAGAGACCCAAAGAAAGAGTGTATTATTTCACTAATAAAGATCATATCATCAGAAAGACTATGCTGATCCTGTAGCATGGTAGGTATGAAGAGAAAAAAAAGACATGATCAAGAGGTAACACAAAAGATTTCTGAAGCTTATTGCACTATTGAAATGCTAACTCAGCCTTTAACTGAGTCTGTTTAAGTAAAGCAGGCTCACTCTGGGCAAAACAGAGCTCTATAAAGAGCCACAGAAGCATACAGGACATTTACAAAATGTAATTTTGCCGGGGGAAAAAACCCATAAAAACCCAAGGATCCAAACTCCATAAATTATACCCGTGAAAATCCAGAGCAGCTCTAAAGCTTCAGTGGAGATCTGAGTTCATTTGGTGTGCAATAGGGCTATCCAAAGCACAACCAGTACACCTGAAACTAACATTGTTCGCAGGATGACTTATTCTTTGAATTAAAGTAATGACAAGTTTTATGGAATAATAGGTCTTTTGCTATTTGCAAATTAAGGTGTAAATGATTAATAAACCAAAATAACCTCTCCTGCTCCCCAAGGTATTTGCTAGCTGATTATAAACAGCCTACAAATCCTTATGATATATTTAATTTAATGTATAAGCACCACTATCGCACAAAATTAAGTGCATAGTAAAATAAAATGCTCAGAAGAACTAAAAAAGTAATTGGCAAAGTAATAAAGGATGTATTTCTTTCAATATCTGGCTTACCAAGTTTAAAAGTAAGTGCATTAACATTTCCTTTTAAATATCACTCTTCTCTCTACTCTCGCCCCAGAGCCACAATTCCAAAAAAACTTTTTTCACAGCAAATATAACATTTACTATGAACACGCAATTAGGTCCTAATCACTTGGATTAATTACCACATCAGGGTTTACAATAAAACATTTATTGCTCACACTTCCACACATTAAAATTAATTATTTAAAAGAACATTAATGTTATTGCTTGGCCTTTTAATTTTCATTATATAAAGACTGTTGCATGGGTTTGTTTCTGAACACTCAAATAAATGAGGGTCAGGACCTATGCTAATTCTAATAATTAAGAAATACAGTTGAAATCTGCAAAATTACTAAACTCTAAACAAAGATTTTTTCACTTAAATTAATTTTGGTAATAACAGTTGTCAGTAGAACCCTGAATACAAGGAGCTATGCAAGTGCTTAGCATTAATTGTTATAGTCTGAATGAGTACTTACTTCAAATTCAAAGGGGGGGGGGGTATCCCTAACTATTAGCTTTTTAGAGCCAAATAATACTTACATTAAGTTCCTGTTTCTAATGAACTCAGGAGCTTTTAATAGCAGGACCGCTACTGTAACCAGCGAGAGTAGTGTTAGTCTTTGACTCCCAGATCTTACAACCTGAAGGGAAACTTCTCTGCTAAAACACTATTTTCTGTATTATATTATTGTGGGAGTAGTGGGTTTCAGTAAGAGCTTCAATTTGCACTGCTATTCAAGATGCAGGAATAATCTAAATAAGTTTTAATTTTCTACTGAATATTTTCCATACTTCTCTACTTGAAAATGACTCCACTCCTGTCACATTATTTGCCCACCCTCACAGAAAATCAGGCTACAGATACAGGAAATATGACCGAACAAACATTTTTTTTTCATTTAATTAAAACATCTAATATTTTTAAAAAATTTTAGATGAATAAAAGATTAACTTAGGTGGTCAGCCTATGGCAGAGAACGAATCTTTCTTGATGCAGAGTACCTCTGAGTTTTCAAGTAAAATGATTTTGAGAAGAGGAAACCCCTGAAACTTAGTAAGGAAATACCTATTTGTTCCCTAAGGAAGTGTGGCCTGTGACATCGCCCCTTTAGCCACCTTAGGACTAGAATGTACGTGTACAGCTTCTCGGTCTTCATAAGTAGGTATCCAAGTTCAATGGGGTACAGGTCCCTTCCTTCAGGAAATACTGAACGAGGCTGCATACAGACATATAGACATCATGACGCAATTTTTGATGGTAGGATTACGTGCTGCTGATTTTAAGAATACTGTGCGATGTTACACCTTTTTTCCGCAACAATAGAAATATCTGGGCAGTATTTTCTACTTAATGTATGACATACAAATGGATTTCATAAACTGTCATGTAAATGAGAACTTACAGTTCCAAATCAATTTACAGATTAAGAACAACAAAGCAGAATAAAAATAACAATTAAGAAAATCACTGATAACTGGTAATTAGTGACTTCTTTGGACTCACTTAAGCCTCCAAAACTGTTACTTTATGGAAACAAAGTCATATTCAAGGAGACATTTCCAACATGGCAGTTCTGGTTTTGGAAGATCAGCCTAACCCCTTGAACCAACGTCTCTCTTATTTGTTAGTGCCCAAATTTGTTTGTCTGCTTTAATTAAATTTGCTTATTCTTGAAATATTGAAGTGTACAGGGAAAAAGAAGAGAGATTTATGTGAGTTAATGTTCTTAAAAAATTGTATTTGAAATTATAGAATTCAAACAAACTGTTTTGGAAACGCATGTTGAGTTTGATAACATTTGAAGAAATTCCAAATGGAAAAAGAATTTTCACAACAGGGGTCAAACATTAGAACATCCTTAGAAATATTCAAAACAACTTAACATAAAGTAAGTGTGTAAACTTTGATTTTGCTCTAACAAACCTGTGGTGGTCCATTCCAACCTGAATTATTCTAGCAGTCTATGATATATTAGAACTGTGTGTATTTGAAAAGTAGGGACAAAAAAATATGTGGATAAAGCATATAGCCTCCAATGTTCTATCCGCTTCTAAGAGAGTATTTCAGAGCAGAGCATCCCAGATACTGCATATACCTTAAACAAATCATGTAAGTTGTTTTACCCTGAAATAAACACCACAAAATGTATACACTTTGCAAATGAACCATGTAAATGCACTAGAAGTAGAATAATACCTTAGAGGTTAATGTCCTCCTGTGGCCCTTCAAGTTCACATGGAGCTTCCCTGCATTCAAAATTATGAAGTCAATGAGATCTTAATAATGCCTACAGCCCTATATGTAGACAGTCCTTCGGACAGGAGCGAACTCTGCTACAAGAATATTAATTATGAAAAAACATTCCCTGCTCTTCTTTGCCCTTTACTTGAATCTCTGCCCATCCAATTTGTGCCCTTGAAAGCAGAGAAAGAAAAATAGATACTAAAGCTATCATAATTTAACAGTGTTAGTTTGTGTGCTAATTTATACACTATAACCATGATTTTCTAGATTAGAATATCAAAGAATAACTTTATTTATATATGTCCAATATGTCAAAGACAAATCAAAAAGCACTCCTTTTTAAATCAGCATTTAAGCTTATGTTTTAGTGCTTTTATAAGAAAAGGAAGTTGGGATCTCTCAAAATCACCTCCTCAGTTCTGATAGTTTAAATCCATTCCTTATGCTAAATAAACACCATTTCTACTTTTTAAACAGCCAAATTAGAACATTTTGGAACTGTATAATAAATAACCTCATTTTAGAGAACGAAAATTATTGGTCCATGTTGAAGTAAAATGCAGCATGTATTCCTCAAAGCAAACGCGGAAAGTCTCCGTCTCAAGTTTTTGATATATTTTTATGTATCTGTATCAATAGCAGGCCTTCATTGACAGGAAAACCCACTGATTCGTTATTTATTGGAGCTTGCTCAAACAGCTAACTGGACATCAAGGATTTTCGCTTTACTCCTGTCCCTGCAATGGCTCCTCATCAACATTTATGGTCCAACCCAGTCAGAAGTCTAGTAAGAAACCAAACACTGGCAGAGTGGTATCAAACACTTCTACAAATAACAGAAAAAGAAAGCGATGATGGTACCTCCAAACCAGAGTTCAGAAGCTGTGGATAAATATTGTACATCTCTTCAACTTTCTGACACTTAGAGCTCAAGTTTTCTTCAGGAAGGGCAGTGGAGACACACATCAGCTATTTGCACAAAACTTTCCCTGGAGAGCAATATCTGCACGATGCTACTTAGAACATCTTCTGCAGAACAAAATTAAGCTTAAGAAGTGCCCTTCTGAAACAGATGTTTGAATACTGCTATGGATCACAGGGCAACATATTCCCCTCTCCAGCAGTCGCACTTATCCATAGTAACAATTGATGTTAATCAAAGGGTTAAGTAGTTGGTAACAACATGAACAAAAAAAAAAATTACTTGACAAGATTCCACCCTCATTCCAATCTCTACCAAAGCGTCACATGTAATTATAAATTTTCACCAAAGATGTCAGATTCTTATGTTAATCTTCGCACAATCTGACATTGCCATTCTTCAACTTTTATAGATGTGAACAGTTATCACTTTATTTGTATGTCACCACAGACAACATAATCAATAGTTTTCATATCTTTCTGTTCATACTTTTTGCTAAAATGATTTTTGTGAGTGCTGCTTACTTTTGTTCCACTATGAAACTTGTTACTGCTTGAATAGAGAGTACTTAATCTCAACAATAAACATTATAATGTATGATAAAGCAGTCAGGAAAAAAAGGTTCAACATTTTTTTCCAGTCCCCATTTTAACATAATCTGTCCTTATCAAATTAATATCTAACAACAGTGACACGAAAGCAACACAATGGATGGCTTTGTTCACTTTAGATGTACTAATTTGAAGCACAAACTGCCTTTCATTCCTTTTCCTTTTGTGCTCTGTATTTCTGTCGTAGGGAAATCTTACTCCATGAAACTCAATGCAAAAAATTTGTAACTGGAAATAACGGGTTTATAAACTGTTACCTGTCCTCATCAATAATTTAAACAGGATCCACAAACAAATGGATTGCTTGTTTATTGCTTCCACACCCAAACAGCCACCAGTTAGGCTGGAGAGGTGTTTTTTCTGACCTATCACTTGGGTGAAAGTACCACCTGGACACATTCAGCTCTTCCTGCAGTTCTACAGCAAAACTCCTCCAGCTCTGAGCACAATCAGTGCAGTTGCTCCATATTGGAAACGGACGCCTATAGCTTTTCATAAAAGTTGTGAGTGACACTCGTTGAAAAATTGTTTATTGTAGGATAGTGGCTCCTGTGAAGGTAAACTTGATCTTTAATGTGCCTACCCATATACCTATTCTCCATGAATGCTATGAAGAACCAAGACTTAAAAAGAAGATTATTTTTTGATCGGTCACCAGGGCACAAAATGGATATGTGAAGATTTCTTGCTGGCATAGGTTTTACATTAGCTTTTACAAATGAGCACCACTATGCCAACAGTGAAACTGGTCCTGATTTTGTAATGTTTGCTGCGCTTAAGTTTAGAAATTGACTTTCTTGACATGCAGTCTGATAGCAGGTTTCCCTTCTGGGCACCAAAACAGACAAAACTGCTCCCATAGAAAGAACTTATTCTGAATATGATGATCTAGCTTAGGTTTTGGGCTCTAGCTTGACCAAATGAGTACTTCAGACACTTAATACCCAACAAAGAGAGTCAAGATTTTCTATTGCTAGCACCCAACTGATTTCTTCCAGTATGAACTAGAACCAGTTAAGAGTCTGCTTCATCCATACCTTCCTACCTTAGATGTGACATACATAACCACAGGACAGTATGTTTATGTCACCTAACTCTGGCTAGGTTTAGCCAGAGGTAATTACTGTCACTTATCAGAAACTGCAGCCCTGCTCTTGTCTAGAAGCAGAGAAATGACATGACTCTTCCTTGAATGAGAGCCTCAGACCTGTGAAGCTGTGCACATAACTTTGTAAATCCAACAGTCCTGAAATCTAGTAACTAATGCACATCCATAACCTCTGAGTAATACCATGGTATGGTTCAGGCTGCTGAAAAAGCAGGTTTCAGAGAACGGGTCGCAGCATGACACTACTTTAGCATATGTGTAAGAACAGAGACTGAGGTGTCTTCTGACCCTATTTACTCCTCGCAAATTGCATTCAGATGCACAGGAGTTGCAGAAATCTTCCTGTGAAGTTGCTTTCCTGGCATCTACTCTCCTCTACAATGATTGCTTGTATCTCACGTACCCTGCCATATTCCTGTCCACTCTAATCTCAGAGCAAAGGAACTTCAGAATATTCACTGTGAATAATAGTCCTTGGAAAATATTCAACGATTTCAAGACTGTATGATACATTTTAGAATTTAGATATTTAATAGCACTGATGACTGGCAATTTTCCACAATTACCATCATAATCATTCTATGTTCTGAGAAGAGGATACAGATGACAAGGAGCTGTTTGAAAAATTAAACTTTTATAAAACATCTTCTGAATGTCTGGCATTTTGATACAGTAATACTTTGTCTGCTTTTCTGACTGCCTGTTACAAATTTGTATTTGCCTTTAAGATATTCTTCTTATGGCAAAAGAGTCTGTTCTGAGGATGATTTGTACCTTGGTTTTACTACACTGAATTATGTATCTATTCAGAGATCATGCTCTCCCAAATGAACATCCAAGCCTGTTAAAATAGTCTGCCAACATACTGTGAAGATCTGGGAAATGGCACACCCTCACAAATGCCAGATGTAATTCTGCCCACAAGAAAAGTCAGATGGATTCCTCCAATAAATTCCTACTTCTTTTGTCTGCCTCTTGGTTGATATATGATACCACTGCAGATGTATCCAATTTTATTAAAATTTGTCCCACCAGCTCCATTCTGAAAGAAAAATTTTCAAATTTACCCTGAGCTTGTGCACGTTTTGTGATAAGCTGTTCCTAAGCTGAAACCCAAGCCTTAAGTTTTATTTCCTTTAGTTCAGCAAGGTCCATATCTGGTCAGACAATCTTCTGTGTTTGTGATTGTAAAAGACAGCTATATTTCACTAGAAGCACTTGGATATTTGGGCTCACATTTCAGTAAATTTTTCAGTTAGCACTGAAACTGGAATTATTATGTCCGCTTTGGCTCAGTTTGAAAAACACCATAACTAGCAGCTGTGTTCAAACACCAGAGCCTCCCACAGGACTACAGGCAAGACAAAGATCTCATCACAGCCTGCTCTTCAAATTCAGGCAGAAGGTTTGCTAAAGAACTGAACTGTAAGAATAACATTCTTTAGTGTTTATAGTTTTATATCGAAAGAAAAGCTTTTCCGAAATGAGTGACTAATAATGTACTTCAAACTATGGAGATACTGGTAAACCTGTACTTAAAGATGTCAGTTAATGCCTTGATTCCAAAGACATACCTAATGTTAAAAGATATATAGGAAACACACAGTTGAAAGTCAACACAGTTGTCCATGGTCTTTGCTGAATTCAATATTAATAAAATTTTGAACTATTCTGAAAACCTCATGCCCTAAAAATCATCAGATAGTAGAAAACTATCTGCTAGAAAGTTAAAAAAAAAAAAGTAGCAAGTCAAAGCAATTTTTTAAAAGCCTTTCTGAGTAAATATTTGCTATGAACTTAAGGATGATAATTTACAAGTACTTATATATACTGAGAGAACAACTGCAGTTGCTACACATGCAAGATTTTCCTAAGGCGACATACTGAGGAGGATCGGTCCAAATGTTTTGAACTGGGGAGTATTAAGATTTGACATTGCACTAATATCGAACAATCTTGCACTGAATTACTCAAATATTTAAAGACTGACAAAATAAATCCATATAAATAAAACCACAAAATAAAATACAGGTATACAAACATGCTGTTTGTTCTGCACTGCTTCATGTACAGAAACTAAGCTTCTAATTCAACTTGTCTTTGTCTAGTATTACTACCCTGCAGAAAAGAGGGTGTTTTGTTTCTAAAAATGACATTTTTGGCATTATGCCCCAATTACTTAGGATTCTGAAGATATTGCCCAAGAGCCATCCTCCTGCTCCCAGTCACTCATTTTGTTACTAGTGTTTGCAACGACTGATGATCTAGAATGTCCTTTGTGGTAAGATTTTGTATTCCACTTTCTTCCTTCTCAACCGAAGATATTATAGTTTGATTCTATTCACATTTAAGGGAGCACAGAGTGTAAAAGTTAGTGATGCTCACTGGGAGATACTCTTCTGCTTGGAGATACAGAAGGGAAAAATATTGTGTGTGAAACAGGGAGATAAATTTTAACACAAGTGTGAAAATGAATTGGGGTAACTATTTTTGTCACTGTGGTGTCACAGCTGTGATAGATGAGTCTTAGTCTGCATATGAAATGAATATACACTAAAAACTTTATTAATAGGAAGTATTAATTACTTCAAGATGATAACATACCTTGTATCTAAATCAGATGCTGCTCAAGGGCACACTGGGGATAACTAAGTATTGTTATATGAGTGTCTTTCTCACATGAGAAAAATATAGTAAAGATTCTATACATTTCAGTTCTTGCACAAAACTATCCAAAAGCATATCGGAGCTTCCCGTAGAAACAGAAAACCTCTAAAAGAGGCCTTTAAAGTTGGCAAAATCAGCAAATTTAATCTATCCACTTTCTTTTGACCTTTAAACCTGACCTGAAAAAAGTGTTCAGCAACATAAATTTGATCTCTAAAGGCCTGCTGCAGATCTCATTTTCTGCTGTTTTTCCATTAGGCATTTATGGGACTTGCTGGTGTTACAGGGGACTAGTAAAATGTCGAAGTAATCCTGCAGTTCCTGTGTATGAATTCAGCTTTTCCCTATGAGATGATAACATTTTTTTTTTCCCTGCCAAGGCTTTTTCAGATACTGGAGTATAAGACTAATACCATAGGTGTGATGTTATTTTTTTTTCATTTGGTAACATTAACCAGATCTAGCAGTTCAAGTGTTGAAACAAAAGAATTCTTTTCTGAGCCAATAAGGTGGCTTGGTGCACATCTGCACTAATTGAAATCACAGCATGGCTTTTCAGGATAGGAATTGTATCCAAAGCATACAGAGGATTTGAAGATCTTGGTTGTGTGTTTGTACATTCTCTTAAGCGCAGAGGAAACCAGCTGCTTCCATTTATGAACTGTGCTGATACATGTGCCTCAATGTACCAATGACATAATGTGCAACTTAGCAAGCTAAAGATTCGGCAACTGATTTAACAAGGAAAAGGAAAGGACGGGTACAGAACACAAGACAATAGAAAAGAATTTATGACAAATATACCTAATTTTCAAATAGCACATTCTATAATTTATGCTATAATTCATGAGGATTAGAGTCATATGATAAAAATATTATGATAAAAATAACAGCTTGTTACATCATCCTGCCATTTCATCCACTGATAATGGCCCTTGATTCTTTCCAAGTTCTCTTCTCCTATCTTTTTGGCTATTGCACGTTTTTTCCATAATATGGCCATCAATTTCCAACCCAAACTCACTTTCTCCTCTTTTTATGCTATAGTAAAACTTTAATGCAAGTTTGTATCACTAAGGCATAATCAAAGTCTCTAAAAGTTCTTCCCAGCTCTGAAAACCTAAGTACTTGTTTTCTCCTCATTAATCATCTTATAGTAGAATTGACCATGTTCTTCTCTCTGAAGTGTTCTTTTTCTCGTGACTTTCATTACTTTTCCCTTTTTTGATGCTTTTATCTCCCTAACAACTCCTTCAGTATATCTTTTGGAAGATCCTCCTCAATGTTAATGAACATGGTTCCACAGGTTGGTTCAAGACATCTTTTTTACCTCTAGGTCTAGCCTATTTCTAGGTAATCATTACCAAACGTGTATTTAAGCTGATGGTGGAAGGATCTTCCTCTCTCCCCTCTTTCTCTCTGTTCAAGTCCTGACTTACTCTGGCCAAGCTGAGACCCACATTTTCAAGCCACATTCCCAATTCAAATCTTTTTTAGCTCTTCACTTTAATTCTTCTCATAGTTTCTGCATAATATTTCCTTTACTTTTTAGTCACACAGCTTAAACTGAGCAGCCATCACTTTATTCCGACTGACCTTGAAAAAGAAATAATTTCCAGTGCATATGTAATTCAACTTTCCATTCACCTCCTTCTTGACTGCATCAAGTATTCGGTACTTGGCTCCTCTTCCAGGCTTTCATACCCATCTTAAACCAGATTATCTGTGAGCATTCACCACTTGCTACTTCACTTTTGAAACAATTAGCTGTCTGCTTTTATCCTATTCTGTCCCTCAAGCAGGTGAAGTGCTTCCCATAAGCCTCTCCTTTTCCAGGTCCACCATAAAACTTTTAGCGCTGGAGATTCTGGGAGACTCAGACCAACATCACTGCTATGTTTTTATTTTTATGTGCTTACCCTACTGCACGCTCTACAACAGGAAATATTTCTTTGAGCAACACCCCAACATGGCTTGGATTTGTCATTAAGGCTCCAGGGCACTACAATAATAGGATGAAAAAAGAGAAAGTTAAGTTTGTGTGACAGGTTATAGAGAAGGTTCCAGGGAGAGAGAGGAGAGAGAAAAGAGTTTTGATTGTTTTTACTTTATGAATACTCACATACTGCTGACCCAAGTCAGTCCTCTCCACACTCTGCAATTGTAGTAAAACAACAGAAGAAATCAAGGGGGGAAAGTTCTAATTCTTTTGTTAAACAGCAAAAATAAAATCAATCATTATTGATTGATAATTTGATCCTGGAAAATCATAAATGCATTTCCATTCAAAAATAAAATCCTGCCCAGAAGAAGAATGTATAATAAAGACAATTAGGATCCTGACATTCTCACAAGGGAAGTAAAATTTGTTTCAATCAATGACTGAATTTCAGTGTCAACACAAGAAAATTTAGATTGCGGCCACATACGATCATAAGCGTTCCTTTGAAAAAAGTCATATAATTAAAGGTGCTAGTTTCCACATCAAATTCCACTTTGGATGTGGTTAAATTCCAGCTTGGTTAAGTATTTCCTGTCTATTTAATTTCATCCTGTAGATCCAGCTGCACATCGTTATTTCACACTTCCTGTCCTAAACTATCGCATAGTGGCATAGTGAGTCACTGAGCAGCTTCATTCTTTTTGATTCTTTATATGATGTATCAATTATGTCATCTAGAAAGTGCTTTGAGACTGTCTGAGAGGTTACCAGAGATGTCAGGTTACAACCCTAACAAATAACGTGTAGTGCAAACTTTAAAAGAACCCAACTTTTAAAAGGTAATATAAGTCAACTAAGAACTGGTAGATTTTGGCAAATTATGCAAAGTCCACTAAAAAATAAAAGCCAGATAAAAATTAGTTCCAGAACACAGTTTTCAGAAAATTTATTTCAACTTCCTCATAAATAGGCTGCAGTTCCTAGGGTGGTGCGGGGGGTGGGGGGGAGGAGGCAAGGAGATTGAGAAATAATTACACAAAACTAAAAAAATGGTAAGTTTTTCTGTATTTCTTCTTTTTCACTTCTTTGCATCAAATAAAAAGTAGGTGACAAAACCAGAAGTACGCCCTGTCAATCATTCAGTAATACCCTTGCACTCTAACTGACCACAAAGGACCAGAGAAACTGACTCCTCAAATAACACCTGGTCTAAAAGCCTTAAAAGCATTAAAACACACTGATCAATATATAAAACTGAACCATATATAATCCCCAAAGGGAACCAAGTCACTTTTATTCTACCATCAGAGGTAGAAATAGAAGCCCTTGACTATCACAGGACTTCTTGCCAGCTCCCACAGACTTGGTAAGCCTAGGCTGTTGCTATTTACATTTTTTAATTTGGGATTCAGTCAAATAATCCAGTGTCAATTGTTCATATTATTCTTCTTTTCCCTCAGTTACTCATGATGACTAAGGCTTCTGTGAACTGAACTCAGAAACCAGGATTCCGTGACGAGCAGAATGGCATAAGCCATCCCTTAAAATCTTCTATTGTTACATGCGGGCAACAGAAAAAAGAAACAGTTCCCCAGCCACCAACGGGTACCAGGTAACCCTCCAGACCATGACCAGAACTACTAGTGTTTCTAAGTGTTCTCCCCGTCTGCCTCCCACATGCAGTACTTCCCCGGTCACAGGCACTCACTCTCTGTATGAAACAAGAAAAACGTTTTGGGAGGTCAAGAACACATTCTCAGGGTGGGTAAGCAAAGCAACAATATATCTAAACAAACAGGGAGTAAAACATTCATCCACATGGGAGCTCTCCTATAACTCTTTTGTCACCTACAGCCTGAATAACCAATAGGAAAATTTACTGGAAGACGGCCCCGGTTCCCATAGCTTTAAACCCCCATTTCTGATGTTACGTCTGGGCATTAAGCCCCAGCTCCCAAAGCCTCTTTGTTCAGGCCGGTAGGGAAGTTCAGGCCCGGCATCCAGGGAGGGACGGACGTCCATTCCTGTACTGAAGCTGCATCCCTGAGCCCCTGTGCTACAGTCGTGGCTGGATGGACTCACAAGAGCTCCATTGCCAACGACGCAACTTCAGCAAAAAAAAACCCCTCTCTTGACTGCACCGCACTGATGAGTAAACTCTGCTATACCCACACCAACCAGCTGCCTCCACCTCCCCCTCTCCAAAGGCTGCCAGAGCTTTTACCGCGAAGTCCTCAGAGTCATCATCGCCAGCCACACAATCTGCCGACTGGGACATGGGTCTCGTGGGGAAATAAAAATGGCACGAGTGTAACTTCGGCAGAATGCTTGCTCCTGACGTTCATTGTTTATTAAAAGGAATAAACTCTTCTTAGCATACATACAACCAATTACGAACTTAGCTCTAGTTAAGACAGGCCCCTGGCCATCACTGGAAGAATTCTGCATGGAAGTTTTATATAAATGAAGACTAGTTGGTAGCTACATTTTTCCCTTGTTAACCAACAGATAGGAGCAGCAAACTTCTTATTCTAATGTCATCCTACAAAACTTACACAAGGTCCACCTACACAGCATTGCCATTTCCTCAAGAAACCTAGTTACTGCTTTTCTTTATGTTCTTAAACAAGTCAGTGCTCACTGTGTCTCAAAAACAAGAGAAGTACATAAGATAAACATACGCTGCCTATGATACCATGTTTCATAAAGCATCAAAGGGCCTGACCCATTTTCTACCATTACCAGGGACAACACGTTAGTAAGACAAATTGCATTCATGCTATAGAGCATTTAAAGTCTGCAAAGACTTGTTATAATTCCTTCAGCACATTTCAGACTAATGACCCACAACAGCAAAAGAGCTATTGGTTTTACAATGCAGATCAATGCTTATATGCAGCAAACAGCTTCCCTTCACTTTCTTTATACAAATTACAAGTTGCTCTGGAGAAATGGTAACAGCAAACTAAGTAAATGTAATTTCTCTTTCATTTACTCTTCTGTAGATCACAGTACTTGATTACCAGTAAAGTTTCTCTGCTCTTGAGTGAGAAGAAATAAGAGAGCTTAATAACATCAAAAGTTGCAAACGTGTAAATACATGCAAATGATTCCATGCACGTAAAAAAAACTGGTCAGAGACACAGACAGGGAGACAGCAGTTAAGCTATTTTCACATTCAACCTTAAATCACTTTTATTATAACATACACATAATACTTTACATCAGTGTAACCTGAAATAAAGTTTACTTTATTCTTTCTAAATGTATTTGCTGGTGTAGGGAAACATGACCAAACAATGAGTCTCCATTTAGCAGTGGAAACACACAAATGATATTTGCTTTTTTATTAAAATAACATGTGAAAGATGTATTACAGATTGAACTTCCTTTTGGAAACTTTAGCTGCCCTGGGAGACAACACAGCCTATAACATTTCTTACTAAGAATATCCATAATAGTTTTGGAAAGGTCTTAAAATAAAATCTAAAATATGCATGAAATATATGTTTTTTGTGATTTTTTCCCCCCTGTCTTTTCCTCATGAGCTCTAATGTTTTAATATTTAATTCAATTCAGTTAGTCTTTTCACCCTTTGCCTTGTAGAATTTAGGAGAGAAAGGTTGAAAAGTTAAAGAAAGGGGGAATTTATCTAATTAAAATGAAATCTTTTAATGATGTTATGAAACCACTCAGAGCAATGTTTTAGATTTGCTCCTGCTGTTGTTTGAAGCTGTGGTGTTAAAAATGCCCTGGTTAGAGTTACAGACTGTTCTAAAAAACTGTGAGGAATTTATGTAGGATTTAAAACAGACACATGCTTTTAAAGTCGAGAACCTTCAAATACTACAGCTAATCCACACAATAATTCAACAACCAACCCATGCTCAAATTCCTAACAGATACCATATGCAACCTGTAATAAAAACTGCATCAAGGTATTTCAAGCAATGGGATAATTTCATTTTCTACTTAAGAGACCTATTTACTTTTAATTAACTATCTATTATAAGGTGCATGAAAACTATGCCACTATTTCGCATACAATGCTTACACTGAAAATGGTCCTGAAGTTATTTTACTGTCTAAAGAGAGTGGGTTATTAATTGGATGCATTATGATAAAATTAGCTATCACTTATCTAAATATACTTGACAACCATATACCACAATGATACTTTCTGCCTATACCTTTTCTGTAACTACAACAAAAAGAAAGATAGGACAAGCGATCCATCTGGTTCAGAAGTAGCACAGGTGTAAGTTAAAAAGCAAGAAAAAAAGCAACCTCCAGAGTTCAGTGCGATGCATCTTCTAATAAAAAATGGTGCTTCGACAATATAGGAACAAAACGTAAGGACACACGGAATTTAATGGTTTAGTCTTTACATTTTTCCATCCACTTTTTCATTCTAATATCCCCTCTCTCAATATCCTCCTTTTCCCTGAGGATTACACATCTTCTGGATTTGGACTTTCTCACAGGAGTAACTGTGATAATAAAGCTGGACCCGAATTCTTACAGTAGTTAAAAAATGTACTTCATACAAATAACAGGATGTAATTCCTCTTTTGACTGTCTCTTTGGTTAAGCTATATATTGAGTTGGCTAAATAATTAGGCCATCGCTAAATGTGAAGATTTTTCAAATGTGAATCTAATTAGCTTAAGTAAAGGAGGTATTTCATGGGAAATTATTTTTTTGCCTTCAAGGAGATGATTCTACGCTTAGTGAAATTGTGTCATCTTATTAACACTCAGCTTGTCTGGTATAGGTCTTGAATGATTTACTTTTGTACTCTGTTCCAAATTACAGATTCAGTAGCTCATGAATACTAGCAATCTTTACCAAGATTCTCAGGATTTGTATTAAAATGCTTTACATTGCAGAAGCAAAAATTTGCCAGTATATAAAAAAAAAAGTTCAATAAACCATCCTATTACATCAAATGAAAATTTGCTTCAAATGAATGAATCAATTGCTTAATATGGCTTAATATGATGATGGGAACATGATGCTCTTGAGTGAGGAGATTCAACTTCAGATCAATGAAGTCCGTAACTGCTGGCAGCCACAAGCTATCAGGATACCACTGAAGACAGACTCTTTCTTCCCCCATTTCCTTAAATGTTTAAGAATATCTGACCACTGTCAGATACAGGGTATTTGGCTGGATGGATTTTTGCCCTGATTTACTATGATAGATTTTGTTTTGCAGGTATGAGCAGTTGCAAAGATTTCAATGTATCCTTGGGCATGGCAGCCTTTTACTCTATGAATGGATTATGATTCAACAGTGTGTCTATTTAATAAACACAGCATGCACTAAACAAAGTATTTAAACTCTTCCATAAAACATCAAGAGCTTAGCAGCAATTCCTAAAGAGAAAATAACAAGATGACAATACAATTCCAGATAGCAAAAATTCTCGCAATGTCCAGCTGAAGTAGCCCTAGTCTTTTTCAACATAGACTCCCGCTACTGACAGCATGGGAAAAAAGCAAGGAAACAAAACGAGTAAATAAGCCACGTGACAAAAAAAGAACTTACCCTGATTAAATCACTTAATTCCATGGCCTGAATTTTGGGTGCTCACTATTTCTACTTCTGACCTGCCACGTTCAACACTTCACAAAGACTGTAGAGTATAATCTCCTCTGTACTAATAGTTCCACAAACTTCAACAACCTATTAGTGTTCACTGAGTGGAAGCATGATCAGTCCATCTTGACAAGTCCGGTGTTCCCACCTAACATATCTTAAATGAATTATTTGGCACGTAATGGTGTACTTTAGCTGTGACTTTCCTTTCCAACGAGTTTGCTGCTTTCAAGTTTGCATTAATCCATTTTGAAATGGTGAATACAACTATCAACAAGAAAGCACAGTATGCCATCATAAACCGGTAAGGACATACTTCTGTTTGATACAGTTAAATAGATTAGTTGAAATTGATAGTATTTTGAACAGTTTTTTATAGGCAGATGCATACTTATGATTCAGGCCAACCGGCTGCAAGAACAGTCAAAAATCAAGAGTTGGGAAAGTTACGTTAGTGCAGCACTGAGCCTAAGTTAGTCAATAAGTGCATCTCAGCAAAAAGGTACATGAAGACAGGCTCAGTGCTGTACTAAATGTGGCCTTTGGGCACATAGAACGTGGCAGAATAAACTTGCATCTGCTTGAAGTACGAAGAGTGAACGGGTGTCTGCTTACTTGGGCAGATAGTCCTTTTGTTCACTGGAGATTATGGATAATGGACAATAATCGGTAGTTCTATAGTGCGTATTTTGTATTTTTCACTATTATGCACTCAGCTGCCCCATCCCTTAATACCCTCCGCAACCAAAGAAACTTCCTCGAGTTGCAGAATGCAAAGCTTCCAAGATGAGGAAAGCCACTATCAAAACCATCCCCCATAACCTTGCTTCTCTTCTTTTTGCATAGTCAATATTATCATCATCATTCACACGTCAAAGCTTTCTCAGGTCTTTGTGTGAAATAACCACTTACTTCATAGGATCACTTCCTAATTTAGTGTAGAAAATTAAGCAGGGTGGGGAATTTTGTACATAGTTACT
The DNA here is from genome assembly GCA_013398815.1 of Ibidorhyncha struthersii. Taxonomy (NCBI): domain Eukaryota; kingdom Metazoa; phylum Chordata; class Aves; order Charadriiformes; family Charadriidae; genus Ibidorhyncha; species Ibidorhyncha struthersii. Next base: position 27,293 of record VZSZ01011543.1, on the reverse strand, counting down.
GTTGTGATTTTGGGGTATAAAATTCAAATAACTTTTTGCATAGTTTTAAACATCATCAGCTATAGTTAATTTACTTTTATGAATGTCATTGTTCCCTTTATCAAATGTAAAATCTCTCAGTATTCCATTAAATCCTTGCAAGGTGAAGCTCTCTGAAATCTTACCATATGCTTATCTTTCAGCAAAATAGTCCACCATTTTCTGTCACTCAGGCATCATTAGAATCTTTAAAGCATTGTTTAACTTATTTTCACCATAGAACTCAATCCTTATAATGTATCTCATTGCCAACATTTACCAGGGTAACAGCTACAAGAAGGTCAAAGTAAATATCCTCAGACCATTCACTCCAAAATGGCAGAACATGTCCCTCCCTGTTTTCCACAAAGCGATGTTGAAGTTCCAGCTCTATGTGACCGTTTCTTGGTTTTCCCCCACAAATCCCATTTTCTTTCCAAGGAAACTAGATTCCTTACCTAGGTGCCAAAACAAGTTCAGTAATTCCCTCTTTGCATGAGATTGTACAATAAGACATCTTGCATTTCCAACTCAGATGACACTATTTGACTACCCATATAAGAAGCAAAAGACACCATGAAACTGCATAGCCTTTCTGACTTTTCTAATATTTAAAGATGGTGCCCCTTTACATATGGCCTGTTATATAAATTAAAAAAAACTTCTGAGCTTCTGTAAAATGCTTTCTGGATTAAATAATACTGCTGTAATACATGTAAATCCTACAATATCTCTGGAATAGTCTAGGGAGAAACAACCTCTCTGAAGAAAAATTATTCAAAACAAAATGCACATATCAACCCCCACCCCAACACCGTATTTCTTTTGTACGTTAAATGACAAATGTATTTAGAACGTTTCCATAACTATTGTTAAAGTTCATCAAGCTTCATTATCTTTGTATTAAAAGAAAGAGAACTACTTTTCAGAGTCCAAAATAGAATTAACGATTTCTTATTCTTACAAATTAAACGTTCCAATTAAAGTATTTCTAAATTGTTGCTTAATTCTAAGTTTGGAAACTGTTTTTTATATGTATATAAACTGTTCAATAAAATGGTGCTTTGTCTTTCTTCTGAAGTTGTTTTATGAACAGATGAAGCAAAAATGATCATAAAATGATGAAGTAATTTCTAAAAGCAAAATTATTGACTTCAACTGAAAGGCTTTCTAAAGGTTTTTAATTGCCCTAAATTTGTGAAAAACTACCCAGGAGATCAACAAATTCATATCAATGAACTGCATTATACTATTGAGAGAACCCTTGGCCTCAAGCCAGGGAGAACAAATAGAAAGGACCATTTTCACTTGGCTGCAAATTATCAAAAAGCTAAGAGAAAGCTATGGAGTTAAAGTGACATGTTTGTATGGTGGGAAAAAGATCAAATATTGATCGTCCAAGCTGAGGTAATTAGAGCGGTTGTCAAGGAGATGGGATGCATGTCGTTAGCCCTACAGAAATGCATCTTTGTTTTATATTGAGTGAATTAGCTGTTCAGCAGTTGGCAGTGATTTTTTCTTTTCTTTCTTTAAAAGGCTATACACCATTCACTAGTAACATATTCCTGTAATTGAATTTTTTAAAAAATAAACATATACAAATACACTTTAAAAGCTTATTCTAAATATCGAAAGTTTTTCTACATGGATATTTTGTAAAACGGAGTTGTAAAACATGCATCTTCCTATGCTTTAAGGTTTACACCAGTGCAAACCACCAGACTGTAAATGGAGAGAAAGACGCATGGCGTGGAACTGCAGTGCCTGCTGTTTTAATAAACCTTCAACCTCACCCTAGGTAGTAAGTCCTGGCAGATTAATGTCAGCCCACTGGGGACTGGAAGCTCACACCACTACGGACACCACAGAGACCCATCTGCCGGAGCTGGTGCCGCTCGTGCATTTCACGCGGCAGCAACTGCTGCCGCCTCCCCAACAGCCCAGCCCGTAATGCTGGGATCTCTCAGTGCGGCTCCCCTCTCCTCTGGCACCCAGAGCCCAGAAGACCTTAGGCTGACAGTGGCATCTTCTGCTGTGGCTTATGCTTTGTCAGTGATCTGCCTGGGACACTGAGCAAACGAACGTCAGAACAGAACATGGCATCTTCTGGAAATACATGACTGTGCAATGTTACCAGACCCTCCAGAAAGACACAGACCAAACTGTTAATGGTTTCACCCCTGCAAACTGGATATACTTCAGTCCTAAAATCTACATGTGTATCAACAAGCAAAATCATTACTGGTAGAACATGTAACCTTTGTGACAACTGGGAACACGGGGACTGCACGTGTCAAATCTAATCTCCTCACACAAAGAAGTGGTGTTTCTGATAGACATTTACTACATATTTTTACCTACTAGAGTTGTGGCAAAAAAACCCCAAACAAAACCACCCCAAAAAACCCAAATCAGTTCCCCAAATGATAACATAAAGGTGAGATGTAAAAGACCTCAATCCACAATTGTAAAATGCCCTCAGGAAAATCAACCCATCTGATACCTAAGAACTCGTATCAGGAACTTTAGTTCTTATCTCTGGAATTCCCCTTTAACGTCATACAACTATTTAAGCAGTTTCATACTTCCAATTGTAAGACTGCTGTCAGCAGTCCAGCAATTTTTTCTCCAAACAGGAATTCACCACTGCAGTGCTATCTTGCAGACATTTCTCTCACAAAAATCTGGTCCAGAAACCGTCTGAAGAGAGAGTACACCAAACAGCCCCTTTCAACAGGACACTGAGCAAAGCCTTATTTCCTTATCTTGATGATCCCAGAATTTTTTTAAAGTACTTACCACCATTTTAAAGTTTCAACAGTAAGCACTAATGATATTTTTTTTTCTTGTAACGGGACATTTTCATACTGTTTTCAAAAACTCCGAAATTTTTTTATGAAGATAAAACAAAACACAGCTGCTCAATCCACTAATAAAACACCTCAGCATATTAAAATACATAATGAAATAATAGCCTGTCTTCATTGTTCTGCCATGTGTTTAGTTTATTCCAGGTAATCAATAAAAAGAACTTGCTTTAAAAGAAGCAGGCCAGGTACTGGAGTTGATACTTTTTCGCAAGTCCCTGTTCCTTTTAAGTAGAACCGTACAGAATGCACAAACCTTTTGCTTCCTTTGGTCATTTATTCTTCCCTACACAGAAGCTGATTCCTGGCATTCCTATTTGCTGGAAAAGGAACTCGTTATAACCACTTAGTTTGAACGCTACCCTTCCTATGAAAGACAAACTAAAGAAAAAACCTGAGCCAAGTACAATATTCCATCAATCCAGATGCCACGGGGCTCCTTAACATGGCAATGTTTTGTAAAGACCTCCTAGGCAACTAGACCCGAGCCTGAGGGACTAGCAGCCATGGGGCTGCATATTCTCTCTGAAATACTTAAGTATCTATTTCACACTTGCATTCCTGTCATATCCAAACTGAGAAAATGGTCTTTTTCATTCCTTCTGCCATTAGAATCTGGTTGAAAACACAATGGTTTCAAAGCAAAATCTATCCTTCAGATTATGAAAAACTGCCCAGAAGAACATGTTCTTGTTCAGGTCATCAGAGAATTTTATTCCTTTACTGCATATAGAAAGAAAAGATACATTTCTTATTTGTCATTACAGTAACAACTTCTCCAGTTCCTTATAATGGAAGCCCAAATTTGATATACCATGAAAACTGAAAGAAAAACAACCCAAAAGACCAAGCAAACTACTAACCCAATAACCATTGAGTGCAGCTCTGATATTCCACTTTTTTGTATCACATACTTGGTCAATACTTGTCATATATAACAGTGCAAAGACTCAGCAGCATGACTTGCTAAGACAATATCTTTACACAGTATCATATAAGGTGGTAGTTATCCTTAAAAAAAGACATTAACGTTGTCCAGTAGGTGCCATGTACTGGTAAACACCCCATATTGCAAAGAATATTGTATGGATACTGTTAGCTAAATGTTAGAAGATGCTGAATTGTTAATGTAAGCAACTGCATGTTTACTATATTGCTGTCTCGATCAATAATTAAAGTATACTTGTCAGAATACATGAATAAGAAACACAATTTCAAATATCTTCGTTTATTATGTTTGTTTACTTGCTTAATCCAAAACCTGATCATATTTAATTATTAGTGAAGCTAAGAGTTTCAATTGCACAGTAAATACCACACATTGTGTTTGGCATAATGAGACCTTTAGATCTGCACAGTATTTCTGTTTCAGCACCAATACTGAAATTATGATTCCTCTTACAACATAAGCCAAATTTTGGGCTACAAAAATGTTGTTTTAGTAACAAGCAGCTCTTTTACGTACTACGGGCACATGACAGTTGGCCTCTGAACAAGAACAAGAAAAGGGTAGAATTTTCCTCTTCATGTCCTGCTCACAATAGTAGACCTTTCATCTTATGTGTTAAAAACTGCATCAAGCTCGCAAGTCTCTCAAAAAAGAAAGCCCAGCAATGGGCTCCGTCTCAATTTGCTTAATAGCAAGGACAGTTCAACAGCTGCAGAAGAGAAATCATAAGATGGCATGCACTGCCCTTTAGTGGTTGCAGAAATCCTCACCCATGGAGTACACAACTGTGAGTTTATCACAAAGGGAAGCATACCTTACTTTGCTTTTCTGGAAAATCCCAATGCATTTTTCTCAAAGCTAGAGGTAACAGTAGTTTGCATACCTCAACAGCGGGAAAACTATTAGTCTCATGTCAATGTAACAAGTACTTCAAGAGGAAAGGAGTTTGGGGGGGGATATGTTGTCTAAATGTGCCATGGTTTCTGACTGATCAAAGTGCAGAGCAGGATAAGAAAGGAGTAGGCTTGGGAAGACAGGAAAAAAGAAAAGTTGAAATTAATGGGAAGAACAAACTCTTTTGTTCATCCTTCTAACACTGGACAGGGTCTTAAGGATTTTTTAGGATGAGAGGAAATGGGTTCGAGTTAAGCCAAGCGAGGTTTAGGTCGGATATTAGGAAAATTTTTTTCACTGAAAGGGTTATCCAGCATTGGAACAGGCTGCCCGGGAGGTGGTGGATTCGCCATCCCTTGAGGTGTTTAAAAAAAGGGTAGACGTGGTACTTGGGGATATGGTTTAGAAGTGGTTTTGTCAGGTTAGGTTAATGGTTGGACTTCATGATCTTAAAGGTCCCTTCTAACCTCAACGATCCTATGATTCTATGATTCTAAAAAGAACCTAGGCATAGCTGGCATGTAAAATACTACTTTGAAACTACCATCTGTGACCATCAGTATTACACTAATATTACACAAGTAGTTTTGAATACTCAACCCTTAAACTTTCCTTTCAGTTTACTGAAATCTTCAATTAGGTACGTTCACATTTGTTTTCCCTCTCATACCTTTGGAAGTCAAGTGATAATTGCTATTCTGACTTCAACAGAATATGTAATGCTTCGATATTCTTCCACAGTTCCTTCTTGTACCATTTGCGGTTCCAAGATTGCAGCTATTGCAGAAAGCAGCAGCATGAACTCTCAAAGACCCGATCTATGCTGACTTTAATATTGTCTACAGGCCAATGGTTGTCATTGAATTCCTTGGGTTACTGTAAAAAATTGGAAGTTTTAATAGAAGTTTAAAGCTCATTTGAGGGAAACGTTGCCATTTCGAGGCGAGTAATAGTGTGAAATAAATTGGGTTTAATTTTAAGGTCTGCTACGGATTAGCTGGCCAGTCATGACTGTCATGTAAGTTTTGTCTTCTACATGTTCACAATATTTCAAAAGCGTACTGAAACGTTCTAACAGAAGGGCTATATTTATTATTATTACCTAAGTGATGTATCACGCATAGCAGATTTTCAGCTGTGAAAATGAGGGCCTTTATATTAGTTATCCAAGAAATTAATCTCTAGGACTGCAGAATTTTTGTCTAAAGTCTCTCATTAACCTTGCACATGATAAATGAATGAATGCCATCCTGTATTTTCCTCAAAGCTGCAGTGAAATAATTTTTACTGTGAAAATCCTAGGTGCACACTCAGATTTACAGACGATGGTCTGTTGGCCCTAGAAATACCAAAATTAGCAGCAGTTCCAAACTTTAAGTAAATTGCAGATACAGAACATGAAACTGCTGCATCTTCCTGGTGAATCTACTATTTCAATAATGTTTGTCTCAGTACATTTCTTATGCCTTTATCTTACCAGTAAAAACACTCAGCAATTCATGGAAGAACACAAACAAAGGCAATGAAAATACAAAGTGTATCACATGCAATTTTCCACTGGAGACAAAAGGGACTGGAGAAGGAATGTATGTGTCAGATTCTAAGTTACTGCTAGACAGTAAATATTTGTTTATTATATTATTAGGATGGCACACAGTTAAAAATATCAACACTTTTTAAAAAATTCCTATTATTTCTTATTGTGTAAATAGGAGCAAATCAGCGCTCACAGTCTTTGCAAATACACTTCTTGCTCACTCAGTGACCGTGTGGACTACGACACAAATTCATAGTCCCTGTTAGGGACTTGTCACCTGATTTCTTTTGGTATTTCAACGCATTTACACAGATTCTTATTATATAGCGATTTTATAATTTTGAGTAGAGAATGACCTTCCATGGTATTTATTATGAATTTGGTAAAAAAAGGTATGCACTGAGAAACTAGTGGCAATTGAAAATTATGGTAGCTGCACTGGTTCATAGTGACATGTCCTGCCGGGAAAAGACCAAGTAATAAGCAAGCTTTCAAATTACTCTTGCATCCCATCTGTGACTGGAATACTAGAAAATGTTTCAACTTCATTATTTTTAAAATTCTGCTCCAAACCTACATTGCCACAGTACCTTTCTTAAGTATCTAATGTACACGAGCCAAATGAAAGGCAGTTTTATAGTATTTTCCCAAAGGAAGAAGATGCTTCTCTTGCTCACAAAGAAAAAACATTTAGATTTTTACAAAACTTGGATTTTCTCTAGTTCTCTCCTGTACAAAAAAAAAACAACTGTTAGATGTTACAGAGAAGGGACTGAGACTTTGTTAAGAGCATAGCTTTGTTCAAAGAGGGAATGGAAGCTTGGTTGCTCTTTCCTCTTTTAATATCTTCAAAAAGATAATTAGGAAAAGCAGCATAGTGGGAAGTAGAACAATCTTTATGCATTAACAGGCCATTGACCAGCAGATAAGGTAAGAAGATAAGATAGCATGGCTAATTACTCTAAAGCATGCATCTTGAAAACCATTATTACTTAAAATAGATATTTGTACTTTGAAAAAAAGTTACACATTCAGTTACTTTGACTATTTTCTCAGAGATAGCACAGTGAGGCTGGATTAATCCTGTTTAAACTCTGCAAAACCCTGCGTTCACTGTGTCCTATTGGATCAGGCACTCGTGAAACAGAGGCGGAATAGGCAGAAGGCAGAAGGTCTTTGGCAGAACTTAGTTAATGAATCTGGGCCATAACATCCAGTGGAGAACTTGGAGCATCTAAAGAATACCAAGGAGTTAAAATTATATAAGCTTTAAGTTATTACGGGCTGCTTTCCAAAAAGCATGACTTCCAATACTTGAGCATGCAAGCCAGATTTCATTTCTGGCTCTATCTCACAATGCTGTAATAGTTTAATTCAGTTGAGAACTAGAGATTCTCATCTGCTTTTAAGAACAAGAGCTAGAACAATACAAGTGCTTTACCAACTGCAGCAAAATTAATTTGCAATTGATGAGAGAGAGTAAAATCAATAGTGTCCGGCAGCAATTTTGCATTGGTGTTGGCTTTTTGCAAGTTCTGCTGGCTGCTGAAAAAAACCAGCATTGATAATAGATGCATTTTTTTGTTAATAACATATTATATATTACTATGATTTTATTATCTTTATCTCAAGTATGCGTTAAGCCTAGTTGTGTGACCAGGAAACAAAGTTTGCATTGACCTTCTCTACGAGTACTTTAAAGTCTGGGAATACCGAATCTAACCTTCTCTAGAGTAAACATATCCTGAAGAAAAAATGAATGTTATTTCTCATGTCATGAAAAACTATTTTTAAAATTGTCATCACACTTCTATTATAATAAAGAAAAATTTGAAATTACAGGCAAAACAAATTGTGAACTATATAATGTAAACACAAGCCTGGTATCTTTAGAAAAAATCAAGTTTGAGACTTTGTTCCAGCCAGAACAGAAAGATATATCTGTGCATACCTGTGCACATGCACGTAATACATCTATACTCTTCTTTATATGGCCTATAGCTCCTGAATATGACATCTATGATACAATCATCTCCTCTTTGAAGCACTGTTCAATGAACAAGTCTTAGCCTTGGGACAGCAAAACAGAATTTTGATTTTTAATAATGTTACATATGACTGGATTCATACAGACCGTTTTCTGGGATGATGCCCCTAATTTCTTCAGAAATATAATTCATAGTTTCCTTTCTAAGCACATCACAATCATAACAGGGACTGATGAGACCCATGGGTGTATCATATATATAACTACTAGTGAATACAAATGGAAATACTTGGCTGAAGCAGTTATCCCTGGGGCAAATTGTCAACAAGGCAAATAATACTAATACTTTGTGCTTATAACACAAGCTGAGAAGATCTCACAAGTGTTATTGAATTAAACCAAACAGCAAATTTTCAAGGCAAGGTTCTGCAAAAAGTTTGAATTGCACAACCAGGAATCAAGGCCTTTTTCACAGCTCCAGACTCAGTAGGTTCATGTCAAAGAGAAACTTTCTCCTATTCCCTCTCTTCTTCCTAATAGTCCTGAATAGAACGGTTACATTTGGCAATTAAGACTCACGTTAATTACTTGCTTCCAGCTTTGTCACCTTTTTCATCTTTCTCACAATCTGTCACTGAATATTCAGTCATATTAAAAGTATCAATATCACACCAGTACTGTTCTGTGAGAACTTTGTATATGCATTGAGAAATGCAGTGAAATAATTCTCTTTTCGGTAAAAGTGGATCATAAAGTTTACCATTACAATGTGATGGCCATCCTGAAGACGAAATACATTTTATTTAAATTTTTAGCGCTCTCAAATATAATAATGGGCTTGTGTAAAATACATTACTTTATGACTTAATTTAGAAAATTAGGGTTTAGAACTGCAAAAATGGCCTATATTCCTAGCTCTCATGGTTCCCATGATAACATTAAAAATAAGAACTGTTAAATAATATGGTGGTGATATCCTGAGTCACCGAAGAGCCTTGGCCACCAGCTCTGCTCAGAAAACTTCCATCTTCATCGAGAGCTGACTGAAATATCATTACTGCAGCTAATGTCATTCCTGATCGTTTTAGATGAAAAACCTACAGAATGTGCTTGAATTTAAAGAACACACACGAAACAGAAATGATTCTTGTTCACTTTGGGAAATTTTTTTCCTCCCAACAAAACTCACCTTATTCTTTCTCAACTTGCTTATTAGGAAATTGCTAGTATTAGCAAAAACCTATAGCTTTTCTCAATTTGCTTATAACACAGCACTTTTACTCTAGAAAAGCATTCAAACAAGCTGACAGTCAAGTTTAGTAACTCCATTAAAATTCACATCCATCCACAAAGTAAGTTAATGATAATTTATGGAAGGGGAGAAACAAACCGCAATATCCTTTTGCATTCCAAGACCACTGTGCGCCTTCATTTCCCTGAATGGTCCAGACAGGGCCATGCCTAGACAGCCCTTTCTCTACCGTTATGATGATAGGTGGGAAGAACTGAAACTAGTCAGATGGATGAGCTATCAACATGAAAGCCCATCTGTTATGACAGTGGCAATAACAGCAAATCTTTCATGAATGCTGGGATGTCGTTAGCATCCAGAAATGGAGTGCTGAAAAACAGAAACTCCTCTGCTTAAGGTAGCATTATTTTTTCGTAAGAGAAACCTAAGAGTATACTAATAAGCTAAGCTTTTTAGTGATGAGGTAAGAGGTATAGCAGAAACAAGTATGGGTGAAACATCTTCCTATTGCTTCTTCAATTATGTGGCATTACATAGTGGTATCAACTACACAAAATCAGCCCATAGATACTAACTGAAAATGAGTGAAGAACATGTATTGAAAAAAACCTGTTGAATAAGAATGAAACTGCTTGTCGTTCTTAGAAAACTGAATAGGAGAAAAAAATACAGAAAGGACCAGATTTTTTTCCTTTTTTTTTTTTCTTTCTCTAAAACTAGTGGGCACTCAAGTCATCTGCCTCTAAAGGATGAAGAATTTAATTTATAGTTCTAAGAAACTGCAGTTTTTTCAATTGCATTTTAGTAGCTTAAGCCACTAAACCAGTTCCTTATGTGTAGAACAATAATGGTCTGGTTTCGCTGAAGTTAAATAAGACTTGTCCAACTTTCAGTAGGGCAGAAACAGACTGTAAGGCACGTTTTGTATAATCACTTTTAACACAAAGATAAAATGCACAGAGCTTTTATCTATTCTCTTCAGGAAGTGTACATAAATAGACAACATTTTGCCAAATACACATCAGGATTCCTTTTTTTAATTCATTTTGAAACATAGCAAACTGCAAAAAGAATATACTAACGTACTTATGAGCAAACAGTATTATCTACCTTTGCTAAAAACGGGCTGCTGTTTCTGAATCTGTTTTACATAATCTTTCTTAACCTGAAAATACACAGGAGGAACTGCAGCACAGAATCTTCTCATGCAAATACACAAATAAGGTGGGAAATCTCCCCGTTCCTCCCCATCCCCAACCACAAGTTTCATTCATTCTTAGGCTGAGTGAAAGGAGCAGGTTACAATGACACAGTTAACAATTCATTTTAGTCAATTTAACAATAATTACTCTGCAATCATCACTTATTTACAAACATGTAAATGTTTGCTTTAGTTATGGAATTAATCCTAAAACATATAAGGTATTTAATATTGTAATTAAGTATAGATTTATTAATGACACGTAACACTTGTAACTAATTAATGCACATAGTTAATCATTAAGTATCTTGCTAAGTGCTTATTAGGGTGTCTCTATCCATGGACAGCTGATATTTCCCTTTGTCATCTGTCTGATATCTTCACATTTCAAGACAGCAAGGAACATAAAGGAAGGTAAGACCTTTCAGTAAATTATTCTGTATCATGAGTATCACTTCAGATTTCATTGTGCTACTGCTTTACAATTCGTAAATGACCCAACACCTCCAGTCTTGGAATGCTTACAATCTAATAATTTTAAATCTCAAAAGCAGGAAGTTCTGCTAGACCCAGATAACTTGTACTTTGTGTTAGAATATACATGTATTTTCTTTTAATAGGCGTTTGCATACAAAAGTAGTTCTTTCTTAAGGATGAAGCCTTTTATCAATTAAGGAAATTTCCTCTCCACAGGAAACGTGCACTACCTCAGGAACCCAAAGTTTGCAACTCATCTACCCTTGACATACATAGAACTTTGGGTGGTTGTGCATCCTGTGCAGATGGGCTGCTGTTTCTTATTAATATCATTTCATTATTTATTCATGTTGTGGTAATGTTTGAAGTCTCTGATCTAGACTGCAACTTCATTATAGTACAGGTGATCTATACACAAAGGCTGACTCAATTCCTACCCTAAAATACTAATTTTAGAAAAAATGCAAGTGAATGAGATATGAGGTACAAGCAAAGCGATTATGATCACAAACTCCCTATTAGTTACCTGCTATTTTTATATCCTCCATAAATTCCCTATTGCCTTTCCATTTCCTCCTCAGCCACTGTAAATAACGTAACAATTATGTCTCTTTCTCGATTTCCTGGTTTAGCTACAAGAGAAAAGAAAAGAAACATACTGCACTGAATCAGAACTGCTCAGCTTACTTGGTACAGCATTCCTCCCATGGCTAGTTGTACAAATCTCCCACAGATTTTTAGTGGCTCCAGCTACCTCCTCCTGTTCAAGGAAGAGTGATGGCTACTGTCATGTATGTTGTGATCGGTCGTTCGAAACTACAGAGTTAAGCCAGCTGTTGCTCCTGGTGTCTTCTGAACACAGCCCTACCCAAAGAACCTTCCTCTGAACCTTTGTAAGTGTCAGCTTCATCACCACGAATATTTTCAGTGTGATTTCATATTTGAAGTTGAAAATGTATTGCTCGCTTCCTCATCTTTCCCCTAATGCCTGTCTGCAAGTCTCCTCTTTCTGCCTTTGTTATTAAATAATTACCCAGCATTTATAAAACAGTACAAAAGACTGGAAACAGAAAACAAAGTTCAAGGATTGGGAACATACAAATACCACAACATAACTGGATACATACACTGATATTTCCATTTGCTCTGAAACCTGCACACTTGATAGGGCTTTGTTTAATCAAGTTTTTCTGTAATAACCATACAAAAGTAACAAGTATCCTCATGAGCTAATTTCACCAGTTAGGGAAATCTTCACTGTTACCTTAAAACAACAGACAGAAATGTATAACCGATTGATCACATATCCTTTACCAACTCCAGAAGACTGGATTCTAACCTATTAAGATGATTTTATCTTATTTGTGAAATGAATACTTCTGTAAGGTTTCAAATGTTTCAATTGAATCAGTGATATGTTTTTATCAGAAAGCTGAATGAGATGTAGCTGTTTAGTATATTTAGGTAGGTACCTTTTTTTTTTTAATTTAATTTCCAATAATACGGCACAAAACCTATCTTTTTAATACTCTGTCATTAAGGGAACTTCTACTACTGCAAATGCTGGAATAAACCTTAGTGATATTAATGTGTAATTTATATGACAGTAGCTACACGATAGATGTCCAGAGAATCTGAGATCAAAACACTGAACCAGTCATGAGCACGTGCATGTCATTATCTTAAGAGAAACAGTATGCTCCTTTTCTGCTTCTGAAGAAATGATTCAAATTTCAATCTAACTGTAAAATTTTACTTGAAAAGAATTAAGCTACTTTCTCACTATGAGAGAAAACAAGCGTCATGAATATCTATCAAGCATTAATTTTTATCGCGTTGGGTTTCTTGGTGTTTGGTGTTTTTTATTTTTTTATTAAAAAAACAACCCTCATGATAAGCAAAGGCTAACAGATGGCTAAAATGACTGCGTTCAAATTGTCCAGAAGTTTGCCTTGACCTGAGACTTTGCAGATATAAACACATATATACTTATTTCCCCCTTAGAAAAAAGGACATAAATGTATTGTGAGCAGTGCAACACAAGCACGTATACAATAATAAAGGCGCTGCAGACAAAAACATGTTAAAACTTTCTAACAGAAACTAGTGAAAGTGTGAAGCACAAAAGATTTTTTTTTTTTTTAAAGGAAGAAATGCATACTTGTGGGACTAGCATGCTGATCTCTCTCACTGTCTGCAATATCCCTGTCTACCCTCAACATAAGATAGCATCAGATGAGTAACAGGCACTGATCAAGACTCTTCGCCATGCCCACATGATTTGGAGTTCCTGAGCTGAGCGAGGACAATAAATGAAACAGTTAGAATTACATGGTTGATGGTCAAAGACAGTAAGACTGATAAAAATGGCAAGCCCAGCAAGTAATGATAGCGTCACATGTCCAGACAATTCCCCCAGAGAAACACAGTTTAAAACATGCCTTACTCACTGTTTTGGGGATGCTGTCTCCCTTGGAGCTATTATAGATACCTCTCAAAACAACATGTGTACAGGCAATCCATGGGCAGATGCTCACCCAGGGGACTCGACTTGCATTCTTGCAAACTTTTCAAAATTAGTTGAGTACCCCAAATAATTTTTAATTCAATAACAATTGTGGTGCAATGAAAGAACAACACTAGTAATGATACAGAAAAAGAAATTAATTTTCTGCATAACCCACTCAAAGCTGAGTGATATGATGCCGTCAGAGTGAAACATCTGAAGTTCATTTCGGATTTTAGCTTTCTTGTGCTAAAGATTTTTCCAATCATATTTTTTGGCAGGAGCTGATGGGCAATACATAATGCTTGAGTTAGTATTACTAATTGTACTTACTCTGCAAAAATAGATATTCCACTCCAACTGAAGCTCTGCTGGATGAAATAACAGGCTCACATAAAGGGCAGATTGCAGCTCTCCATTTGTTCTTGTGTAAGCTGTTGGTTTATATTTTCCCACATCAGCTGAGCATCAGGTCTTCACATCTCTACTATTATGCCAGAACTTGTCCCTCCCACAGCTCTGTCTTCGCAAACTTATTACTTCTACCAAAACCAAAGGCAAAAGTAGCAAATGGAAACAAGGAGCAGCACAGTTGCTCCTATCAGCTCTATAAAAGGTCTCTCTGTAGAACAGCAATTCTTTATAAATCTTTCAACGTTTCAATACGTTCTAGAAACCGAGCCACAACTTCCAATACAGAGCATAAGAATAGCTATACTTGTTCAGTCAAAGATCCATCCAGTCCAGTGTCCTGCCTCTAACAATGGCCACGAGTGGACACACAGAGGGGAAATTAAGAACAAGGCATGCATTTATCACACGTTCCCTGTGTAATCTTTCAGACTCCAACTGTTCCCAGCTCAAAAAATTTCCTGAGCACGCTGCAGTATGTCTTATAAGGCAATACTCAGTGAATCCATCTTCCAAGAACTTGTCTTGGAAGCGAACATTTTGCATCCACAACCACCTTTGGCAAGATGCGCCACATGTCTGCTACTGGTATTTATTTTGAATCTGGCTCCTACTAGCTTGACTAACAAACACTTAAGTCTCACCTTGGAAGAGATAGTGAACAGTTGATCCTAATGTATCCTCTCACACCACTACTGATTTTTTCAGCTTCTGAAGACTCTTCCTTTCAGCTGTTTCTTTTCCAAGCAAGAGTCCTACTGCCTTTCTCCGAGCTTTTTTCCAGCCTTTTGGAATTGGCAGAACAGAACTACAAGGAGTATCCAAGGTGTGGATTTCTTTGATGACTAAATGATGTTTTGTCTTTTCTGCCTTGTTCTCTAGTCCTTGCTTTATAATTGCTAACATTTGGGTTGTTTTACATTGTTTTTTGTTTGATTTGGTTTTGTTTTGTTTTTCTGTGGTCCATCCAGCCAAATGAGAACTATTCCAAGTGCCCTCTGCATGGATCTGATTTGAAGATTGCTCCCGTTGTATGGCATTTCTTCCTAATGTAGACATAGCTGTATTAGTTGGATAACCCTTACCCACATGTTTGTTGAGTCCTTCAAACACCACAAGTTGGACTTCCCTTTGCAGAAGCCATACTGACTTCTCTCGAGTGGACTATATTTAGCCAGGCATTCATTAACTCTATTTTATTATAAGTCTCTACTAAAATTTGCCTACTAAAATCCTCCAGCTTACATGCCTGTAATTCCCTACAAACTTGATCCTGTTGCTCAAGCAATCCCTGATCTCTAATAATCCAAACGAAAATGCTTAAATACTTGCTAGGGAAAACTTTAATTCAGAGATTCCTTTGAGGATGATTAGAACCCTCAGACAATGTTTTCTAAAAGACAAACATACTCCTTTTTTCAAGGAAAGGAAATCATAGAGATGTTTCTGTCTTGGCCTTAGATAATAGTGGTGGTAATAGATACAGTTGCCAATCAAACCAACAGAAAATATTGTTGTCCCTTAAGCATATTTTCCCTTTCAACTTTCTGCCCCCCCCAATTATTTTTTTTTTTTTTTTTTTTAAAGTAGGCATACGACCAAATGAACACAAATATTCGCTACAGATGTGAACAAAGTCATGTATGCTTCTTCTACATCAACATTCAGGAAGGGAACAACTTAAATCTCTGTTCTTCAGCTACCACACTACATACTAAGCCTGCATTTTCTGGTAGTAGGATGAAATACAATTGCATCATTTCTGATTGCCACAAAGCTGCAGCTTGAAGGCATGTGGTATTCATTAAACAGTCAAAGCTACTGAGAAAGTCAGAAGCAAATATATCTGACTAGGACAACATTTATCAATTATCAATACTTTGGAAAAAAAGACCTAACGGCTTATTTGACAACTTTTCTGAAAAATCAATTCAGTAGTTCATAGGCAGCCCTTTCCAATAAGTATTCCCTTACTAACAAAGACAAGGTATTTGTTGCTTCTAAAATGATGTTCCCAGCAGTTCCATGCTGCTCATGATCATCCATGGCTGGAGTGTCTGATTAAACCTGGTTTGGTTGTAGAGCTGACTGCACACGGGAGGGACACAGCTATGCTTGTCCTTTGCTGCAACAGAAGCATCTACCTGCTTCCATTTGTCCAACTGGATGAGGTCTTCTGTGCACACCAACTGTTACCATAGGATATTATTTCCACTAAGCTGTCAATGGAGGCTCTTTGCAATCTAATTCTACATATGTTTTGTATTAGTCACATTTGCAATTACCCAGGTTATCCCCACCTCCTCATTACTCCTCATTACATTATTATAATTGGGAGTTGACTAATTGAAACCATAGGTGCAGTTTTAGAGCAAGACATACTTTTCCTGTAATAGTACACAACTCCCCCTTCCTTCCTCCAAGGAAACTACAGGAAATTCACAGCCAATGCTTTTCAGCGGGAAGTTTTAAATATTGATCATCCGCAACAAATCTACTTATGAGTAGCGGAATCATCATTTTCCTTCCCTTCACCTCCCTGTTCCCCAAAACATCAAAACACAAAAATCTGATGAATAGTCTAAAGACGTAATACCCTCTCAGGAAGGTATCATACAAGAGACACAACAGAGAAGGGACATCACATCGTTGCACCTCACATCGTTTTTCACTTTCCCGCGGGATGGGTGAGAGCATTTCGACATATGCCAGAGCAGTGCTAATTGTTGCTCTAACGCACAGTGGTTACCTTCTTTCAACAGCTGTTCTACAGCACAGAAAACAGAGTTCAAAGTGCTCCATCCTTTCAGGCCCAGATGCTCCCATCCCCCACCCCGGCAGACTTCCAGGCTGCGGCTTGGGAAAGTTGTGGGGGCAAGTGGCTGGAGGGGCTTGTGACATTGCCTTTGAAGCCGAAGATCTACTGCAGAATGAATGTACCGCTACAGACCTGCCCTAACAGACACTGCCTAAATAAAGGCAATTCCAATTTTCTAAGTAATTAAAAAAACCCCAAACAAATAACATGAATTTTTAATCTTACTATGCCAAATAGCAAAAGGAAAAGAAATTGTATTACGTGCATTTCTTTTAAATCTTTCAAATTTTAATTTCTGTGTATATACCAATTTTTACTCAGCTACTACAACACCACTGACCCACATTTAAAGAGATATTTTTAAAACTAAGTAGTGCATTAGTGTCTTGGAAGTCCAAAATAATAATGTACAAGCATAATGGTATTAGAAGTGAGGGTCAGTAAATATGCCTCACATACATATTTTTTTCTTTATTAAGAATGTAAATGTGATGTAGACAGAGTTAGGCCACAATTACTTGCACACTTTTATTACCAGCAGTGCTAGGGCAAGTAATTCCTAACCTCCACCTTCCCCAGCTGCTCATTAATATCCCTACACCATGGCCAGTTTTATGGAACTGTTTGTGGGGTTGCTAGGAGATTAGCTAAAAAAACCCACACCCAAACCCAACTTTTTTTTTTTCCTTTCTTTCCCTCAGCTCAGTTCCCTGCTTCGATTCAGAGTGTAGCCCAAGAGATTATAGTACTAGCCAAGTGAAGACAGGAAGTAAGGAGAGGGAGAACACGCTTGGGTACACCACCCTCCACAAGAAATGTACAGACTTCCTCATCCAAAATTTTTCCAGATAGAGATTTGAAAACACATCTGTCTTATTTATCTTTAGGACTATATTGTCTGTCACGGAAACGTAGGAAGCGCTTTTTTAAAATAATGAATTTGCACATAGTTAGACAACCACACTGAACCACTTAGCAATATTTTCTCCAAATGATGAATGAATCGGGGCAGAATTCACAGCTCAAGGCCTGTAGAGAATTAGCTCAGGTGGGCCCAGACGTTTGTCTAGAACGAGCCGCCTATCGCATTTGATGACAGACACAGAAGCCAAGCAAGTGGACACTGCCCTGCTAGCCCCTCATCCTGGCTCAGCCCCGTGGTGCTTGCGCTCCTTTCAGCCAGCGGGCTCCCAAGCCCAGCGCATCCTCAGGACACTCCAGCTGCCCTCGCTGGGCTCCGCTCCTCCACACTGGCCATGGGCTCAGGCTCTGCCGCCCCTGGAAATGATTCAGACTCAGAGCGGTTTCCTTCTACGCCTGCTGCTCAGCAGCCTTTCATTCGAGTGTGAAGTCACTCTTGGGGATTTCTGCAATCTTGAGTATTTATGGCTTATTCGGCTGATGCACCCCTAGTTTTTTCTATGCTAGCAGGAGTCCATTTCAGCCGCCATCCTGCACCGCAGCCTCTGGCGTGGCTCTCCCTGCTGGCTGAACCAATTTAGATTCCCACCTCCCTAGGCAAAGCAGAGGCAGTGCTTCCCCAGAAGTCAGTGAGGAAAAAAATGCATCACTTCCAGTCCCCAGAAGCTCACATACCAAAACCTATTCATTACACGTGAGGTAAAAATTACTATTACATTAACACTCACAAGACCAGTGAATACAGTTTATCCATAGCTCTAAAGTGACAGCAAACAAATACAATAAATATTAATTTGGAGGGATGGCACCTAAATACAGACACTGGAACTGGAGTGGGAAGAAGTGAGATTTCTTACAGCTCCCACAGTCTGAAAGAGATTTGCATATGCAGTTTGTACAGGTACACACTTGGGATACAGTCAAAGCTTTAAGCTGGAACTAGTTTTTACAGACAAGTTTAAGTATTATCTTCAAACTATCTCTTTATAACATAAATACTAACAAAATCTTAAAAACTGTAGAAAGCAGTCTTACAAATAAGGAATAAAGTATAAGATGTTGCCCATTTCTAGGTAAATGCAGAATGCTTTAAGCACTGTTAGAAACATAAAGGCGACATCATTTTAGCCGCTTAAAAGAGGTGTGAAACTTGTTCTCATCAACAGTATCTGAGTGCTATTACGTACTGTATTTCGGAACACCCGTAAAATGAGGCAGATCAGATTAACCGCACTCACAGGCACCACTGAAGCCATAAAGAAAACAGCAGCTCCAGCCACAGCTCTAAAACTATTTTATAATTCTGAAATTAGCACTACATGTACTTATGACATACTTGCCCACTATATTATCATTTTACAACTAGTTTTCCCTGTTCCCCCAGGTACTGGTAGCCTTCCAGATAAATTAACTTATAATATGTTATGGGAACATTGTTATTTCGGGTCAACATTTTCAATATGAACTCATTGTCTCCATGAAGCAAAGAAATATTATAATCCATTAATATCTCTTTCAACAAAAAGGATGAAATCTTCCCCTGGTTAGGCTGATAAACACTTTGGTGTCAAAACTAAGCCTCTTTATCATGATAACCCAGAGTAATGGTCTGCTGCTCCAGGCACTTTATCTACTTTACAGATGAAAAATCAGTTCTACTTTCATGGAATTAGATTAATGCCATAACAGGAAATACTTCTGGGGCTGAACTTGCTTCATGCCTTCAAAGCTGGCTGTAAATTTAAAATACTTCCTGAACTCAAAAGATAAGACAGGAGAGAAGGAAAAAGAAAAACAGTGGAGTGACCCTCTTTCTGAAGAAAAATATTGCTTCCTGAAAAAGCTGTCGAAAGCTACTTGCTAAGGGCATTGTGCTCCAGAAGGCCCAGGGCAAGTCTGGTTTAGTTGAACATGAGGATTCTGGGTATATATCAGACATTTGCCATAAATCTGTTCCTTCCGTAATCCTCTCTGATAAACTTTTCTTTTTTTAGTCATCTTATTTGGCAAAAGCTGAAGTAATAACTTTCTCAGCTTTTAGCAAATACAAAACAGCTTGCTATTTTATGTACAGTATTTTTCAAGGATTACAGTTTTGCAAACTTTGAAAAATGCTGACCCCAAGCCTTAAAATTGAATTTCAACTCTGAAAACAAGCGGCAAATTCAGTAACACCTTTATATATAAATAGCCTTACAATAAAAGATGTAAGGCATTCTTAAGAGTAATTTCGCATTTATAGTAACAGAACCTGAAGTCTGACACAAAATATTACGATAAAGGTAGACTTTAGGGAATTCTGTGTTAAGTTTGTCAGGATAGGGAGTTTTCTTTCGTTCCCTTTTCCATCAAACAGTATATACTAAGGAGTCCTTTTTCTTCCATGTGATATACATTTAAACACATGGAATATCACACCAATAAAAACTCAGGATCAAATATCTTAGTAAATTTCACAAGTACTGAATAGCAATACCATTTACATACTCAGAACTTTTGAGTCAGAGAATCTGAGGAAGATTTCCACCCATTCACCTCCTGACTAGACCAACAGTTGTGCCTACTTGGGCCAACTTTTTTATGGATCATGTAATCCCTTTTGCCTTTTATGTTTGTACATTCCTGCCGCTGGAGAAAAAAAATATCACTTACTGTCTTGCCTTCCTGTTCAAACTTCACCTCCGTAATATTACTAGCCCAAAGACTCATGGGTTTAAGTGGTTATTCCCGTGCCAAGGCACTCTTCACTTGAACACGAAGCAAAATTGTTACTTCGAAACAGTAAACAGGAAAGGAAGTTTATTGACCAGCACAAATCTAAAACCAGCACAAAAGGGATGGTCAGCTGTCTTCTTGTAAGCGTTCACGTTCAGGCTTCCGTGCTACATGTCAAGAGCTGCACACTATTGTTGAATGTCAACATCACTCCCTGGTCTAAACAGTTAAATAAAAAACCCATCCACAAGTCACTATCAGTCTTCAAAGATCACATCAGATCCACAAGATGCATAGCCTGCAGCTCTCTGCTCACTACTCTTTTCTAAGCACCAATTTAATCAGTAGGAATAACTACAGAGGTTTGCTAAAGATGAGTGGGAGGTGAGAGAATGCTGTGAAAAGGGCACATAAGTAATGCAAGCAACTGAATTTTATGACAGAATTGTGTAAAGCATGCATTTACACATTTTTGAGAGATCAGCTTGAAAGCTGAAACATGCACACAGTTGTTTAAACGTTCAGGAAGACTGTAACAAACCAGATGCTTTTCTTAGTAGATTTTAACTGAGCTTATCACAAATCATAACTGGATACGTTATTCTGCTAGTTCTTTCTGTGATACAAGACTGCATGCCGAAACAAACCAGCACCGCAGCAGGATCTACCATCTAGACAACTCCACCTTTGACCTTACAATATGCTCAAAAGTCCAAGAAACACATAGAAAAAAAAACTCAAAAAATCTATTTTAAGATCCCCTCCCTATGAATTGTACCCTAAATGCCCGTTATTTCCCCCACATATGAAATCCATTCATAATAGGCAGTTCCCAGAGAATTTTCTGAACAATTGCAGTATTGCTACCAGTATTCTTTTTGCTTATAAGTCTTCAGGATCAAGTGCTTTTTCCTGAACACCTTATGCTATGGAAGAAACATACTGCAATTCATGGACAAACAAGCTGAGCAGCAGGGAAATGCAGTATTTCAGACTACCCTTTCTCAAGTAATATAATACTTTTAAAAACTACATTTAAACTCATGTACTAAAACTGTCCTGTGCACCAACTGCCCTGGAAGGAATTGTAGGTGCATGGGACCAGTTAACACAACAACAGGACTACTTGCTTGTAGGATAAAGCAATCTTGGTAAACAACACATCACTGGCATTCAACTGCTTTTAAAGCTACACTCATTATGAAGATGGTTAGACAGAACTAGAGCTCTAGTTCTCTATGTGTTTTTCTTGTCAATGTTTTACTCATAAGACGCATGGAAAACAGGATTCAAAGGGAAAAGGTAATATCACACCTGCATATTTATCTGGGTGGCCTTATGGAGGAGAATACAATCTTTCCACTAACGTCTATAGAAATATTTTACACTGATGTATTGTTAAGTAGTAAGAACACTGACCTCACTAGAAAGTTAAATTAAGACAAATCATTAGTGTTTTCTTCTATGGAGTTGTAAATATATGAAAAAGCCAGTCCCTATTAAAAAAAAAAAAGGTAGAACATTACAGTAACAAAAAAGTAAAGCAATAGTAAGAAACAAACTAACAGCTAAACTAATTTGCTTTGGTGTTTGTGGGTTTTGGTGTTGGTTGGTTGTTTTTTTTTTTTGATGGCTGGATTTGTTTTGTTTTATGGAAGACATGCTGAATCTGAGACCTTGCGTTTTGTACAAATAAGTATGTCAGCTTCGATGCTGTGATTGCTGGCAAGCAGGGTTCCTACAATAGGCAGCCATCGTGCTCTGAGACACTGGCATGGGACACCAGCACTCCAGAAGTGTTAAGTTTCCACAGAACTCTCTACAAAGTTACAGATAGCGTCCCACCCCATCTCTACTTCCAGAAGACTTCCTTGCATTCACAGACATCTGTTAGTTCTCTCCTCCTTTCCGCAGCACAGACGTTGGTCGCGCTGCTATGGGCTGAAGACCATACATGAAAATACTGAGACTACACAGGCCATAGGTCACTCAAGTGAAGAATTATTTGGATCTTCTCTATGGAAAATTATGAATGAAAGACATCGTGATGCTAAAAAGGCACATTTCAAGAATGCACTCATTTGTTTTATCAGAGTTAAAAGCCTCATTATGAAAGAATTAAGCTCCTTTGTGAAATGGATCTGTAACGTAGAAGCTTCAGTGGGAGACTTTAGCCTTATCAATTATTCACATGTGAAGGAAATTTTTATAAATTAACATTGCTCCTGTCAGAATGTTGTTATATTTGCATGTGTTTAACAAAATGTTGCCTTCTTCCACCTACACTCACTAGAAATAGAGCAAACATTTCAGTCTTTTCATAAAAAAAAGCCACAGAAATACTGCTCTCCTAAACTTCAAACCCTCAATTTCACAAGGGGAGGCATTTCAAGTCTGAGTAGAAGCTGTATCTTTTCCTTCTTGGATCTTTCACTGTGAAGTTTATTACTTCAATTATTGTAATACATCAAGTCTAGCGCAAGACAAGATCCATAAGCAGAACATGTGATCGCGACAGGCACCAGCTGTAATGCTCATTCATCTACTGGTGTCTGTATTTGTTACAAAAGGGGTGGAAGACTTCACTTGAGTGAGCTCAAACAATCCTTTTCTGTCCCACATGGATACCACATCAATATCCACTTTTGTGAGAGACCAGTCTTCCAGAAAATATTTGTTTTAAAAGAAGAGAACTGGAATACTCAATTTGTTGGGTATATTTAAGAAAATATTCTTCAGATTTTCCCCTGAGAACACACACTTGGTATTTATGAGCAGGCTTGTTGTATTATGAACAATGATTCAAAACAATTTTTCAGGTGGCAACAACGTTACTGCTAATCATTAGCTCTTTTTATGGATGGAATTTTCTTTTACGTTTCAAAGTCAAATTAAAGTATGGACGTTATCTTTTGGCATGTTGTCCTGTGGGTGGTGAGCTACAAGAGAAGGAGAAGACTGTCAGCTGGATGCATTTAACATAACTGCTTAGGAAACATATGGTATAGTGATTTAAGTTACTGATTTAGCTAACCCTGGGATGAGCCCCAGGAACCTGTGTCACACACAGGATACAGTAATGCCAGGGCATCCATACTGCTATTTTGCACCCTTGCTCAAAATAAGCAAACTTCAGTGCGTCAACTGGAGCTTAGAAGACCTGAGCTAGCTCATTAGTGTAAGTGTACATGATGTCCTTGCATAGCAACACAGGGCCCTTTTAGGGAGCACTCTAAATCTGAGTGCCAAAATCCTACATTAAAATTTATTACTACCACGTTGCATGTGTAAACTTACTACCAGATTATACTGACAAATCTATTCCTGTAATTCAAGAACAGACAGGAAGGTGGGAATGTTTTTTGGGGGCAAACCAAATTAGCAGATCTGTACAGAAAAAAATCTAGAAAAGGATCTTGGAGCAGCCAGTCAGGGTAAAACACCTGGACCGTTTATACTGTGGTGCCATTAAGACCATATCCAAAGAAAAAGAAATGAAATTAGACGGTATCTGAAGGCACACATGCTCTTCCAAGGCCTGGGCAGAAATACAGCCCATTCACACTTTGACAAAAGCCATGCTCAGGCTATTTAAGAAACCAGCACTACCGCAAAAAAAAAGCCTGCCTCAAGGCACCACTGCATGCCCACGATGTCCTCCTCCACTTCCCACTGGTTTCTTTTTAAAGGATTTGTTGATTACTTTGTTCGCTTATCTATAAAACTTGCCTTACAAATCATAAGTGGTCTGCACAACAGCCTGTATAAATGAGAATATTTGCTGCTGTGAAAACACGGAATGATTTGTAAGGTTGATTTTATATCCTCATTTTGAGTAAAGCTGCAGGCAATTGCCAGGGTTAGGTGTAGGAGGGCATCACTGTGATAACATTCTTTTCAGGATATTACTGATTCTTTGCAAATCACTGACTGTTCTGGCATTAAGCCATGTGCAGCAGCCCACATTTTATAATTACCAATTTTTGTTTTGTTGGAGTTTTTTTTGTTAAACTTATGCTACTGGATATACAATAATCTTGAAGCAGCACAGGTTTACGCTCTTGGGAGAAAGAATACATACCCATGTATGCAACTCTTCGCGAGTTGCCTAACAATGTAAAACAAAACTACAAAACAACTACCTTTTTTTTTTTCTTAAAAATAAAACTAAAACCCCCACCTTTGCTTGCCAGTTAAAAAATGGGGTATAATGTAAGCAACATCAATTTTTTTTTTTTTTTGGGGGGGATTTTCAACTTCCCAAAAACTAATCTATCTAGATACCACTTACAAAACAGCAAACTGATGTCTGGGAAGCATACAATCATTCTTCAGCTTGCCCTCTTCTTCACCGGCAACACCAAACCAGATATACAGGCTCAGGCCTCCAGTAAGGTACTATTCTCACATGCTGTCAATTGTTTCATTCTGTCGTGGTTTAGGCCAAATCCCACTGGGGACATGGGGGACCCGAGATGGGACCGATAGATGCTCCCCTCTACCCCTCTTCGAAGAGAGAGGCAGAGGAGGAAAAAGAGACTTATGAGTTTAGAAGGAACTAAACTACTTTAATGAAATATTAATAATAAAATAAAAAAGGAAATAATGAAATATATACAAAACCGTATCAAGCTCCCAGGATGACAATCACGACACCGGCTGGCACTGGGGCAGTCCCAGGCTGGACTCAGTGACGGATGGGAACTGGATTCCGGATTGGCATTCAGGATCGGGACCAAAGGCAGACAAACAGAGTCCTCCTCAGATGTCGGCCATTGAAGGAAGAGAGAGAGCCAGAGCCAGTGCTCCCAGCACTCCCAGCTTCCTAGCTTTCCAGCTTCCTGCTGACCCTTTGATCCCTCAGCTTCGCATGATGCAGATGGGATGGAATACCCTGTTGGTCAGTTTGGGGTCACCTGTCCTGTCCGCTCCTCCCCGCAGGTGGGACCCCACTGTGTTTTTCTGCTTCCAACCCTCCAACATGGCAAGTAACAAAGTTGGTTGGCCTTGGCTGTTAGAGCGATAAGTATAAGCAAGAGCCTCTCCGCATACCATGCCTGGGCATCAGCTATAAACATTGATCTTATCACTCTGAGAGAGCGAACATTGTCTGCACAATATGCTGTTAATTTCAGCAGTTAGAAGAGGCTCAGCTAGGAAGCAAAGTTACTGAACAAAATTGGTCCTGTTTTACCTCAAGCCAGGACACATTCCTTTGGTCTTTATCCTCCCAAAATCTAGATGATAGATTTTTTTTCTTGTATCTTTTAATCTCCAGTTCTCCATCACTAGAATATTTATACAATTCTATCTTAGTCTTCCACAGCCATTCAAATGAGTAAAGGAAGGTTTTCTGTTTTAACATCAGGGGCTCGACCTAGGAAAAAATTGACACACTTTCAAGGGTTTACCTACTTGAGAAAAACTCATTGCTCAGCAACTACAAAAAAAAAAAAAAAGGCAAAGAAAGAGTCTATGTTAAGTTTCAGAAATAATTCTGAATAAATTACAATCATACATCCTCATTTGAAATACAGTGTTCAGCTCTTGGGAGCCAGAAGCAGGTCTCCATGATTGCAGGCAGTGTACAAAGAGAGTAAGAAAACCAGGACTGCAAAATTTAGAGCCAGGATACCACAAACGTGTAAACAAACATGTGAAGATATTCCTCACAAAATTAAGAGATACTATGTTTAATATAAGAGTGAAAAAGAGGAAGGATAAAGTTACTACGAGAAAATAGAAAACTATGCACACATGCTGTATTTGGGCTTGTCCACACTGAACAATAAATATACAGTAAGCTAGATTGTAATACAGTATTGTACTCCACAGTAATTTCTGAAAAGGCTATACTTGGAGCTTATCCATGTTCTTAGTATGAAAGTACATCTTGCAGCACCTTCAGTGTGGTACGCATTCAGAGCACTCATGTAATAGTGGAGCGACTATCATCAACTCACACTCTTGACCCGCATTTCCGAGGGTCTGCAGGCAAGCCTTAGGACTCTATAAAGTCTTTGCACACATTAGCCTATTCCACTTCAAATGTTAGATGCGTTTCCTCACAACCTACCCGCACTAATGAGATCCATATGGGGTCAGCCTGGCATTCTGCACTCACATCATCGCTCACTCCGTGTCGACCATCTCATAGGAACGCACCCTTTCTAGAACAAACAGCTAGCTCCTGGTGTCAGGAAGGACACAAAGAACAATTGCTCAGTGTCTCTCACACTATGAGGACCGCAGGACATCATATAGAACTACCAGGTGGCAAGTTCAAAACAAAAAAACTGTACTTCATATATAGACTACTGAAGTGTGAGAGTTGCTATTCCAGTGTGCCACAAATGCAGAAATTCAAAAAACTATTATTTGCATTTACTTGGGAACAGCCTCAAGAACTCTTGAGCCACAAGCTACCACCTTTACCTGAGGAAGACCCTGAGCTGCAGATTACTGAAAGCTGGGAGAGTATTTTGTGCACGTTTCCCTATACTATGGCCATGATCTCCTAACTCTTCCCCTAGCACTTGCCTTACTCTATCAGCTCACTTTCTCAGGAGCTGTAAATGTTGCTCTTATTTTGTACCACAGTTTTATTTCTCATTTATATTTCTCCTTTTTATTGTTGAAGAAAATATTTTAAAGAAAATAAACCATATCTAAATCCCAGTTTAATGTATGTTTAAATAGCTAATGAGAGTGACCTAACAGGAAGGGAAGAAAAGGAGTTT
>VZSZ01011542.1:132803-325855 GCA_013398815.1 Ibidorhyncha struthersii | reverse complement strand
AGACCTTATCACTCTCTACAAGTATCTGAAAGGAGGTTGTAAAGAGATAGCGACTGACCTCTTCTCCCTGGTGACAAATGGTAGGACGAGAGGAAATGGGTTCAAGTTAAGCCAGGGGAGGTTTAGGTTGGATATTAGGAAAAATTTTTTCACTGAAAGGGTTATCCAGCATTGGAATAGGCTGCCCAGGGAGGTGGTGGATTTGGCATCCCTGGAGGCGTTTAAAAAAAGGGCAGACGTGGTACTTGGGGATATGGTTTAGAAGTGGTTTTTGTCAGGTTAGGTTAATGGTTGGACTCGATGATCTTAAAGGTCCCTTCCAACCTCAACATTTCTATGATTCTATGATTCTTAATGTGCCTAGCTTACTTCCCACTCGCTGGCTGAGACTGGTACTGGCCAAAATCTTTCTCTTTCTGCTGTAACTCTGTGATGGAAAGAACATGCTATTGGAGATGTTGCTTTATGGTTTGGTCAGGCTCTGTCCAGAAGGACAGAATCATTAAAGGTTGCTTCTAATTACCACCAATGATTCCTGCCCTGGCAATTTTTCAGAAGACATAGCAAAGGCGATTTTCGTGATGAGTGTAAAAAGCACTATTCTGACAGACAGCAGTCCCTCCACCGATTCCAAGCCTTCTGCCAAACCACAGACTAGTAAAGCTGTTAAGGACGAAGATCTCCAGAATTTTTTAACATGCAATACTTTTTGAAATGACTGAACTCCTCTGGCTAAGCTAAAAAAATAAGACAAAATAAGTTTGATGTGAGGTAGGTGCCTGGGACTAAAAAGAAATCAGTCTAAAAGATACAAGTTTTAGAAAGTTAAAATGTAACCAAAAATGTGGCTGTCCCGTGGGAATTCTTCAGAAGTTATAAAAGCATATTGCACAGTCAGCGCCCTCTTTTACTCAGAAAACAAACAAAAAAGCCCCAAAAATTTGCTAAGAACTTTGGGACATTATAATAGCAAATGGGAAGGTGGGGAGAAGCACCAGTTAATAGCAGGGAATGGAGGAAAATCAATTTTCTTTCATAAGAAAAGTAAGACTTCTAATTCATATTGCAAGTTCACATTGTTAATGGTTAGTTGCAGGAAAAACTGTTGATAGGGTCAAGAGAGATTAATGACAGGAGAAAACTGCAAGAAGTCTATTCTTTTCCAGTCAATCTAAGCTAAAACATTTGCAGAATAGGCGGGCCTGATAAAACAAGTTATGAAGCTTTGTTTTCCCTTAGTTCTTAGAGAAACCAGCTACCTCAGTACTTCACCATTATCTGTGTAGTGAAGGTGAGATGAGATTCAGGAGAGTTTATGACTTAGTTTTTCAGCAGTAGTAGTCAAAGTAAAAGGCAAGTAAAGGGCAAGAATTGAGCTCAGCATTTTCATTTTCCACATGGGACATTATATATTACATTTGCATTTTATATGTTGCGTGCAATTTTCTAAGCGTTTCCCTTCTGACATTTATGCCATATGAGATGGTTGAGTATTTGTTCACTTGCATTACTCTTATCACTTTTAAATTATGGTAGATTCTTGCTGACAGGAAGATACAGACTTTACCATAAAGCAAGCACAGGCAAAAGAGAGAGGACGAGAGGAAGGAATAGGGGAAAAGAAAAGCAGAAGGGGTAGAAGGAGAGATGAAGAGAGGGAGGGAGGAACAGAGATAACATTTTTAACAAACTTTCATTCCTTGTTTGTTTCCTAACTTTTTATGTAATGACAAGCTGCTTCAGAACTCTCAATCTTACTTTCTTATCTTTAAATGGCAGATAACATTACTTAAATAACTTTCTCCAGTGCTTTGAAAATCTGAAATAAAAAGCAGCTTGTACAGGAAAAAGAAAGGGAAATATTTTGATATTTCTGCCAAAGAGCTTCTTTATATCCTTCCACTTGGAAAAAGCTGTTCCCTCTTACTGAAGAAAAAGTGGAAGGTTGTTGTGAGAGAAGTCAGAACCATCTGTCTAGGATACTTATGTTGCCTCAATTTTCTTTACCTCAATTTTAGTCTCCCACAACCTCTGTTCTTTTTCCTGGCTCCATATTTCTATGCAACTGTTCCTACCTAGACCTGTTCTGGATTTCTTTCTTTCATATTTCTGTGCATAGAAAGGTATG
Source organism: Ibidorhyncha struthersii (assembly GCA_013398815.1). Lineage (NCBI taxonomy): Eukaryota > Metazoa > Chordata > Aves > Charadriiformes > Charadriidae > Ibidorhyncha > Ibidorhyncha struthersii. Next base: position 323,727 of record VZSZ01011542.1, on the reverse strand, counting down.
TTGGTAAGGTAATAAAACTATCAATTCTAATATATTTTTGGTAATGCTCTTAGGAGGTATTAGAAAAAAAGGAGGGAGACTATTTACTAAACTAAGAGTATCTGCATGTTTTTACAAGTCCACAGACAGGAGAGGGTGGCATGGGTCACAGGGAGTGAAGGGGAGAGGAATGACGGTGCATGGAAGTGGCTGAGCTCAGTGACAAGTGTCCTTGCTCCAGCAAGGAGTTTCCACTCACTCTGCTCAGGTGCAGGAGATCATCAGAGACATTCACATGATGAACAACAGATCTTTTAATGAATTTTCTTACGTAGATTTTATTAGTAATAAAAACATTACAGTTTCACAGTTTGCTTCATTGCATTTTCAGAAATATTTCACAGGTACTTTCCTTGTTGATGTACTGGTTCTTGGGAATCGATTGAGTTTCTATATTTGTTTGTACATTGGCAAAGATAAAAACCTCCCATTAAATTTCAAGACAAGTGCTTAACTTCTGCTTTCATACTCTTTAAGATGAGTCTACATAATCTTCCAGAAAAGGCAGAGAAACACATTCTAAAAAGAACCTCGGGATCACTGAGTACAATACTCTGCTACTCTTGCATTAGTAATACTTTTTTCTTATAGGAAAGGGTTAAATGAGAAGAAGGACTTTCTAGATATGATTATAACATATAAAGAGGAAGTGTTTAAGACTGTCATTGTGGAGGGTAACTTCATTAAGACTGAGGTTGAAATAGCAGTCTTCACAACGTCTAGGGCAGGAAAAAGTGTAAAAAGGAGTAAAAAGTTCAATCAGCTTGGAGAAGTAGAAGGGTATATTTTTGGGGACAGTAACCAAAAGGAAAAGAATTAAAGAGAGCTGGTACCTTTAAAGAAATAAAAGTACGGGCATAATTATAAATTATCTCACTGCTGAGGAAAAATAGGGAAACTACCGAGAAATCAATTTGATTAAATCATGCACCCTCCATAGAACTCAGACATGAGAATGAAGAATATAGAACCTAGGTCAAAGGTCAGTTTATTAAGGAAGAATTAAAAAGTGTGGCATAGATGTGTAGGGACAAAATTATAAAAAATATAGGTTGTAAGAAGAATAAGAGGCAACTATTAAGGCGCAAAAAAAGCACCGTTCAGTCATCCTACAAGGATTATAGCAGTCAGATGCAAACAAAGGACCAAGGAAAGGCTTGGTCTAACACCAAACTACTAACCAATGATAGTTTTAAATGGTCTTTTTGTATCACTAAAAAGATTTACTGCCATCATATACCAACAATATTTTTCATATTAGTCACATATTAGCAACCAAGGGGTAAAAATGCAACCTTAAATAATAAAAATAAACATTTAAAGGATCTCAGAAAGGGTGATATATTTGCAGGGATATGGGTCTTCTTTAGATGCATAAGGTACTTTCAGAACTACTGGCAGTGTCTAGACAAGAGGAAGTCTCCAGACAACTGGAGAAATGCAACCTAGTACTTACACTTAATAGAAGAAACAACTTAGCCAGTTCTGCTAAGAAGGATGTGGAATTACACAGGGTCACATGCTACACAATCAGCGATGTCCCTCTGCTCTATGCTGGATGGCAAAACAGGAGCATGGCCAGGAAGGTATATAAAGGTGTATATATAGTCCTTCTGTTCTACTCAACATCTTCCAGTCTGTATTCCATTGTTAGACACAGATGAGTGTGAGTGCCCAGAAGCAGTATGCATAAAACAAAGCATGAAGGGCGAAGAAGTAGTTACTTAATTTAAGTACAATAAATGTTGTTATATTTAATATTTGTACTTCTTTCATGCAAAGAAAATAGTTATGATTCATGTAAAAGCATTGCATGATTGGTCCATATCATAATATATACATGTTAACAATGTTTCTTCTGGTAGCAAAACAGCTTCAAGGCAGGAAACTACTAATTAAATTAAACTAATCCAAAGAAGAGGAGGGAGAGAAATTTGGGGTCAGATGTATCTGGCTAAATACAGATGTTTACTGTGCAAACATCTACATTTCAGCTTGTTGTTTAGACTTCATAGCTTATGCAGACAAACAGGTTCTTCTTGTACAAATTCAACTCATCCAGATAGAGATGTCTAAAACAGCGCAGATAAACAGTGCCCTGGAAGCATCACTTTCTCTCCATTCACCACAAGGGGAAGTTAGAATGAGCATCTCAGATATATGTACATAGATATTGAAGATATCAAAAGAGAAATCAGAGCATTTCAACCTTGGGTGTCACAATGCCAAAGCACAGGAGAAACAGCAACAATATCATCTGAAAGAAATGGGAAAAGCTTCAGAGCGGAATAAAAGTTGGGCTAAAGACTGCTTTGTGCTCTTCCTGTTTACCTGGAGAGGAAAAGAAAAAAGAGTGGCCATTTTATTCAGAGAAGAGTGGCTCCTTCTTAAACTCAAAATAGATTATTCCAAAACAATTCAGATGAAGGAAACATGGAAGCTTGTTTAGATAGTCCTGAAGGATCTTCACTCATGACTCCCCAATGCAACATGGGGTTTTATCATTTTCTTTTTTTTTTTCTTTCACTGCACTCAACACTAAGTTGAGCAGTGAGGGACGGAAAAGGATACTTGATTCTTAAGGGGTTTTGAGGGATAGTGCAACAGCAAGCTAAAAGCCAGGGCTTACTGCATATACTGTGCTATGGAAAGCACTTGCTTGTGTATTACAAATCCTAAAAATTCCCTAAGGTTCTCTGACTGCCTGTGTCTACAATGAATCCCACAAGTGCATTAGGGAGTGCACTCTTTCCTTTTTCACTTCTCAGAAACCACAATTCACTGAGAATTTTTTTTCCATGGCGCATGAAGGGATTGCATCAATACCATTTACTGTACCAGAATGTACATTAAGAGAGTGCTCCTGACCTCTGCCTTAAGAGGTGGCGAACAGTTAAGGGAAAAGGACAGACACTAAAACTTGCAGAATTCCCCAGTACTCAGCAAACCTTTGCCTCCCTGACTTATGAAAAAGAAGACTGACCATCTAAATCATCAAAAGAATTCCCTTACTTTCACACTCAGCAGTCACAGAATGACTATTAAATACACCTCTGGGAAACTTAAGGTTTATTGATGCATGCTTGATGTGCATTTTAAGTCCAGCTTGTGCTACACCTCCAGAATATTGAGTGACAGATGTGCTCTGCAGAAAATCTTCAAGACCAAAGTTTAATTCTTAGGTGAAGGCTGTTATGAGAGACAGAGATTTGCTTTTCAGCGTGATCATCTAGAATCAAAAGTAACAGCTTGTCCATTAGGGGCCTGAAACCTACTCTGAGTAAAATGCATGGTTGCAGTTTCCCATAGCCTTCCTTTGATGACTGTAAGTAAAAAGGAAGGAAGAGTTGGAAAGAATGGGAAGAGTCTTTTTCTTGTAATGCAGGCTTGGACCCACAAGTGACATATCATGCTAGCTAAATATTTAGATAAACATAGATGTATATAGATTTAAAAGGGCTATAGAATTTATATGTTTCATTTGAGTTTCAGGTCAATATACTGCTTTGGGAATTAGACATTGCTTTAATTGTAGTGATTCCTAAGTGAGAGTCAGCCTCCAGTCTCTATTAAAAAGGACACCTCTTAAGTGCTTTCCTATATTCAGAGGAGGATAAATTTATGTTTTCTGTGCCACATGATATCCCAACCTCAAGTGCCAAACAATGTCTGCCACTGCAAGGTTATTCATCACATCAAAAAGTATGCTTATATATTATTAGCATTACAGAAAAGGAATTGTTATGCAAGACAAATATCATTCCTTTTTTTAATATGCATCATAGACAGACAATGACAGCCAAAAAGGACTGAAAAAGAGCAGGTAACCCAACTATTATTTGGAAGAATGTTAACAAGTGTCTCTTCTTTCCTGGTTTTTGTAACACTCATAAACATGGAGGAGCTTATGCTCATTCCAAGACATTCAGGTCTGGGAAGGCTAAAGTTTCTTGGCCCCAAGTGTTGAAACATTTGAAACAAATTTAATAAGAAAAACATGCTTGGATGCCAAAAACAGTGGCAATGTTGATCCACATAGTTTTGGTCTAATGTGGGATGTTTTATATCAGCCGCAGATATATTCTGTTAGCAGTATTTCATAGTTTTCCACTGTCTGCAGACAAAATACAGACATACAGACTCACAGTGTAACATATAAACATCAAAAAGTACAATAGCACAAAACGCTAGCTTTTCTTTAACAGAGTTTTACTGACCTCTTGCCTAACCTCTCCTGTCTTCAGTTAACTGTCTTAAAAAAGTATAAAGAAAAAAAAACCAAACAAGTAACAGACATCAAACTAGGTTAGCAGTAGAATACACGACCTACCACCGTATTCTTTACTCCTGAAATTTCAAGTTGATAAAGTGCATCTCAAGTTGGCACAGACGATACATGGATGTTACCATTCTTCAACTCATACTAAAATTGGAACAGTTGTGACCGGCATATTGACTCTTTTGTGTCAATTGAGAAGGTAAGAGTTGAGTTGAAACAGATGACACTGAGTGTTGCTATAGGCACATTTGACAATAAGCATGTCATAATGGCTCAAGTTCTCGAATGCTGTCAGCAGCATTTAAAGTTACAGGAGTTTACTGATCTGCTGGAGTAGCAAGCAGAAACATTTCTGGATTTCCTCACCAGAGAAGTGAAACTGTAATCTTTAAGCATATGTGTCATTTTCACTGGTGTTCAGATGACACCAGGGCCAATTTTTGAGAGGACAGTGAATGGGAAATGGCATTTTTGGTGAAATGTGAAGACCATCATAATGCAAGAGCTTCAGGACATTGAGCTAGTGGTGTACAGTGCCAGGGGTGTGGGGGAGAAGTGGCATTTTATAGTATGTAGAAGTATTTTTCCATGTAAACCATCTGAATGCAAGAACTGATCAAATTTTGTAAGTCTGGCAAAAGACGGTATAAGGAAGTTCTGACATATAACAGCTGTTGATGGTTCTGGCTGTTGGCATCTCTTGCATGGCTATCATGCCCTGAAATCACACAGTGACATTCTTTCAGGAGTGAGATTCCAAGGTCTCGTTGTACATCACCAGCTAACTCTTCTAAATTAATTTTCAAGTGAATAAATAAATAAAGTACACAATTGTTGAGACTGAAGAGGCAGAATTTAGGAATACCAAAAGCTAGCAGTGCATGAGGTTTTGAAGGTATTCATTGTGCTCTGGTCAAAAGAAATGCTGAAAAACCTGTTTAACAAAGCTGTTGTGCATACCACAGCTTCAAAAATAGTAGTATTTTATGGTACTTGGGTTATGTATTTGGAAAGATAGAATTTCCTGAAAAATTATAGAATTTTGTTCTGGCTTTGGGCACTGTTCCAGGATGTATCTATGGGATAAAATACTTCTTATTTCCCTTCTTATTTTGTAAATAATCCTCCTCCTCTGATGACAGTTTTTTTTTGAGTGAGGTGCTTATGCATTAAATACTTACCAATTCCCTTGAAGGCTCCAAGAAAAGCAATTGGATTAAGCCAATGTCAAAACAGTTGGAGAGTATGGTGATATCAGAAGGTGTGTTCCTGTGGTTGTTTTTTTCTGGTAGGTCTTTTTGTTTACTGCTTAGTTGTAGTTGGAAAAATGCTTGCTGTCAGGTCTGTGTATTTCCTTGTTTCATTGGGTTACTTTCATTGGCTAGCACAGTAAAGAACAGAGGCTTTCCATGGTGTTTGTAAAAAATGTGTTTACTATTTTCTCCAAAATGCAAGCCATCTTAGAAGAAAAAGTGGCAACTAACTAGTGTTAAACTGCGCCAAATTATCTCCCAATTACGACATAATTCAGAGTTACACATCAAAAAACAGTTGCTCTAAATACAAGTTTATGAAAAAAAAAGTTCGATTTCATGCTTGTCTTTCATTAGACTCCCAATTTTCCTGCTTTACTAACTTAATAATAGCTTAATGAAAATAAATTTTAAAAGTGTTTTAGAGTATCCAGGTGGATTGTTTACAATGATTATTTTCCAGTTGGGTGGCCGACTTGGAAAAACTAATTATTTTTGTGGTTCTCAACAATATTCCACTTCATAAGTGACCAGGAGTTAGGGTGTGGGAGCAGAGAGACACAAGGAATGGGCAGAGCGTTGGCTTCATTTCTGTTCTTGGCTTGAACATTGAGGCAAGTGGGACAAACACCAGCATTTGCGCTGATGCAGGCAGTGCTAAATAACAACTGAAACCAGATTCACCTGGGAGCCTTTTGCAGTGCATGTCAACATTAGCATTATTGGCCCATCAGCCTTACAAGCAGTGTCACATTTTCTCATACCCAACAGTCTTAGCACTCACAAGCAGCTATAGCTCCCATAATAGCTGCTGCTATGGAGCAAGGGTGAAACAGAGAGAAAATTGGGCTTCAGAGACACTATACCTCCCAGATCACATTTACCTGTGCATTTTACAGGACAGAATCTAGTTCAATGGGTACGTTTACAGTCATGCAGATGTGTTTCTGGCAGCTATAGGTTCTATACAGCCTTTGAAAGTAGGGCTTATTATTTTATCGCTGCTGTCTGGACATCTGGGTACTGAAGGGGTGAAGGGAAACAGGTATGGACTTAGCAATGGCATTTACAATAAGTCAGGAACATGATAGGACTGCAGCTGAAGGCAGAGACTGTTTAAATGCTTGACTGATGAAAGTGAGTGAAATCTGGAGAGCTGACACTGAGATGTGACACCAGGAGCCAAAAGATGTCAGAAAAACTGAAGAAAAGCAGTCAGGAATAGCTAAAAGATGTGGACATGAGAAGTTAACAACCTCTGAGAATGGGCAGTCAGGGGAATTCAGCAGATATTTGAAGATAACAAGAGAAGCTGAAGGAACAGAACCCACTGGGAATTTAAATATAGGCAGTACACTGGGGAGGGTGTGGAGCGATGTGAGTAATTAAAATATTAAATTTACATCTATAAAAAAATTCACCATAAAATGTTAATGAGGGCACAATTCTGGGTTCTTAACCTCTGATTGCCTAGAATTCAGTTGTCACAGAAATCCTTCCATTGCTTTTTTTAAAGCAATGAGTACATTTTTTAAAAGGAAATTTTGTATGTGATTTGAATGCTATTTTCAGTTTTTAGTTGAATGTGATTCCAGTGCTATCTGAGGGCTCTGAGCCAATAAAGATTCAGGAAAGCCTATCGATCACTCATAGAAAGGGAACCACACATTTATTACCTAATACTCAGTCTGGTGTGTTTACACCTGCCATGCAATTATTGCAAATGACAGACTGGGCTGGTTGTGATTTTTTTCACCTCAGTCATTGCTCTTGACATAAAGCAGTACCGTTAGCATGTCCACGTTTCTTATTTCTACCAGATCATTGTCTCTACTGCTTACTTTTTTCAGTGTATGAGCTTTTAATACAATAGTAACATCAGCATAGATAAAAAGGTAATTTTCAGCTGATGTACAATTACTTGAAAAAAAGAATCTGTGTAAAAGTAATAATTATTTAAATTGGGGCTAATGCTGGTTACTCAGTGTTTATGAACATTACCACCATTAGTAGAATATTTGTAAAATGAATAATGTTTTTTTCAGTAAGGTACATCTACTGACAGGGAGACAGATCACCCCTCTGTATTGCATCAGATCATAGATGCTCATGTGGCTGTGTTAATACAGCAAGTATATCAATTCAATCATTGAACAGCTTTTCTTTTTTTTTCATAAAACAGGGCCAAAATGAATTAGATCAACATGCTTTTAGAGCTCTACTGTAAATTTCTTGTTTGATGATGATAATAGTAGATTTAATTATTGTAGTTCATGCATATACCTGCTGCCGGAAGTTGGAGCTGTAATGTGCTACACATTGCATGGATAAGAAATGTACAGCAAAAAATAAAGACTGTTTGCAGAACGGGGGTGTATAAAAATTTACGTTCTCAACTGGAACTTCAAGCAGGACCGTAAGTTTCTTATAACTTCACCTTCTTGCTATCATCAAACTGGTCCACTGAAGGTGGTCTCCACAGCATGTCCTAAGAGCAGCTATGTCTAGCAGACTTTCATTAAAAGTAAAAAAATGGGTCAGGGTATAAAAACTACCTTATAGTTTTGTACTGCATATCCCTGAGTGGGTAAAGAGTAGGTATACCTGGAATACTGAATGAGTCACAAGAATTCTCATAAAGTATAATTTTACCACCATATTAAAGTCTGTATAATCACGCTTAAACAGGAAGATTAGGGTAAGACAAAGAATCTCACTTTTGCCATTTCTCACCTTGTGAGTACTTGTTTCATTTTGTTTAAAATCTTCTGTATGTGTTTTGAAGGAATTGTCCAGATTTTCAAAAGCAAAGTGCAAAAGTAGAGATTTCAATAAATGTCATCTTATTGGTATCAACACACTCAGAATCATCTGGTCTTATATGTGGACCTTCCTTGTTTGAGCTGATGAAGTAACTGGAATTGGGAACAGGTTGTCATACACCAGGAAAGAGAAGAAGCAGACTAGAAAACCATCTGGAAGATAACCAATATATATATATCTTCAATACAGATTTGCCAAGAACAAATCACGTTAGACTAATCTAATTGCTTCTTTCTATTCCAGGCTAACAGACCTATATAGATAAGAAACTGTAGGCTTTTGACAGTCTTCAATGATATTCTAGTAAACAACCAAAGCAAGAATTTTCTAGAAGAAACTGTTAAAGGCTGGAGTGAAACTGGTCAGAAAACTACCTTTAGATAGAAGGTGACAGTTTTTCACTGTCAAAGGGGAAAAGTTCAAAGGCAAAGGTATTCTGTTGCAAACGGAAAGGGTGAAGGACAGCTGGCTAAGAAAAAGACCCAAGCTGTAGCTGCACATGTGCTATTAATGTCATGTCCTTAGGAACATCATACAGAGACATATAAATGGAAACATGACTTCTAAAATATATAAAAATCAGTAAGCCCTAATCTGGAGTATCATGGGCACAGTACTTCAAGAAAGATTGGACCAATTTGAGTTCAGAGAACAACAGCAAGTGTGGTAAAGGTCTTAAAAACATGACTTACTAAGATTAAACCCTTCTGTGTGATTCTTGGGATCCTCCTCATCTCTTACCATTTTCCTGTCTTCTCTCCATCTTCCTTACTGGGATTGCAGTTCCCTTCAGTATCTGTCTTCGGACAGTTTCCATCACCTCTGCCCTTGTCTTTTTTCCTCCAGGCTCTTCTTTGAAAATAATTTGTTTCCTATTCTCTGTTTTAGTTCTTGTCACATTCATATTTTGTTATTATAATCACCCAGATAGATTAATCTGTGGTCTCTGTAACTAAGCAGAGTTACTGAAAACAGAAAAGAGATAGTGCAAGGTACTGAGGTGGGGTGAAAGGAAAACCTCAGAGCATGTGAAATTTCTGACAATTTCAACAGTTAATAAACCGCTATAAAACATCTACTAGGAAATTACCATGCAATTGGTACCAAAATTTGGAAAGTTCTTATGAGAACAAAAAAGTCCACTCCCCACTTCCACATTCCCAGTCCCTGCTCTCATGGTATGTATTTATTACAGAAATTTTTACATGTCAAAGAAAAATAAATACATGAAATTCAGCCTGAGGCAGATACCTAGCATGAAAAAACCTCAACTCAAACAATTTAAGTTTAGTAACCTTGTAAATAACTGAAAGCAGAGCCTTATAATGGAAAGTGTTGAACAATCTTAGTAAAAGGCACTCAATGTCACAAGCTCTACCTATAATAATCTTTCCTTACTGTAACTGTGTCCTATCCTTCAGCTCTCCGGCTGGAGGCTCATTTCACAGATATATTTGTCATTCTGAATAAAGTTCAATGACAACAATTTCATGAGAGCAGTGGGTGTTTATAAACAGAAGCTCAGGTAAGAGTATTCCTTTTCATGGTAAGAGTACTCTATTTTCATCTCTCTGTGTTGTAATATGATACTTTTTTGAGGCCTCAAAAGACAAATATTACCTTTTTTTTTTTTTTTAAAGTTGAGAACTCTACTATTTTCAAATGATGACCCACTGCTGCACTTCTAAGAAAACAAAATTAACAATGAAGTGCCACTATGGTAAATGGCAAAAAAGAATTATTTCAGGTATTATACAAAGATTACAGATGAATATGGTGAAGAAAATAAGCTATCTTTTCCTGTGCATCAGAATCTGTGCAGGGACAGTTAAAGCTGTGTGACGTTATTGCTCCACTTCACCTGGTGCTACACAACAGAGAATCTGTACAGCTGTGGAATGGTTTGCTCCACTTCTCTAGGTGGGGATTCAGAGGGAGCTTTGCCTCTGTATTCTTCTTAGCAATGTAAATAAGACCCAAATATTTCTGGTAACATTTCTGTCTTGGCCAAATTGTGCTATTTCCCTTCTTGTTTGCTGCTCTCAAAAAAAGTTTTGCCTTGGTTGCAGTCCTGTTCTTGCCTTGCTCTGGCACTTTTCACATTTATAATCTGTACCTTATACAGTTCTAATGACAACCGTATAAGTATCTTACACAAAGATCAAATTGTAAAATGTATTTTTGACAACTGTTTAAAACAGAAACATAGTATGGATAATCAGATGATTCCTAAAAAATCTGTTGCAGCTTTTACCAAGGTCTATGTATAGTTTCTTGCCATCATCTTCAATAAATTGTGTAATACTCTCTCCTACATATTGAATGCCATTCCTACTCTGTTTTTTGTTGCTTTAAATTTCAGCCCATGAAATACGAAGTCTTGCAACTGCCAGAAATAATTGTGTCTCATGTGGAAGGTGCACAGCTCTAAGTTGTACATGAATATCAGCAGTTTTAGTCTCTTTTTGGCACAAGGATGTCTGCATCCAGCTCCAACATCTACAGGGAAAGGTCAGAAACCCAGCCTTTTCCTCAGGAATCCCAAAGGTGATATTCTCATCTTAAGACAAAAGTTGACCTTAATAGGATTACAATACCACCCTCAGAAGTGCCTGAGTCCCATTTCCAGAAGCGATCCATGGAGATACTATATTGTCTGAAATACCAGGTTAGAGCTGAGAATGATGTATTAAAATTGTTTATGTCCTTTAAGAAGGAAGGCACTGGAGCATGATTTACATGAAGCGTACCTCTGCCACTTACTCTTTCATATGTGGATTCTGCGTCAACAGAGATCTATTTTCTTCCTGTCCTTCTAAACTATCTACAGGAAATTACTGTGAGAACTAAAAATGCCTAAAATACTTATTAGCATATTTTCAGTGGTAAACTATGTCCACACTAAGTTTTGTATCTTTAATATCTGTAATATCCTATTATTTTTTAAAGAACATAAAGTCTATTTTTTTAACATTCTGCCCCTTTCTCTTAAAATAGTGAATAACTGAGAATAATTGAGAATAATTGGAAGGTTTAAGAAGATGGTGTTGATGTGGTTGTGCCTATTTTGGTGAGACTGTTTCTATTTAAAAAATGCTGCAAAATTGATCCTGAAAATTATTGTCTGTTTATCTTCTACAGTGTGATTTCTAAAATTTGTTTTTAAGATTTGCATCTTTGAGAGATTAGAAAATTAAACAGAGATTTATGATTTATTTATTGATGAATAAGGAGTCTTTGGACTTGGATGCCTCACCATCAAAAACTCTTCGACTTATTTGATTTGTTAACTTTGCTCATGTAAAAGGAGCAAAATTGTTGCATACATGAAAGATGTAAAAGGCACCTTGTCATTTGCCTTATCATTGGTATACATGTATGAACACATACACACATTTAGACTGATATATCTTGGCTCCATTTTGTGTAAGTAATATGCTATTCCAACCTTTATCCACCAAAATAGTTTCTTAAAATACCTTTGCCAGAAGGAAGGTCTGATCATAAAACATGAGAAAACTGAAGTGATTTCCTTTAACTAAGTATCGAAACTGTGTAAGTGGATTATTGGTTGTCAGGATATTTAACGAAGGATATTTTTCCCTCAGTTTAGATATTTGTTTTATGAATAGTGGCTTGTGAGATAAATATATAAAGAGGCTAAGAAGATAAACATACAAAGAAGAAAGGAATGCACATTTGTATTCCTATAATCTCACTTGGGAAATAAATGGTTAACTGTAGACATCTATCAGGTCTCTTTCTCCACACCAGCTTATGAATTTCAATACGTATTATGTAGTAAAAATGTTACAATTATACAGATTAATTTCTCATTTTGCCAGGCTGCTTAGAAAGCAAGGAAAAATTATGTGAAATAAATGGTCTTTAAAGTTAATGAAATAGTGTGTTTGCATTTTTTTCCATTTTACCTTAAGTATTGATTAAGGTGTACAATTTCTTAGTATCCTTATTCTTATATCTTGATTTTTCACTTTTAAATTGCATTCATTTCATAACGTGTTGATTTTCAGAGGTTTGCTTATTATAAGTTTACTGTATTGACAGTGGTTTACAGCCAAGATGCTGGTCACCTTTCAACAGTAGAGCTCACCAGGTCATGTAAAAAACAGCTCCTCTTGTACCTCATCACGTATCATCACATCATTAAAACCATGAGAGTCCAAATGATTGGATGAAATCTATTCATATAACCCACCCCACCCCCTCCAATTATATTCTTGATTAAATCTGAACAAGGCAAAAAATTTGTGAGCACTGGAAAGCATGTTGAAGAATTTGATGCTGAGGCTTTAGTTCAGCATGTAGGTCAGTGCACAGATTCCAAATGGTCAGAACTTCCTCAATTCTGAGAGATATACCTACACTAGACCCTGAGGTATTTAGTCTTAATATACCTCATTAGATACCCGGCCTGAAGATGATGCTAACACGATTGTACTTTTTCTAAACATGCTAGAATTTTGCCATGTTTATAGATGCTCTTATAGAGCATCAGCAGAACTTCTTGGTTGTGCAGTATTCCTGGATATCATGAACTTATCAACAGGATCTACACTCCTTATGTTATACTACGGGAAATAGAACTGGGTTCAAAATCTTGTAGTCAATCTGCAAGGTATTAAATGAGCACATGGATGAGACCATTTACAGGTCTCTTGTTGAAAGAGTTTCTCCCATAATATAAATAAACCCTATGCAAGAAAACTAAAGTCTGACTGAAGGTTCTTCAGGACCATCTGAGACCATAGAATGAACTACAACAGCAACAAAAATCCTTGACAAAATTCACCTTCTCCAAACAGAAGATACCTTTCTATAAAGTTTTTTTTATGGGGGGTGTTTTTTTTTTTTTTACATTAAGTATTTTTGTTTCTTTGCTTTTCATTTTTTTTTTTTTTCCTTTTACTGGAAATCCAATGCAGATGCACCATTTATCCACCTGGAAAGAGAAAAAAGCAACCCAAGAAGGTAAATTTCAGATGATTTCTTAGTCATGTTGCAATCCTACTGGAGGGTGTTCAATTGTTCTGAGTGTTAGAAAGCCTGGGTAAAACAGAATAAGAAGAGAACTTAACCACCTAGGAAAATAAGGTTAAATCCCATTGACTGCCACTAATATCTAGTAAGTGTTGTCAATAGCTTCCTTGTTACTCAGGTGTCAAGCAATTAACACACGTCTATTGGACTCATAGGTTATCTAAAAGCCTGTCCTTGACAGTTTTACCCACAGTAGAGCCCTTGCTATTATTTGTTCATTTATGATCCTTTTCCCCTCCCCTATAGATCATTAATGAGGACTGCAAATAAAAGAACTTGTGTCGATGGACAGTGGAAGCAGCTTTTGAATATTTGATGCAGATAACTTTCTAGGGTATTAAAATGGGTACTAGAAATTTAAAACTATAGTGAGATCCAGAGAACAGAATAATGGTCAAGATGTTTATATGTTTTCCCACTATTAACATTTTCAGCTGAGCTATAAAGTATATGTTGTTTGCAGGAACTCAAAGACCTTTGTATGGCTGTATATTTGTGAAATACTCTTCCTAATGGGCAATGAGACATTACAGTCTGTAAGCTGATACAAGCAACTATTATTCTTGGGCTGGAGTTTGGAAGCACTGTTGTTGAACAGCAGCAGGAATAAAATGTCATTTTTTTAGCATTGCAGTTCTACAGAGAAAAACATAGGATTAATTTTTCAATATATGGGAAGAATTGCAGGGATGCAAAGAGTCACCCATGAAATGGAAATATAGGAACTTTACAAAACTGTACAGGAACTGAATTCCCACATTAAGTAATTCACAAATATTATTCACCTCTGGCAGGGGGGGAAGTAAAAGAAAACAGGGCTTGGTTAATCTACTGCTGACATTGTGCTCTTTGGAAGAACTGATAAAACTAAGATTTGGGAACATGGCTAACCGATTGTTTTGCCTTGTGACACATACAGTATGAAGACAGTAGACCGTCAACAGGACCAGAATTCAGGCTAATCAGTATATTGGAAAGGTCATTTTGGAAAGGTCAAAAACTGTAGTACGTTATTTCTGCCTAAAAATACATATAAGGCAAAATTTCAAATCAGCAACAATTTTTAAGAAAACTTACATAGCCCTGAAGCATTTATTCCATATTTGAAGTATTTGCTTTACTTTTTGGAAAAGAAATTATTGTTTCAGAGGTTTTTGTTTATTTATCTTAAGAAATTTGTCCTTGGTGCATTGTCCTTTCAGTTCAAATTGCACTGAAGATACAAGGTTAGTCAATCTTTCTGACAGAAAGATTTATGTCTGTACAGAAAATGCCACAGCAGATATTCATTCTTAAAGTTCTTGCTGATAGGAAAGAAGGTAAATTAATCATATTCTGTAATGCTGAAATTATGGAACTTTTCTTATGGTGATCTTATTGCAAATAACCATCAGCTGCTTAGTCTCAAAATGCAAATTGACATTTTTTGTAGTTAAATGCTCCAGTCATAGTCACAATGTTATAAACAAACTGATGCATCAAAAGGAAAGAAACACTCCAGCAAATCATACTAATAACTGTCATTAAGGTTCTTACAAAACTAACCTTTGGAAGATACAAAGTGGTTCTCAAATATTTGGGAAAGATGGTGTAAAAAGTAAAAATACATAGTTTTGTGTTCTGTATTATAAGTCTGTGTTGAAATCCATAGCTACTACTGTTAGCTATTTTTATGTCTAGCACTGTAAAATATATAATTATCATAAGTAAAATCTTTCTTGTCAACTGGAACTTATCCAGTGTTTTGAACAAATAACGTGTATTTCGTCTATATGTCATAGCAATAATCTTTGTACTTTTTTTCACAAACATCTGTGGTTAAAGCAATCCTAGATGTAGCACTAATTGAATATTTATTTAATTACTGTTGAAGAATTAACATAAGATTCCCAGTCCTCTAGATGAGAAACAATATACCCATTATGTTTAGCAAATAGTTGCCTATAGAGGCTGGTTTTGCACCATGATTGACTAACTGGGTTCTACTAAGTTGTATTAGATTTGTTGAGGATGTTGAGCCCTAGTTCCTGTGCCAAAAACTTTACCTTTATGATGTGCATTCTGAATCAAGCAATAACTGAAAATGTTGCCCCTTGTCATATCACTACAGGCCCTGGTAAAAAGACTCTCTCCATCTTTCTTCTTTCCCCCTTTATATATTGAAAGGCTGCAATAAGGTCTCCCGAGATCCTTCTCTTCTCCAGGCTGCACAACCACAGCTGCCTCAGCCTTTCTTCATAGGAGAGGTGTTCCAGCCCTCTGATCATTTTTTGTGACCCTCTGGACCCACTTCAACAGGCCCATGTCTTGTACTGATTTAGTACATGATTTAGTACATCTTCTCAAGAGAAAGAAGCAAGAACCTATTTGACTACTCACAATAAAAGATATTACCAAATATCCCAAAAGGTACATTTCACACAATCGTGAATATTTTTAATAAACACACAGCCATATTCAGTTCATCACACTTATTGCACCCCATAGTATCAAAATGACGGTTTCTAATTGTTGTTAGTAATCTGCCTGTGACAAACTCACATTCCTATGTCTGACTGTTGCATGTAATCACTTCAGAAGCAACAACTTTGGCCATAAGCAGGTCATTTCTGGAAAATGTTCAGATTACCAATAGCTGCGCAAATGTACTCACATTCAATAACACACACTTGAGGACTGCTCTCCTATGACCATAAAAATGACCATATGTAGTAAAGTCACCATCATGAAACCAGAAGGCTTTAAGCAGGATCTCTAGAACTTAGCTTTATTTACTCAAGGCAGCAGACCAAACCGCTTTGCAAGAGTTTCAGGACAAACAGAAGGTTTTCTTGCTTGTACAGTCACACTAGAGATGTAAGGAGAAATAACAATGATATTTTTTAATCCTTGAATATTTCCAACAGCACAATTAGATTTCATAAATTAAATACAACCACACCGTCATCCCATCAAAAGATTAGGAAGGATGTCCTATGGTTTAGTGATTTAAATATGTTTTTATTTTCATAAATCAGCAAACTAGGATTCTCATTCTTTACTGCATTTTCTAAAATGCATCATATGCTGTAGAATATATACAATAGAGATATAGAAATATACAATACAGATGTAGAAACAGATGTAGAAACTCTAGGCAATAAGACACCAATCTGGATAAGGAAAACTGCATTTACAATAGTAACTGCATATGCTATGCATAGTCAAAGTTTATACTATTAAATAAGGAGGCTGATGCCGAGGCCAAGTGTCACACCAAATGCTAGATGGGAACCACAGCAAGTGGACAGAGTATGAGCTTACACAGTGCTTTCTGGAGGGAACTCATCTCACGTAGCACTGAAGCAGTGCCTCTTAAAATTTTTCCAATTTCTTCACTGTTGTGGGTTAACCCCGGCTGGCAGCTCAGCACCACCCAGCTGCTCGCTCACCCCTCCCCAACAATGGGGTGTGGGAGAGAATCAGAAGAGTAGGAGTGAGAAAACTTTTGCTAGGAAGTAAAGACAGTTTAATAGGTAAACCGATAGAAAATAAGGAATTAATTCACTATTTCCCATTGGCAGGTAAATGTTTAGCTATTTCCAGGAAAGTAGGGCTCCATCATGAGTAAGGGTTACTTAGAAAGACAAATGCCATTACTCCAAACATCTCCCCTTCATCCTTTGTCCCTGCAGATTTCACTGCTGAGCATGATGTCACATGGTCTGGGATATCCCTTTGGTCAGCTGGGGTCAGCTGTCCCAGCTGTGACTTCTCCCAAATTCTTGTGCACCCCCAGCCTACCCGCTGGCGGGGTGGTGTGAGAAGCGGAAGAGGTGACCTTGATGATGCGTAATCACCGTTCAGCAATAGCTAAAACATCAGCGTGTTATCAACACTGGTTTTGGTCACAAATCCAAAACATAGCTTCATACTATGCTACCATGAAGAAAATTAACTCTATCCCAGCCCAAACCAGTACATCTAGTAGTATAGTGAAAAAGTGTAAGAGCAGAGGGCACTAGCCTAATAGTTTCCATAAACTGCTCCCTGACAGTGTGCTTGTGGTAAGTGTTCATGCTGTTACCATCTGCAGTTCCTTTTTCTTCATTAGTGCGGTCACATCACCTTTCCATGCACTTTTTTGTACATATAACAGCCTTTGCAGGCTTCTGCCTTGTGCTTTAAGTACTCTGTGTACTTTTTGAATTATTATGCAAAGTTTTATAACTAAATAATCATAATCTCTCTTATCTTGAAACCATTCCTATGCCAAACACTGTGTGAAAAAAAAAAAAAAAGATACTATTTGCAGGGCCTTCACTGTATGTAGTCTACTCTGCTTTTCACCACTGATGTTCAAATTTACAGGTGCTACTACTGCTTCTGCCAAGTCCTATATTAGGTGCACTTCACACCACTGGAATCTATCATTTTTTGCCCTTTACATGCAAATTCCAGTTTGCCATCATACTCACTTACAAGATATATCAGGATCTTTCTCTAAACCATTTGTTAACTTTTATGTTATCAACATTACTTTCTCATATGCTATAAATGCCATCATAGCTTGTGTCATTTTCTAGAATTACACATATCATTTTGCCTTGAAATTTCAGCAGATGCTAACACTGTATAATTTGCACTAATAGGGCCACATTTTAAAATGTGAACTCTAGTAGCTGCAAAATCTGCAACTCTAGATGTGGAATATCTGCATAAGCAATTCATTGATACCCCTCTGAAAATGAATGTGCAAAGTCTTGGGTGAATATTTGCAGATAAATCAGCATAAGCTGGGTTTAAATATTAAACATGGAAGTCAATCTAAAAAAAAAAAAAAGTTCTTGCTCACTGATGAGAAATAAGCTTGCAATTTTGGAACAGTTTATGTGAGTGCCTTCCCCATGTCGAAGCATGGGGCATCTGTGGCTTAGGATCACAGCAAGAAAGAGACATCAGCTTCAAAGGACACTGACAGTGACTGGATTAGCACATGAGGGGAATCAATACCACCCACCCCCATCATATGCCAGATAGTACAGCAGAAGGGGGAAGAGAGAGAAGGGACTCACCTGATGTGACAAAATTATAAACCTCTGTGTGGGTTGATCCTGGCTGGATGCCAGGTGCCCACCAAGGTACTCTCTCACTCCCCCTCCTCGGCAGGACAGGGAGACAACATTAAACGGAAAAGCTTGTGGGTTGAGTCAAAGACAGGGATATTGCTCACCAACCACTGTCACAGGCAAAACAAACTCGACTTGCACAAAATTATGTTGGCTTATTCCCAATTTGAAAAAAAAAATGCTTTCCCCCTACTCCACTCTTTCTTCCCAGGCTGAACTTCACTCCTTTGTTCCCAACTCTTCTACCTCTTCCCCAGTCTACCGGCTGTGCAGCGAGATGTGGAATGGGGGCTGTGGTCAGTTCACAATGTTTTGTCTCTGCAGCTCCTTCCTCCTCACTCTCTTCCCCTGCTCCAGCGTGGGGTCCCTCCCATGGGATACTGTCCTTCACGAACTGCTTCAGTGTGGGTTCTTCCTACAGGCTGCAGTTTTTCAAGAACAGCCTGCTCCTGCATGGGGTCATGGGCCACAAATTCTACCAGAAAACCTGCTCCGCGTGGGCTCCTCTCCACCGACCACAGCTCTTCCTAGCAGCCTGCTCCTACATGGTCTCTCCGTAAGCCGCAGCTTCCTTCATGGCACATGCACCTGCTTCTGCGTGGGGTTCTCCAGGGGCTGCAAGGGGACAACCATGGTCTGTCCACAGGCTGCAGGGGAATCTCTGCTCCAGTGCCTGGAGCATCTCCTCCCCTCCTTCTTCACTGACTTTTGTGTCCGCAAGGCTGCTTGTCTCACATTTTCCTCACTGCTCTCTCTCACAGATGCTGTGCAGCACTTTTTATCCCTTCTCAAATACGTTTTCCCCGAGGTGCCACCAGCGTTGCTGACAGGCTCAGCTTTGGCCATCAGCGGGTCTGTTTTGTAGCCAGCTGGGACATGGGGGCTGCTCCTGCTGTCTTCTTACAGAGGCCACCCCTGAGGCCCCCCCAGTGCCAAAACCTTGCCACATAAGCCCATTACATCTCCTGACTACATCACACTGTGAACGAAGGAATTATTTCTGGTCAGATTTGTGGCAGCACAGATCCTTTATGCAACAGAAGCATAGAGAAAGCTCTTATTCTAACCGCTGATGAATGACCTCTCTTTCCAAAGCCCAATTGTGCAGTTGAAGGGTACAGTCCTCTATACCCTCACTTGTATGAGCAGTTTTTCCTCTTTGCATTTCATCTCTGCACTCAGTGCATTCAATAGGTACACTTGCATGCCTGTAGATACTTGTAGAGTAAATGCCAGCCAATTTGAGCCCAGATACATTTCAGATATAAGATCACCATGAAGTCCTCTTCTAAGCTCATTGCAGTGAGAGCTTTGCCCATAATAAACAATAGCTGAACATTTTTTTCTACTCAACTTCTAACTCATAGCTTTCTGTGCAAACTTTCCTAATATAATTCCTAATTGCTGGAAGACCAGATAAGCTGGAATTAAGTATGACATAAATATAAGCAGGAGGGGGAGCAAGACAGTAGCCTAGAGCTTGTTCAGCTCTTGTAAAGAGAGGTGAAAACAATTTAACTTTGCTTCAGTACTGATGTGGAAACTAGTCTGGAATAGATGCTTCCCCAGACTCTAATTAGAAAAGAAAAAATGAAAGCAATGAAGGTCATTGTTGAAAAGGCATGTTCTTATTGATAACGATATAATTTGTAGCCGCTTTCAAACTAAAGTATGCTTAAATGGCTAATTAGAACATCCAAATAAACACTTTTAGAGTAAAAGCCTTTCCTTCCTGTAGACACATTTCTCAGGGATGTCTTTAACACTCACTGTTCTTCAGGGAATTAATGTTTAAGCAGTTAGATAATTAACAATATGTCTAAATATCCCTGATTTTTGTTATGCTTAGCTTTTGATTATCTTTAATCCTTACCTTTGCTTCCTATCTGTATTTAATACCCTGAAGAACTCTCCTGAAATGCATTTCTACAAAATTGTATCTGGGCAAATATTGCAACATAGTAAGTACAAATATTTCTTTGAATTTAAAAGAAATATTTTCTTCACCCATATTATGATTTTAAAATAAATATTTAAACAACTGTGTTTTCATTTGTATACATTTTTTTCCCCGAATAGCTTTTTATACAAGTAAGTATACTCTTATACAAGCATAAATATGTACTTTTCTTAGTGTTGTCACTGTTTCTTCCATATCACCTGGTATTATAATTTTCCCTCATTTCATTGGGCATCAGGAATAATACAACAGTATATATATATTAGAAATTAGACAGAACAAGACGTGTTAGACCACTGGTTGAAAACAGACTACAAGTGGTAATATACTTCTTCAAACTGTACAGATGTTGCTTAGGCTACTTATGAAATAAAACAACATATTTGTGAAACCAGGACTGGTTTTATACAAACATGTCTAAATTTATTGGACAATTTATTTTTAGTGAGTAAGTACAGTTTCTCTGCTACAGTACTTGGAATGTAGCTCTTTAAATCAAAAGAGCTGAGGAAATTGAACTAATCCTCTAAGTGTTTAAATAATATTATTGGTCTAATTTTTGCTTTTTTCCTATCCTTAATTATTTACTTAAATGATGGTTTTTGCTAGGTGGGGGTTTTCACACAATTCAGTTTTAGTCATGACTAACAAAGGGGCTCACTGAACAGCCAGCGGTCCCCTTATGAACAGATGGCAGAAACTGATGCTGTTAGCATCAGACCACCCATTAAACTCTGGTGAGACCGCAAGGGCTAATTCTGCATCCATCCCTGTAGAATATTACTTCTCAATGCACTGATTTAACTATGCATGAGAAAACTGAAAGCAACTGCAGGAGGAGTTGGCTTTTTTCCCTTCTTTGATCATTTGAGTTTCAGATATGCTAAGAGACTGTACCATCCACTGGTAGAAGTGAAAAATTCAGTCACATCTAAGAAGTTAAGCAGAGCTGTTCCTAGCATTCTATTAAAGGTATAAATAAGTACCTCATCCATGCAGAGGAGAACATGTTTGTTGTTGAAAAGTATATTTGAAGATAGTTGAGCTCTTCTATCTATTTTCCAGTAGAGGAGCCAGACCTACGGCTTTAAGTGGAAACATAAAACTGTGTTGTAGAACCCACTGCCAAGGTCTGTGATTAGAAAATGAAATCATTGCTTGTTCACTTTTTCCAAACTTTTTTTTTTATTGTTTCTGCATGCCTCTGCACTTTTGAGTTACATGTTTTCTCTCAACCATTATTTATTTCTACATTCTATTATTTCTACAACACAGCCTGTGTAAAACCCCGCTGCCAGGGAACTGGTCCACTGTAAGTTAATCATGCACATTATACTGCAGTTACACTATGACCCTGTCTGCTTTTCCACCTTGTCAGAAGTGATTTAAAATTTCACCTTACACTTACCAGTAGTTGGGCTTGATTTCCTCGTGAAAGTTTTATTCATATCTGGTCATTCCCTGAAGTAAGTAGCTACATATTTGTTTAATGCTTCCTTGGCATATGGATTAGCTCCCAAACTGACAAGCTCTTTAGCACTCGTGGTCTAGATTTTAGAATTCATTGCCAAAAATATATCAAAACATTGACTCCTTCTTATCATGAGGAGGAAATGCTACTTCCTCAAGACCCATTTCCATTGGCTTTAACTGCATATTCTTGGTATATTTTGAAATAAGATGTTTTATCAAACAGTATATTGTCTAACTTAGTTTTGACAGCATCTATAATGAAAAATTATGGCAGACACTTTAAAAGGAACAGACTGTATTGTAGACAACTTTCACACAATATGTTGTGTACTATGGCATGCATGCCACTGAATTTTGAACAAGCTACGAGAATGTGACTGAAATAGCAAAGATTTATAAAAATTTCTTTAAAGAAGCAAGTGTGACTGAAGAGAATGAAGAACGTTTTACCACACTGAAGAGAACTGTGATTCTTATACATATTAAAATAGGAATCGGTACTTACAAGTGCAGAGAATATACCCAATTCTGTAGTCATTTCTTAAGGAAATCTTCTGCAGGAAGTCAGACTGGGAAATAGTTATATCATTTAAGATATTTATTACAGAAATGAATTTCTGGTGTTAACCTACAAGTATATATTGAAAAAACTGCTTTTTACAGGTTTATTGAGGTCAAGTGAGCCTGGGTTCCAGAAGAAAGCTTTACGTCAGTACTAAGTGCTTACAGAACTGCTTCTTACAGGATAAATCAGACTGCATTAACCAAAGTAGAGCTTCTTTTTGCAAGACTCTAAGCATTTCAAGGTGTATGTAACCTGTAGCCCGCCCAGGCTGCTAATGTCTGTACCAAGAAGGCTTTTGAGCCACATTGCCACTTGTTCTGGACCTGCGTGCCTGGGTTTCCACTGCATAGAAAAGAAGAAATGGGAGCAGGAAGCACAGAGAGGAAGATTATGAGAATAGTGCATGTTCGTATCCTGTCCCGTTGTGGAACTGGGACACAACTGAGAAGTCTGGCAACAGGAATGCCATTTAGGTATTACAGAATTTTCTGGGTAGGTGCTCCTTGGATTATATTGACCTAGGTACATGCTCAAAAAGTCTCAACCTGCATAAAAGACTATAAAGAACAAAATTTTTAGACTTATGTGCATGTCCTCATCAGTAAATGGTTATTTTATTATCCCAGCCTATGGAAGACTCCAATTCAAATTTCTACATTATTTGATATTTGACAGTCACCGGTCCAGTCTGCAACACGCAGGTAACCCAGATAACGGCACATAGTTTCTCACCGCAATGTCACTGGTTGCTCTGGTGTGAGAGTCTGCATTTTCACTGCTGAAAAGGCTTGAATGTGCAGAAACTATATTTATTTTTATTAGTAAGACAGTGCTTCCAGATTCTAATGAGTAGGACATTTATATGGATATATAGAGTTTAATTTGTCTCTGTTTCAAAAAAAAAGTATTTGTTTGTATAAAATGGATCAGATTCAACATGCAATTTCTACACGTACCCTATTGGAAGGATCAACATAGTTAACAAATTTTGGAAGGGGGTCTGAATTGTAATGTTCCTTCTTGACAACTCCTCCTTATAAGGTTCCTTGTCCATTTTGACCATCTCACTGAATTCCTGTCATGAATATATTTCTCTTGCTATGCCTTGTGCAAGGGCACTTAAGTCACAGCTCAAGCAGGTTTCAGTATTGCAAATTACTTTGCACATCGAGGCTTAGTCCAGTCAAAGTCCACAGCTCTCAGCACTTTTGAAAACACATTGACAATACTACAGTTTTAAATTCAATTTAAGCATATAATGCTCTGTTCCTGAAATGTTTATGCTTTCACAGGATTATATGACCAATCATACTAAGCACACAACTTAAAGCACACAACTTTCTTAATAGTTGACAATACTGTCATCAGACAATTAATCACCAATAAGTCTTTATGTATACATGGTCTTCCTTCTTCAACAGTCAAAGTGAATTTAGTCAATTCAACTTCACAAGTAAGAATGTAGAAATAATCCTGAGTGATAGGAAAACTTAGGTTCCAGCTTTTGAAGTTAGGAACCCTACCTGTAAGGCTTTTTAGTGTATTATTCATAATTCTTCTTTGTATCCTGTTTCTCTTCACATACACTTTCTACGAGCTAGACTGTAAACATCAGCAACTCAGACATTGTTCAGGAGTATAATTTTACCATAACATATAAGCAGGTTGATATAAAGCTGACATCATGAACAGAAGGATTTATTTACCTTTATTTACAGACTACAGGAACATCCATCTAGACTTGGTAGCCCTTTTTAAAGTTAAGCATGGTAATCACAGAATTCAAATTAAGCTACTGTAATCCATTACCCCACTTATAATGTCAAAAGCACATGACATCTGAAATCTAAATACCCTATACTACTAAATAATTCTGCCCAATTTTCATTTATTTCCTTCCTAAAGGCTCATGAAAACAATAGATGAGCTAAAATACCTAGTCCGTCTCCCTCATCAAGGTGCACTGCAAAAGCATTTCCCTTTCAGATTGAATCCCTACACTGTTAAAGCTCTTATTGATATAAAGTGAATGCATAGGAAGCAAGCAGCCTCCATTTCATAACTGAACAGAAAAATCACAAAGAAGTTGAACATGTATTTTGAGAAGAAAAAAGAAAGATTCTACTGGAAACTACAAGCTGCTGATTCTGTGTCTTATTTGAGTGTTAATCGTGATGCCTAAATTTACCCCCAGAATATGGTTGGAATCAACAAACAGGTAACAGGGATGGGCTGTTCTCCAGAATTTTCGAGCTATTTTGATTAAAGCTGCCAGCCAAAAAAACCAACAGAGATCTTTTCAGCATTTCAAAACAAACAAGAAATATGGGACGTGATTGAGCACATCACTAAATCCATGGAAGTGTTCTGTTAAATATTTACTGGTCATTATAACATTATGGAAAAACGTTTCAGTATAGCATTTGCAGAACACAGTTCTGCTGTTCCCTGCTTCCACCCTCCCCACACCCACATAAAATGATCAAAGTACATATAAGGATATTATTCTTTTCATAATCTTTTATTGGTGGAAACTTTACACCATTAAAGACAATGCCATTAACATTACTCAGTCTAAGAGTGCACTATAGTTCTTTAGAGCTTCATCTAATGTGCACCGCTCTTTTACGTAATAGCAGAAGTGAGGTATCAGATGCTTATGCTCTGCCCCTGCCACGGATGACATTTTGATCGAAATGAAAGGCAGCAACCCATTTAAGACGAGGAGAGGAGTAGTCACAAGGGGTGCATTTGCAGAAGTGTTTCAGTCTGTCTTCCTTGTCTCTGCTCTGTTAAGAAGGCAGCCCGACTCTTCTACGACCTCCTTTTATATGTAGCAGTCACATCTTCTGACGTTTAAACCTACGTATTGTTCACAGCCAGCCTCTCTTCTTTTATGCACCCACACAGGTCCTCGAGCTAATTGAAAAACTGTGCCATAAACAAGCACTCAGAATCAGAACTACAAATGCAGTCTGGGATCTGCATTTTGACCAGGTATGCCTTTCCATTTCTAACAGAAAACAACTAATTGGTAGCTGAAGACACAATTCCAACTTGATTATATACTTACATGTCATGATTAGAAAACTTGGAAATTTGCATTTGAACACGTTTGCTAGTTCATTACTACGACAGGTTCCTCTTCTGGTTCTTCAAAATTCAAATAACTTTTTAGAACAGAAACAAGGGTGAACCACATCAGGGGAACACTGATCTTGCCAGACACCACCACTTCTGCAGAGTTGCCTTTGGGAAGAGTGGCTTACCAGTACAAAGCAGAAAAAGACTAAAGAGGTTTCACGGACTCATCTATCGCTAAGCAGTCTTTAAATCTTAGTGTTTTAAAGTGTTGAAAAAATCTGAGGTCTTCTCGGGTACAACAAATGTAAAAATGCTGGACTGAGAGAAAACTGGGATAGAGTTATACGGAACTGAGTGGTAAAAGAGGATACAAACTATTTTTGCCCGGGTTTTACCCAGGATTTTCATAGAATAGAATCATAGAATTGTCTAGGTTGGAAGGGAACTTTAGGATCATCAGGTCCAAACATTAAGCTAACATTGCAGGCACATGGAACTAGTGTTGCCATATCAGCACTCAGCAGCAAGAGATGATTTCAGAGCAGAGTTGTCCTACTGTGGCATCAAATGATTGTCTCCAAAGGATATTGACAAATGGAGTTGCATAAAATAAAATTCTCTGAACGAGTCTTAGTGAAACTTCTGTGTAGTTTCAAAAAGTTAAATTAACTTAGGTTTTAACCTGAAATACTATTTTCTCTTTGGATCAATAAATGGTGAAACAATTAACAAAATGCTGAAAGTGTAATATTTTTGGACTAGTTTGACTGTGTAAATACTGGAAATTTTGCTAAAAGAAGCTACTTCTCCTGTCATTTTTATACCAGTTTTACAAAGTCAAAGCAGGAAATTTTGAAGTTTTGAACAAGTATTTTAATATTTGGCTGAATGCAAGAACTGTAACCAAGTTCTTCAGACTTTTGAAGTGGACTCTTCAGTAACTGATGAAAAACAACAGAAAGAAAAAGACATCCCAAGAACAGAAGGGACAACACTTTTTTTCCCCAATCTGGACATTTTCTCCAGTTTAACCTTCTGTAATTTTCAACATTTTCCCATCCTTTACCAGGTGTATTTATAGATACACTCACATTCATCACTATTCTTTTTACTGCAGTGCAAGAATACTTAATACTTTAATATCTTTTTTTCTCTTCTTTTTATTCTCTGACAGGTATCTTACCTGCTATATGCAACTATTATCATCCCGTAGTTTAGCAATCTGCCTCCTTGTTCTGAAGAATATTTTTCCTTTGAACAGATGTATAAAGCTTATTTTCCTCATGGAAAATAGAAAGAAGCAGTCCATTTTTATTAGCTAGGCATCATCATCTGTAGTATCTTCTTATAAGACATTATAAAACAGCCCTTTCTATGTGGGAATTTCATATCTTATTTTCAAACAGTGTTTTGCTCAGCAGATGTTAAATATGAGACAATGACACACTTATTGTGTTAAAATCAATGAACGGGGAGGAAGCAGTGAGAGTTTGCACGTGTTACTAATTTTTAGATTGCCAGTCTGCAGTAATACTAGAGTTGGGTACTGCAGACAGAGCTAGGTGTTACCGTAGTAAAACAAAACCTAGATGTTAGCTTTGCATCTCTTTTTTCTTTCTTCTCAGAGTATTAAAAGTTTTGTGTTCAATCTGCAATTTTCAGCAAATTGTTTGCACATCAACACTGTTAAGCCTCAGATACACTGTGACAATTGCTGAAGTCTTATTTTCAGCAAAACACATTTTGCTCCCCTCCACATGCAGACATTTCCACATATGTTTCTGCTGTCACATTTACAAAAGATAGTAGTTAATGTAAAATTACCATATGTTCCTGACAGGATGGAATCTGTCCTAGTAATTTTTCACCAGATTTTCAATTTCTGATATTGAAATCCAAATAATATATATCGCAAAGAAGAGACATTGTTTTACCTGTTGTGTCAGATAGTTATTAACCTCAGATGTCATCCCTAATAATAAACAGCAGCAGGGTTCAATTTTGAATTGGCCATTGGAATAAAATAGGGTATATCTGGATATTTCAATACATTGAATCCTATGATTCCGTTGCTTACATCTTAAATGCACTGAATCTGAATATTCAGTCTTTTTTTTCTAGGTATGTTCTGCTTGAGCTTGCATCCTGAAATAAGAAGGAAATTATATAGTAAAACCAGGGACTGAATCCATTGCATGAGTTCTTACTTCTCAGCAAGGAAATTTAAAAAGTGTTCAATATAAGGTAGAATAACCAATTTTCAGTTCATAATAGCCATAAACAATTTAAACTCATTACAACTGAATGTCATTACTCCATAAATTTGTCATTAAGAACTCAGCTGAGCACCTAAGAAGCTGCTATCCTGTTAGAAAACTCTGATTCTTTTAAGAAGCATTAAGAAGTCACAAATAGCACATTAATTAATGTTAAATGTGTATTAGCAGTCAAGTGTTCACCTGAAATTTTGTCTGTACAGTTATGGTATTTATGGCTCTGATTCACACTCCAGTCTTCACCTAGTGGACAAGCTGAGGCTCAGGTGTGTGGGGATAGTTTACATGCAAGTCCAAGTTCATGCACTCCAAAGAGTGATACCTCCTTCATCATGCAGTGTCATGCCCATGACTAATGACTAAGCAGTAACAGATTACAGAAACCACAGATAGACCAAGTTTATCCAACAAGGATGTTACTATTTCCTGAATCTATTCTTAAAGTTGCAGTACAAATCATTCTCTAATCTGAATGGAAAATACGAAACCCCACACTGTATTTTACCAATTTTGCAACACATCCTTAGAAGAACCAAGCTTAGCCATGCTTCCCCATTTCTGCTCCCTTCCTCCAGCACGCCTTCCCCACCCCAAGGCCCAGGTAAACAATTTAAGGTCATGTCTTCCACAGGGATTTTTGTTAGTTGCCACTCTCACGGAGAGCATTGTGAAAGCCTTGCCCATGTACTGCTACTAAGCAGAACCTAATTATCAGGTCCTTTCTTCCTATAAGTAGCAGTAGCAGCAGCTTCCCGCTTGGCTTATTGCTGTTCTTTCCAAATCACCCAAAATACAAAGAAGAAAGCAGAAAGACAGAGGGAACGGAGAAGCAACAGTTCTTCAGGAAAGGGAAAGGAAAAGGGGAAGAGAGAAAGAAAAGACCTACAGTTAGAATTACTGTTAAATGATATTATTCTTGCTGTCTAGCTGAACCCTGTGTCTTCCATCCCCCTGAAATCCTGATGTCACTCAGCACTTCATAAAGTAAATGGTTTATTAATCAAGTAGACTAATTTGCTTGCTATTACTTGCTTTACTTTACTTGTGACAAGTAATCTTATACCAAGTTGTTCTGAAAACAGTCAGCAGAATCGTTTGTCATTCTATAGCCACGTACAAAAAGGAAAGGAAGCTAAAACAGTGGAAGCTTTGATCAACTTAATCAGAATGGAAAAAGGTGTAGCTTTACTGAGTTCTCTGAAGATAGGCCTGTGTACAGCTAACAAGGCTCGGTTGGGCACATTTGCACTTGTTAACAAAAAAAGAATAACTGCTGGATTTCTGAGTACCGGAATATTCAGGGTTCATTTACCATTTCAAATCTCCTCTGAATCATACTGATCTTTCCCCTTGAAACTCAAAATATTATTGTGAAAAACTTCCTTCTGAAAACAATATTGCAACATAGCAGTTTGGTATATCCCTGGTGAATCAAAAATTCAGATGAGAGCATTCATCAGCCAGCTTCACTGTACTATTTTTTATCAAAAAAACAATAATGGCAAACAAAACATGATTCTTGAGTAAGTAAAATAATGACTTAATATTATCATCCCTTTGTAATTATTGATATGTGATTGCTAAATTCTAAGATGCCATCATCAAATGTTAAAAAGGATGTTCTTTGTACCAGAAAGAGCTTCCTAGTGCTCATACTGTTGTCTCAGAATTAATTCCAGAAGTAAGGCTTTCCTTTAATTAACTGTACCACTTGGGAATCTGCTCTGCTCCAAAAACATTTCTGATCCCATAAAATGCAGATGATCCTCCCACCGCTTTGTTGATTCTTCTTTTATCTTGTTGTAACTCAACAGATCACAGCGGAGGCTTCTGTGTGGAGCAGTTCTGACTGGACCGAAATGAAGAGAGGGGCAAGGTGGCAGCAGTCCATCACTAGTGTTACTGTAGCTTACAGGTGCATGCAACTGCCTCCAAAACCCAGTCACCCCACGCTTTAACACTGCTTAAAACCACAAAGGGTCCAACAGTCTAAGTTGCTATTGGCCTGCTCTGTTTTCTATCTGAGGTAGAATAGTAGAATCATAGAATCTTCTAGGTTAGAAGGGACCTTTAAGATCATCAAGTCCAACCATCAACCTAACACTGCCAACACCACCACTAAACCATGTCCCTAAGCACCATGTCTACCTGTCTTTTAAATACTCCCAGGGATGGCAAATCCATCGCTTCCCTGGGCAGCCTGTTCCAATGCTTAACAACCCTTTAATTTCCAGTTTGTCATTGGCCATTAATGGCTGACAGGAGACAGTAACCTTTAAGTTATTGGACAGCTATAAGCAGCACTACTTACTTTTTTCTGAATTGTTAGCATGTCTGAAATAGATGCCATGTCACGATTAATATAACAGTAATGACACCTCTCCAGGGCATTCCAAAACAGTATATTCAAAGTTCACATTGTTTAATGGAACAATTAATGCAATAATTTTTACTCTAATATATCTTCACTTGTAAATCATCAAGTCATTAACCTTAATAAAGCCAACCTGCTGTCATTTATCATGCTCATCTAAATTGCTTGATACTGCAATAACAGAATACTTCACAGTAAGAAATGTTTGAATGCCCCAGTGAAACCTGGTAAATACAGCAACCTTATAATGCACTGGCATATTTGGAAAAGAACAAAGGCAACCTGGAAAGATAGAAGAAAGAAAATAGGGCCAAAAAAGCAGGTGAAGTTAAACATAACAAAATGGAAGGTGTTGCCGGCAAACAGTCCCTGCATTATAACAAAAACCAGACATGTAAAATGAAGGGTAGGAAAACAGAACATCTTGGCACACAAAAATAAGCTAAATCAAATATCTAGGGAGCATAGACAATATGTATAAGTATCCCCTTGTGACTGAGCCAAACAGCCACGAAGTTTGAGTATGATTCAGTAGCTGGAGCATACTGTGCTAGTCACATTATAAAGCAATGCGAAGCAACACTAGGGAATGCTCAGCAAGATGAGGTAGTAGATCAGAGGCACAATTTTGTTTACCCATGACAATCAGCCCTATTAAAGTAATTTGTGAGAATTTTGCCCAGAAATTTTTGGTCAGAAACACTGCATCACTTACTTGTAATGTAGATACCACCTTAACAGGTCAAATTCTCCTCTCTAATGAAAATGCTTAATCACAGTGCAGATTTTCTATTTCAGTTGCTTTCTTAATGATGAGCTAATTCTAATGTGTTTTGTTTGCCAATATTTTTTGATTTATATATTCAAAAAGGACTAAATAGCTCCCAAATGAAATAGCAAGGAAGCGTAGCAACACATAAGGACAGTCATTAGAAGTTATCCTAACATGTGGATGGGCCAAAGAGCAACTTGAATCCAGTGAACAATTTAGGAACCGTTTAACAGCATCGTGAGGCATAATTTCAGAACTAAATGACCAAAATAAGGTTAAAAAAAAAGTTCAAAGGGAATGAACAGATTGTTGCAGTGATAGTTGTCCATTACATACAAAAATGGCACAGGTGAAAATGACTATACTTCAGACTGTTTTGAGGGGAAAGAAATCTCTGAAAGTGAAATAAAAGCACCTTAATCATTTTCATTTTACTTCCCCTAATCATCAACTGTCAGCATTACCACACTTCATGCTTAAAAAGCTGTACTGGTTATGCACTAACCTGTAAGAAAACCTTGAACAACAAGTTCTAGAGGACACAGAATACTATTTAAAGTTACTGGCACCGATCAGCAGCTGACATATATCATTGTAGTTCTGCTTAAATCAACACAACCTAGGTATCTGACTCAGAATTTCCAGAGGGAAATGATCATATATCTATGAATATCAGCCTGGCATTGTCTTCTGGTTTATAGGAAAGGTCTATAATTGGACAGACTCCCAATTTAGATATTTTAAACTTTCTGAGATATTGGCTCAAGTTAAAAGTACAATTGTTACTATCTATAACAGACACTTGGCAAACTTACCTCAACAAAAATAGCAGATTTAATATTTCATATGAGATGCTGATTTGCAGTAGTACAAGGCAGGGTAACCCTCATAGCATTCAGTCCCACAGTAAGAGGGAATAGTTGGTTCCATACTAAGATGAGTAGCATTATAGGTAAAGTACGTGCAATAACCATAAACACATCTTTATTTCAGACCATACATTTCACAATATTTAGTGTTCTACCAACACTAATCTTCCAAACTAGCTGCGATTTCATTAGTCTATGTGTCTTAGTTAAACAATGTGGAAAAAAATAGACAAGTTATTAATAATATATCCCCATCACCCATAGTCATCTAAGCAGACTGTTTTTTTTTCCCTCCACATCTGTTATCATCAACAGATTNCGGGGAAGTGAAGCCAGAGTTTCATACACAGCCTCTTTCCTCAACCTGTTATTGAAAACCTTGGTCTAGATACTAACTCTGCATTTGAGGGTCCAAGTGAGGCAACAGAATCAGAAAGAAGAGCCCTTGGAGGGTTGAAGCCATGGAATTTTTGGTTGCACTAGCCAGCTGTACCACCACCTACAAAGTTCTGCTTTGGCAATGTAACTCAGCATTACCCCAATGATAAATAAATTTTTTCAGAAAAAGACAACCTTTCCAAAACCCTTCCCAGCATCTTTCAGTGCATTCACTGAATTTCTACCAGACACTTGGAGAGTTTTCTCCAGCCCAGCATTGGCTTGGTAACAATACTGTAATCAGGTTTATGCATTTGGCAAAGTTGTGTCACTCTTGCAAGTGAATTTCTGCACTTTCAAGTGCCCATAAAATGAGATTAGAGGCATATTGCACACCTATGCTCTTCAGTGGGGTGGGATGCAAACCCACCTGCACGGCAATTTGGCACACTGCAATAGCCTGCAGGCGGTCCACCTCAGTCTGGAAAATGTTGGGGCTATCTTAAAGCAGAACTGCCTGCTGTGCTAACTCAAACACTTCTGGTTGTGGCTTTGTAGCCAGCTCAGTGAGGATCTCAGCATTATGTGGTATTGACACGTGTGGGTCCAGACACATCTGAAACTCCTGGAAACACAACCTATGTCTGTTGATTAGGGCACTGGTCCTGGGCAGGGAGGAATGAGTTCAGGCTGTGAGTCAGAGACATGCGGGGCTGGCAAGAGAGCATCAAAACTCGGAGAACTCTGGAGCCAAAAGCTGCCGAAGCGCTGCCATTCTCCCTGGACCAGACAAATTGAGCTGGAAATCTCCATTTTCCTGAAAATGTAGAAGATCTTCCTAGGGGTTTTTAATCTGACAAGTGAAGCATATCAATAAATTCATTTCCAAACCTGGTCAAAACTTAGAAGACAAGAAGTACAACACAAAACCAGATGTTTCATACTTCAATAGAAAGTCTCGGTCTGGAAATTCATATATTCCTGTTTGCCTTTTAAACACATACAATGAAACCCCTGATAAATATGTGTTCAAAAGAAAATGAGAGGCAAGTAAATGCAAAACAACTATAAAATTCAAAGTATAAAGGTGTTAAAACGGCAAGCCAAAATCAGAAGTTAAAGAAAAAATATTCAATATTTATGAAACATAAGAGATGTACATCATGAAACATTTATTCCACCACATTTTCTACTATTTATGATGGCAATAAATATTAGTTGTATTCTAATCATTAATGTGCTTTAGAGATAAAATTTCACAACAGCATGGGTGATATTTAGATGTGATTGCATTTATTTATTTAATTATTTATTTTAATAGCAATGGCTTTGGTCTTTCTTCTTGTTTGCTGCCTGGAAATTTTACTCTTAAGCATTTATTGTGTATCATTCATAATTTCCTTTCATTTTGCTCATATTTATATATGTTTGTTCATTTTAGGAGTGCATGATACTTCTACTAGCATGTGCACATCATGGGAATCTATTGTGATTTACATTTTCCTTTTACTGTACAACTGTCATTAACTAACTCCTAATTCTAAAATTGTTTCCAGCAGTTCATTAAAATTCCCACATACTAGCCCTCAAATCTAATTGTTAAAAAGAAGACTGATATTAAAGATGACTGAGTACACTACTGACAAACCATTAGATAAAAACACTGTTTACAGTTCTTTCCTCAATGATATTAGAATAAAAATAAATCCACTTAATTCAGGAGAGTTAAAATAGTATACAGCTATGTAAACAGAATGATCAAATATAAATATAAACACTGTACTAAATTGTAAGAAAATGCATAAAATTGTACAAAAATGTAGAGAGTTTTTCAAAGACAACCCAGAGCAGTGACATACTCAGAACCTGCTGAAAATCCATTGCAGTGAAAGCCCATTTATACTTTTGATAAATTTCACTTTTGTGAATGTCACAGAGAATCTAAATCTGCTTTTTTTTCATGCTCATGAATGTGTTGCTTCACAAGCAGTTCTACTGATTTCCTATTTCGCTCGAGAAATTCTCTCCCAAAGTGCCTCTTTCCTCCTATATTCATCTGTCTCCTTCTAAATATCTCCTTATTGTCTTGTATTTGCCACCCAGATGCTCAAATTTTGGAAATCCTACCAAATTCATAACCTATCTTTTTCTTAGGACGACTTGCCTTCCCTTTTGTTTTTCTTTCTATACATTTGCCATCTTTTGCTCTTCCATGTGCTTTGAACTTCTCGGATTCAGCTCTACTGAAAATGTTAGATTCTGATAAGTAGATAGATTCTGGCTACCTTGCTTTGCCCTGGAAAGACTATGAATATTCATCTCTCATGATGGCGGTCTGACTTCCATATCAGTGTTTCAAAAAGTATTATGACCAGTTTCTACAGGGTAGAACTGCATATTTGGGCAAATAATGCAGATAGTAACTTTAGTGGATAGCTCAAGCAATTTTTGAAAGCTGGAAACTACTGGCATTAAAGAACAGAATCAGGAACTATAATAAGGATATAGACAAAGCAATCATAGCAGTCATTGACAAATCTATTGATCAAAAATCATTTTTTTATATGCTAGACATAAATCCGTATTCATCATATGTATCTAGCTGGGAGACAATCTGAGTTTACTGCAAGATTTCAGTGAAAATATTGGAATTCTAGACTAACAGGAAGAATGAGAGACTAGAGAATCCTATTTGTCTTAAGTTTAGAGTTTTTGTTGTTTGCTGGAAGAATTATTTCATGGATCATTTGTTTGAATATTAGCCTTTTACAAGGTTTTATTTCCTAGATATTCATGCTTGCTTCAGAGATAGGCTGTATTCAGGGTGATAGCTCTGAAAGAAGTGCAGGATGGAATATTAGTTTCTGTCCATGGTCTTCTGCCTTTTATAAGGAAGAATAAATCATGTGAGAGAAAAAAAAAAAAGAGAGAGGTGACTTTATGTGAGCCTCAGTATTAAAGAAAACTGTTTTGCGATGGTTGTTTGAACACCGCTAAGAGCCAGTTTTCCCCATTAAATGAAACTTTCTTTTCCTAGACTTTACCACAGTGATTTAATAATATAATACTTTGATAAGTAGGAATGTTCTATGCACACAGAAATAATATGAGTAGTGAGTAGTGATAGCATTCTTTTCAGTTTACATAAACCCACTTTGGATATTAATTCTTTTTCTGGGGTAAAAAATCATAATCTGCAAAATATGTAATATGATCTTTGTTGTGCAAATTAAAAATTACCTGCTTACAGAAAAAGCTTGACATTGTAGTGGAATAATCTTACATACAGAACTTTACAAGTTGAAAAAGGATTAATCTTTACAATTTATTTTCAAATAAATTGAGTAAAATTCTCCTCAGGATAGAGGAAATGAATTTCAGAGATTTGCAATGAATTTTCAGGATAGTTTGGTTGCTTCTAGATTTGTTACCTTAAGAGATCCTGAAAATCCAGAAAGCTGATGGACCTAACTATCTCACTTAAAATATGCTTCATAAATGTTGTAAATATCTTCCCCTGACTCAAAACGCATCCGAGTAAAGGATGGAATTGATACTTAAACACACCCAATATCTGTTTTGATGTATGAATCTTGCCACCTCTTATAACTGTGTTACTGTGTGGCTGAGGAACCCACCTTCCATGACTCTATTTACTATAACAAGGTGGGTCACTTTCTCTGGTGAAATCTGATCTGCTTGAAGTGCCAAAATTCCAAGAGAGAATGCACAGATTAAAATCCCATGATGCCATAGGTCTTTAATTACTTGCAAAGAGCAGAGCCTGCTAACTACGGGAGAGGGACAGAAAATAAGTTGAATATATTGCTCCTTGATTACTATGCACTGAGCTGAGTTTTGAGCAGATTGTTCTTCCAGAGCCTTCCTAACGAAAGCCCATTTATTTTCCACTATCCCATGTAAATCTGTGTCTTTTACCGAACACAGAGAAGCTCCCTAATGACACAGAGCCAGGCTCACCGCCTGCTGATACAATGGTAGGAGAGGCCTGTCAGCAGCCAGACTGACCCAGTCCTTTTTGGTCTATAAAGCCAAAGTTACATTTTGACTGACTCAGAGAATATAGAATAGAGTTTCTATACAGCTATTAATGTTGATATCTGTGCTGATACAGAATTAGTTTCATAAAGAGCTGATAGACCCTGCTTTTTCTTGTCTCATGCATGGATTGAACAATCAAATCCCTAAAACACAGCTTTTACGCAAAGTAGGACAAAACCACACACATTTCGCAGGCCCTAAACAGAGTAAAAGTGACAGCATCTTCACTTGTGTCAGATTGATGGAGTTTAAGACATTGAAAATCAGCCAAATAAAGAGAGCTAGATTCTCTCAAAAATTTTATCCTAGAATTTGCTTATTTTCCTGTTCAAATGAGATGAGAGGATTTTGAAAGCAATAGAACCCCAAAATGTGTAATACTGTTGACAAATTGGCAGGCACTGAACTCGAATAATTATCCCCGTATCCATCATTACTCACTGCAATGGGCAATGACATAATCTATTACCTAGAAAAATAAACACCAAAGAGAGTTCAAAATAGCCTTAGAGAAGCTTTAAGAAAGCTGCCAGTTGGTATTTTATACCAGCTTGCTCATTTAATATTCTAGAACACCTACAAAGTCCATGGCCATTTATATTAATTGACTCATTTCCATGGCGTCTTTCTGAAGGCAATCATGTGATTCAGGGCAGTGATTAAATCAAGTAGCAGGCACAAACAGATATTCATAATCAACACAAAATAAATGGTCCTGATGTTATATTCTGAGCTCTTGCAGATTGCAGAGGAAGCTGGCATGGAAATACCCTGGATACCTGAACTCTGACAATTTGTGGAAATTACTAAAATGTCAATGATTACTCCAGTCATTCAAATTTTGGAGAATAAGTAACTGTTCTTATTTGCCCATCTAGTTCTATGACTACAGTATGAATGCCTAAAGTGAGTACAGATCTGGATATGTGTGCTCAAAGCAACTCACATCTTTCAGAAGATTATCAGCTTTATTCTGCATTAAAAGAAACCTTTGGTTGTATTCTAAGGTAGTTCTAATGTGAATGTAATCCAGAAATCAGTTTAAAACATACAGTGACATTTGTAAAGTCATCACTTAAGAGGATTAGCTTCATCTTTCAGTTGTAAATGAAGTCAGTTAAAATCTTAGATACTATAATATTGACTTTGTATCATTTACATGCCTGGCATAGAATGAAAACAGATAGATGTTTCAGATTTGTATTGGTGAGTCCACAAGCAATGCTAAATCTAATATGACCCTGAGGCTGTAAGAAATTCTGAAAATTGTAGGGTATTGACTCTTGAAACATAATCCAAACACGATCTTTGCCTATATACTCTCTAGAAAAAGTCAGTGTTTCTTTGGGATTTTATTTTCCCTCTTCTTCAAACACTAGAAGCCTATTTCTACAGTATGTACAAAGCAAGTTTCATTGATTTTCTTTTAGTGCTGTAAGAAGCTGCTCTCAGTATGATAGTACCAGTTATCTAATCACAAATCCTCTTGCACTTATTTGAATACATATATCAACAAGGTTGATGGGGGGGCAGTAAATGTAGTTTCTTTACTATTAAGATAAAAATTACTTTGTCTCCAAAACCAAAGAAACAGAAAACCAGAATTTGACTAAGTGTACTTTCTGAAAATGTAGCAACTTTGCTCCTGAAAAATGTCCTGAGTAAAGACAGAGAGCACAGCATGCAGTTTATGTAGCTTGATGACAAATTTATAGATATTGGAAGTGAAAGAACAGGTTAAGAAAATGAATAATGGTAAAAAAGTTTTTTTCTGAGGTTGTTTTCCTCTGGGAAATAGAAAATTATTTACACTGGATACAACTTAAGGGGAAAAGTCTACTCTTTAGAACTATATATGAGCCCCAAGAACAAAAAGACTGCCTGGTAACAGACCTATGACTTCACAGATACTGAGACAAAACAACAATCAAAGGCTTATTGATACCTTAGATTTTCATAGAATCATAAAATAGTTTGGGTTGGAAGGGACCTTTAAAGGTCATCTAGTACAATCTTCCCTGCAATGAGCAAGGACATCTGCAATTAGATCAGGTTGCTCAGAGCCCCATCCAACCTTACCTTGAATGTTTCCAGGGATGGGCCATCCACCACCTCTCTGGGCAACCTGTGCCAGTGTTTCACCACCCTCATCATAAAAAATTTCTTCCTTCTATCTAGACTAAATCTACTCTCTTTTAGTTTAAAGCCATTACTCGGTTTCCTATTGCAACAGGCTCTACTAAAAAAATTCTCCCCATCTTTCTTATAGGCCCCATTTAAGTACTGAAAGGTCACAATAAGGTCTCCCCAGAGACTTCTCCAGGCTGAACAACCTCAGCTCTCTCAGCCTGTCCTCATAGGAGAGGGACTCCATCCCCCTGACTATTTTTGTGGCCCTCCTCTGGACCCTCTCTGGCAGAGCCATGTCTTTCCTGCGCTGAAGGCCCCAGAGCTGGTCACAGTACTCCAGGTGGGGTCTCACCAAAGTGGAGCAGAGTGGCAGAATCATGGTCATGCTTCTTTTGATGCATCCCAGGATAGGGTTGGCCTCCTGGGCTGCTCATGTGCAACTTTTCGTCCACCAGTACCCCTGAGTTCCTCTCGGCAGGGCTTCTCTCAATCCTGTCATCCCCCACCTTGTATTGACACTGGGGGCTGCCCCAACCCAGGTGCAGGACCCTGCACTTGACCTTGTTGAACCTCATGAGGTTCACATAGGCCCGCTTCTCAAGCTTGTCCATATCCCTTTGGATGGCATCCCATCCCTCAGGCATGTCAACCGTACCACTCAGCTTGGTGTCATCTGCAGACTTACTGAGGGTGCACTCGATCCCACTGTATGTGTCAATGATGAAGATATTAAACAGTACTGGTCCCACAGATCCCCAGGGGAACCACTTGTCACTGATTCTCCATCTGGACATTGAGCCGTTGACCACTACCCTCTGGATGCGACCATCCAACCAATTCCTTACCCACTGAACAGTCCACTCATCAAATCCATATCTCTCCAATTTAAAGAGAAAGATGTTGTGGAGGACTGTGTCAAAGGCCTTACAGAAGTCCAGACAGATGACATCCCTACCTCTTCCCTTGTCCACTTACGTAGTCACTCCATCACAGAAGGCCGCACGGTTGGTCAGGCAGGACTTGCCCTTGGTAAAGCCATGCTGGCTGTCTTGCATCACCTCCCTGCCCTCTGTGTGCCTTAGCATAGCTTCTACGAGGATCTTTTCCATGGTATTCCCAGGCACAGAGGTGAGACTGACAGGTTGGTAGCTCCCAGGGTCCTCCTTCCTGACTGTTTTAAAAGTGGGTGCAATGTTTCCCTTTTTCCAGTCACTGGGGACTTCACCTGACTGCCATGACTTCTCAAGTGTAATGGAGAATGGTTTGGCAACTACATCAGCCAGTTCCCTCAGGAGTCTAGGATGCATCTCATCAGGTCCCATAGACTTCTGTATGTTCAGGTTCCTCAGGTGGTTACAAACCTGATCTTCTCTTACAGTGGGAGGGACTTTTCCCCTCTTTTGGCTTTATTTCTTCTACAGTAGATATTCTGCACTGTGATACTCAGTAAGTGTGGGATTCATGCAAAGAATAAATTAATATCTGTTTACCCTTCCAGTGCCAGAACTCAGAGAAAAGGTTGTGTCATATCATTTTTTGCATTATATGCTTATGGGTGTTTCAGTTTTAGTTTTCTTCTCAGGACTTTTCTGAACATTAGTAACGAGATAAAAAATAGCAATTAAACATTAAGGTCCATAGAGAAAAACCCGAGTATTATTGGAAGGTATCTAAATGCTCTAAACAACCATCCAGTTCAAGCTTGGTTCCACACCTAAGACATGAAAAAAATTTTAACATTGTCTTTGATTTCTTAATAATTTGTAGCAGTCTGCATTCGAATTGTGAGTAAGAATATTTCTCTTATAATACTGAATCAAAATTTCAACACATATTACAGCTGCCTTCACAGAAAACTTCCAATTGCAGCCATATGAAGACAAATTCTGTAATCTATATATGATTTCTAAGATGACAATTCATACAATTATATCAGCTGTTCCTTTTATGTAGGGAACATAAGACATTGAACTTGAAAAATCATTAACAATTCATTAATCATTCAAAGATATTTCTCCCATGTTTGTCTGATGGATGAAAATTTCAGGGACTTGCATGCTATCGTTCATTTAAAATATGATGCTATACCTCCACTCAGCTTCATTTACTTTTGTGCTAAAAGCCATCACTGATGAGATGAATTAAATGATTTTACCCTTTTCAGTTTTAGTCAGATGCAGTGGAATAAATCCAATGCCTTGAAATAGTGAAATACAATACCT
Organism: Ibidorhyncha struthersii; assembly: GCA_013398815.1. Lineage (NCBI taxonomy): Eukaryota > Metazoa > Chordata > Aves > Charadriiformes > Charadriidae > Ibidorhyncha > Ibidorhyncha struthersii. Next base: position 282,999 of record VZSZ01011542.1, on the reverse strand, counting down.
AGTGAAAATAGGATGAAGGTTGTTGCAAGGAGCTGGTATCTTGAAGCAAATGTCTGGGAGATTGAGATTTTTCTTTTTAATTATACTGGTAATTAATTGCATCAGTAGCCACAAGAATTCCACATTCTCTGAAGGATGTGAAGCAGCAGCTCAGCAGAGAAGTTGCTCTCTGAGACAAGTAAAATTCTTCAGGACAACTTGGCTGAGACATGATAATATACAGCGCTCCCAGGCTAACGGGTTGTTTTTGTTCTATTTAGTTCAGTCCCCAGTGACTCAGGATATTGTCACTGTTGCCTGAAACTGTAAGTTCTATTATATTGACCAACTACTTATTAAAAGAACTTTTAAGTATGGCTCTTACTACTAAGCGGCTTTTTTCAACAAAAGCAGGCGATTTGACTTGTCAGGCAGGACTCCTGTGCACCCAGATTTTCAATCAGCCCTGTATCGTCCCTGCTTGTCCACACTATTTCCATACATTTTAGCATTGTAAATGTTTTGTGATTATCTTGTTTATCCCTGCTGCTGTTGGATGTAGAAACAGTACAATGGTTGCAGTGTTTTGGTCCATTTTGCTTGAGGCTATAAAAATAAATAAGTATGTATGTATTGGTCTATAAATACACATATATATATGATACAGGTGTGAGAATTCAATCTCAAGGCTGAGATGTGCAGAGAGTGGGATGTTGTCTTCCTTCCTTTTTGCTAAAATTCTGAAACCAATGACCTGAGTTTATCTCACCTTCTCGTAGTTACTTAATGGAGACAATTAAATTAGAAGCCTAGTTACTTAAAGCGTCTCTTATGGAGACTTATAGACATCCTGACAGAATGATTCGTATCTTACACAAGCTGACTCATTTTTTTGGAAATTAATATCTTTTTGCACTAGTGATAGAGAGAGTCTAAGGTAAACAGGCTCCCAACTAAAGATGAAAAATCAGATGAGTGAAATTAGGTCCACCTAATTCATGTTTAGCTGTCTAAGGAAGTCTCTGTTAAAATTGCCTTATATTTGTGTCAAAAAAAAAAAAAAAAGGGCATTTTTAAATTCAGGAATGGTTTTAACACAATTTAAACAAAAATACGAACAAGATATTTTCAGTTCGGGAAATATTTTTTAGGCTGAAAATTCCTGACTCTTTTAGTGATCAAAAGCTTTCTTTTCTTCTTTTTTTGAAAACTTGGATGAGAAAAAACACAGTGTGTTAGTTGTGGAAGTTCTATCATTGCCTCCAGCATACAGCCAGTCAATCAAAAGTCTCTGAGCTGTCAAAGTAATGAAATGAAAGAAGAAAGAGCTAAAGAGGGGGCCAGTATCAGGGGACTGAGTTCTTTCTCATTTGGAACTGTAGAGTTGAGAGTAAGGTTTAAATACTTGCAGGAAAAGAGGAACAGATCCTTGATGAGATGCTTATATATACAGGAGAAGACAAAAGAATGAAAACATAGGAAAGGGAACTTTCTTGAAAAGTTGTTCCACAGTACATGTGGTTGCGTAGCTCTTGCTCATGGCAGTGTAAATCTGGCTCTAAGAGCACAGCCTTTCTTGTTCAACTTTCCAGAGAAAGACCAGCTGACCACTTGAAATGTCAGGAAGATTTAAGGCCATTTTTAAGTTTCAAAATTATGTTGTGACATTTGCATGCAAGACCTTATATACGAGCAAAGTAACAAATGTTATGGATAGAAGCCAAGGTACAGAGATACGCTGTTCAAGTTTTTCCACCCACTCAGTCCTAATTGGAACTCCATTTGCCAATGATCTGTGAGAGGAGATACTGTGATGCTAGCTCAGATGGCCTGGTTGCTCTAAGAGATGGATGAATATAAAGAATTTAGGCAAGGGCCTCCAATTATTAGGATTTATATTCAAAACCACATTTTAAAGTCATTTTTGGAGCATTGTAATAAATTCCAAAACACTTTTACTTACATTTGTCCATAACAATCTGTAGGACAGGATAAGTTTTCACACAAAACTATAAGCTTTAACATCAAAGTGGCGAAGCACTCACTGTGAAGTGCATTTCAAAGAGGTAATTTCATAACTTGATAGTTTTTCATGTGCAGTTTTTGTAGGAAGGTCCTTACAAAAAGAAAAAAAAAATAAAGGAAAACAATTGCAGGAGAAGGAAGTGAAAATACATGCTTCTATTCCTTACTCTGTTACTCTAAAAGAGAAAGGAAAAATCAAAACCAAACAAAACACTGCAAATCAAGATTCAACTTACTTTTTTTCAGTAGCTAAAAGCAAACACTCTCCTCACCTGTGCAGCAATGTTTCCTCTCTCAAATACATGTATGAGACTATATGGTTCTCTACTGAGTAGCTGGAGTTTTATACTATTTTAGAATTTCTCTTACAGATTCTGCTTACAAATTTGTCATGTAAGACAATCAATTCCCTTCTGTAAACAGACTGCCTCAATCTCAGATTTTACATTCCCCCATCTCTTGGTACGTAAATGGCGTGGGCTATGCAGAGCATACATTTGTCTTCGTGTCTTTAGTCTAGTATTCTAGAGAAAAACATGAACGTAATTAAAACCTTTTAACTGAGAACTTTCTGAGACATTAAACTACCATCATCTTCATGTACTTGCATTGGTCCCCATGAGCAATATGTGCCATAAATTGATGGGAGTTAATTCCAGGGACATGCTGTGTGATATTTGGCAGGCATCTGTGATTATGTAAGAATTTTAAATCTTATTTATTATTTTTCTCACCTTTCCAAATTTTGGCCTTATAGTATGGGAAAAAAAGGAATGCACTATAAAGGCCCAGAAAACCTCCATAAATAGCATTTATTTATTTATTTATTGGAATCTTCCTCTTTTTTTTTTTATATGTTATTGTAAATATTATATCCTTTTAAAAATATTTGAAAGATAATATTGTATTTATTTAGTTTAATAAGAACAGTTCTGGGATGACAGTATGTGCAAAGAACATCATTATTATTTAATATAAGCCTGAGCATTCAGAACTCTTATTTGCTTGTAAGGATGTAGAAGGCAAGTACAGTTACTATATACTCACTATATTCATTAAATATATCAGGACATACTGTTTAGTTTAGTCAGTAGATTTTCAGTGATTGTATGACTTTCTTCCTCTAGGTCCTTAAAGACTAAAAGACCAACTGAGAATTGTAGTTTGGGGATCAGGTTGCAAGTTTAAAGAGACATCATTGTATTTTCTGTGAGTGACTTGGAAAAAAAAAAAAATGTTAAACTTGTATGTAGATTGGGATTACATGTTTTGCTGTTTTCTCTAGGACACAAAACACAAATATTTGTACATTAAGATAATGTTAGCCAAGTTTGAATCTATATAGAGCCATATACAATGAATATCCATGCAGTAAAATCGTTTGTGTGGGAACAAGCTAAAATTTACAAAATGTCAAGGTCATGACTTGATGCTCCATAACTTCAGGTTCCAGTGAAGAAATCAGGTGGTCAGGGAGTGGTAATAGGTCTCAAGCTGGGCAGGACTTTAAAAAAGAACAGCTAGACCTGCTCCATAATGCAGGAAACTGCTGCAGCGGTCTCTAAAGTTGTGATCAAAGAACAATGTAATCATGCTCAATGAGAAAACTCATACCTCCTGGGAAAGTCTATCTCCTGCTTGCTGCAGCTGCAGTCAGGAGTTTTCTTCCAGCCTGACTTTCTCATTGGCAGCTTTCAGTTCCTTCCTGAGTCCGTTAAATCTATTCAGTCCTCTCAGATCACTAGATCAGTTCTTTCCTTGACTATTGAAAGCAGTCTGTAAGCCACATCCCTTCTCCCTACCTGATACTCTCACAGCCAAGCAAACTCAGCCCCTCCCAAAAAGGCATGATTAACCCATTATGCATAAGGCAGGATAAAACTATCCTTCTCTTCAGCTGCCCACAGTCTTTCTGAAAGAACATAGTAGACAGTAAACTGCAAGTGAGCAAATATAAAACATATATGCTCCTTCGCCAGCTTTCCCTAGTCTCCATCTGCAGAAAATGGCAAAAGATTAATTTTGCCAGATGACTGACTCATAACACTTATGCTAGACGCCTGCCCTAAATTTTCATCTGGAGGAGTCTACCCTTTTTTTGTTGACTGTGGAGAGCAGCTAGACAAAACTTCCCTCCCTGGTAAACATTAGATTTGTGAATACACAGCTGTACACCTATTCTGGTTGCCCATGGACCTAAGCTCTTATAGAGCCACTGTTGAAGTCTTTCTCCAGTAATGCCATATAGTGAGAACCGTTCATTCCTTCATTAGGTGGGTGGGTCTGTGTTTTGATACCTGGCAGCTGGTAAGCCAAGTGCTTACCTCTATCTAGAAATCAGAAATTCCTTTTCCCAGCTCTTTCTAATTCTTTTACTGATGGGTGCACTGACAGCATCTAATAATGAAGTGGTTAATTCTGTGGTACAAGTTTTTCTTCTGCTTTGCAACATTTATTATAATGCAAATCTCTGATTTGCATATTTGCAGATCTTGTCTTTTATGCATTTTGTTGGTACACTTAGCACTTTTGATTTATTATTTTCAACTTTGACATAGTCTAAATATTGTATAAATCTATTTTTTCTTCTCTGATTTGAATGTTATTTTGAACCAAAGTATTGCCTGCAATGAATGTTCATTGTTTGAATCACAAGAGAAAGTGTATTTGTTCTATCTATTGTCCTGGAGTTTTTTTCTGCAAAAAGACTTTTTTTTTCCCTTCTTTCTTTTTCAGTTGAGATGAACCCTTGATAAATTAGCACTTGTATTGCAGGCAATCTCAGGAAAAGAAACATAACAAACAGTTATGATTAGACTTTTGGGATCAAGAGTTGATAAATGAAATTACTTCAGTTTATTTTTAATATTTATGAAGAAGCAATCTGTTTGTTAGAGTGGTTACAATGTAGTAAAAATTAACAAAACATGAGAGTGGTTTGGAACCTAAATTACTAGCCATAATTACAGTGGGACTTTGCATTCACATGAAAGGACTAGGAGACTGCAGAGGAGCCCATGGGACCTTTTATTCCTTAGCTAAAAGCTGATGATAAACTTCTTTGTTGTTTCTTTAAGGGATGTGTTGTCCCACTGTAGGTGTTTGCAAACAGTTATTGAAAATATGATAGCTCAGCGTCTAGAATATTGTGCTCACATTTACCAGTCTCTTGCAAGAAAGATTCTTTCTCCTTTACACGGATATTTTATGACAGAGTTTATTACTTTTTACTCACAAATATAGCTTCCTTTTTTTTTTTTTTTTTTTAAGCAGCATTCACATACCATTATAGTCTTTCTCGGACAGCAGCAATCAAAAAAAGATTTAAAAAATCCCAAAACACCAGAGCACCAGTTTTTCACATTCAACTGATTATACATGAGCAAACTATAAAATCTTTTTGTCAGTATGTGTGTGGATTTCCTTGTGTATGTATAAATATATTTAACAGCACACATATTATGATTAAAACACATGTATATGTGAAAGTTGTATTTAAATATACAATGTATAGTTTAAAATGTATGTCTTCTGCTGTCTTCAGTGGGGTGACAGGAGAAGGAAGGATGAATGCTCTGGTGGGAGAAAAAAAACAAGATCTAGATGTGCAGGAGGGAGGAGCAAGTAGAAAGCAAAAACTTTTGTTCTTTGTGGATGAGGAGTGCTCACAAAATCTTAGATGGGAAACAGTGATGCTGAGACAACAGACAATCAGACATTCGCCCAAAGCAGGTATTCTGTTTTCCCAATCCAGTAAATTAAGTCCTCCGTATCTATGTCCCAGGGGAAAGTACCTCACAGTCCACAAGGTGTGGGTGTAAGGGTGGAGAAGCTGCCCCAGGAATCCTTCCAGCCATGCCCAGTATAAATAAAGGACATTAACAAGCCATTCCACTTCCACTCAGTCCTACTGTAGGCCCTTCACTATGCACACACTTATTTAACTGCGTCTGTGCTCAAGATAATTTTTGATATATACATCATACCCTTAGAATATATGCGTGTGGAGCTATGATATTTAGCTGGCAAAGTATGAAGAAATGATCATTTAATGTTAGACCTCTATTAACGGAATCTTCCTTAAAAGAAATTTAGGCATCTGCATAATTTAGTAAATATTAATACTGAAAAAAAACCCAAACCACCAACTCTCACAGAAAATTTGATAGTTTTCTTTAGAAATATTGCATCAAATATTTAAATTAAATTTAAATTCTAGTATGAAACAGACTGATGATTCTATTCTAAGCCCGTCTCAATGTACTCTGAACACTTGATCTGTTATCACTGCATATATAACCTAGAAAACTATAAGCATGATTAACAACTTTAATTAGCTGTAAGCATTAAAACAATACAAAATATAAATAACATTGTAATTAAGCAGTAAGTAATACTAGTCTTTAAAAAAATGCAACATTTTTCTCTAAGTGGTTATATGGCTGAAAGTACAAACTTTCTTTTTTTCATGTACTCCTGTACCATTCATGATTCATTTGTAAAGGTTATAGGTCAACAGCTTGGTATGCTGTTAAAAACAAAGAGAAAAAAAAAAGAAAGTTTGGAATAACCATGCAATGGAAAGAAGTTACGATATTTCATTTAAAACTCAGACTCTGAAAACCATTTCTTATTTTTGTCTCTAGTACACATTTTCAACATGGTCTTGTTGACAGATCCCGCCAAAAATGTTATTCTTCCTGCAAATCAACCAGCTTGGTGGCATTATGCCAGCTGTGATTTTAGACTCTTTCTCTACATGTCTGTAAAATATGGTTTAGTAACAGAAGTGCAGATAGCATAATGAGGAAGAGATTGATTATTTAACTGAAGATTTGCTATGGCTTGCTATAGTTTGTAGTAGTAGTGATTCTGCACTGTCATTTGAGATTACTTTCCAAGCACTCAGTGGTCACTGTAAATATTTCTTACGCTCCATTTGTGGTACTCAGTGTTCCAGATTGCGTTCCCCTGTAACAGTAAGTTATATATCACTGGAAGTGGCATTGACTATTACTCATAAAAAAACCCCAAACACCAAAACCTAACCAACACCAAAAAAGCCCTTTAATTGGAATACAATATTTTATTGGAATATAGGTCTTGTTACACCATTACTATCTCTTCTAGAAAAGCTTGGAAAAATGTTATAAACAGTGAAAACCTGGAGTGCGCTCTTGCTAACATCACAAAGCTGCCTTGTCTATGAAGTCATGCAGGTTTACAGACAATCAAGTGCTGTGGGAATGACAGGGAAGTATAACAAATACTTAAATAATAAAGTGCTTGTATATTAAAATGCCTGAAAAAGGAAAATAATAGAAAAGAGAATAACTGAAATTAAGGCAATTTTAAGGCTGTATTTTGAGTTCAGTAATCCTAATATAACTGAGAGTAATTTCTTCTCTTCATTTCTTCTCTGCCTTTTACACAGTTTGCAAATTCCCACGGAGTATGTGTTTGGTATGGAAAGGGCTGGCAGGAACAATTCTCAGATTAATTAAATTATTTTACTGGCTCCTGGATTTTTTCTACAATTATTAAAGGAGGTGACCTAGTGTTGTATTTATCCCATTTGTTTAACTATTATGGCTACTTAAAAGTGGTCATTTTACACTTCCTCTTATTTAGACTCTTCCAGGAAATCAAATTCACCACATGATTTGAGTGTTTTTTGTACCATACTACTTCTGTCCTTCCTGTACAGACAGATACAATACTCCAAGAAAACAGGTGTCATTGTTTATCTCCATCTTCCATGGAGACCTAAGCAATATCTTTTATCATAACTCCTATTATTATATTTCCTTTGGCTGTTTATTCGACCATTACACAGTAGAAGCTCTGAGTATCATCAAAGCTTACCAACCTTCATTAGATCATAACAGCACAAGGATGTAGGTTACATTCTTTAGTTATTTTAAGAGTTGCTTGACTTGCTGAAAGTACCTCATTCATACATCCAGCATGGGATTCATCTGATCTGATGTAGGCATCTGCAATACAGATGTCTGTGCCTGAGCCAGCGGTATATATTCCCTTTATAGCCAAGCATTTCTAGAATGCATCTCATCACCTCTTAATGCAGATTCCCGAATTAGGTCAGATGAATAACACCTTAAATATTGCTATATCTCTCTGTTGTCTGTTAAGCAAGTCAGGTGACTGGTTCAGATATAGATACATGACAAGCATTCCTCTCCTTCCAAACCTGCCGAAGCTTGTTTGCCTCATTCTTTTCAAGAAAAAAATCCTATGGACTTTATTTTCGTAACTTCAACGTTATTTTTTAATAACTTTTATCTTAGCTTTACTTTCCACAATAGTGGTAGTTAATTACATTTAATTTATTGACTGACTGTTTAAGACTGGTATTAGCTCCAGATTTGATACAGAGGAAGAAGGAGTTTCAGTAGGAAATTTCATAGCCTAATTAAAGTCATAAATGGGTATAAATTAGAGTGTGAATTTATAAATGTTCTTTGACTGGCCCTCTCCTGAGACTACTTCTTTCTGTGGGGTAGCGGCTTCCAGCTATCCTTTCAAAGACTGGAATAAAGTTTGCTCTTTGAAAAGAGAGAGAAAGAAATTACATCATGATGATATCATCTTTTTAAAAAAAGAGTCTAGCAGTTAGGTACATAACTGGTTAGATTGGATGAGTTCTTTGAAAACCCTCAGATTAAAAAGAAAATTGAATCCAGGTGCTCAGAGTATGAGGCTATTCTGTAACAGATGGGTGTCATTTCTTGCTAGAAAAGAACAGAACAACAACAAACAGGTTGAGCTGTTTAGTGTGCATTAGCCTGTTCTTATTCCTGGCACATGTGATTGAGGAGCCAACAAGGAAAGGATCTCTCCTCAACATGATACTTACAAACAAGAGATAATTGGTTGAAATGGGAAAGTCAGAGAGAGCCTTGGTTGCAGCAACAGTGTTCAAGGTCCTAAAAGGAGGGAGTAAGGCAAAAAGCAGGACTACAATCCTGGCTTTCAGCAGGACCTGCTTGGAAGAATCCCACGACATATAGCCCGGGACAGAAGAGGAGTGCAAGAGAGATGGTTGATATTCAAGGGTCATTTCCTCCAAGCTCAAGAAAGAGTAATACTGACAAGTAGGAAATCAAGCAAAGGCAGCATGTGAGCTGCTTGGATGAGTAAGGAGGTCTTAACTGAACTTAGACATAAGAAAGGAACCATATCAGAGGTGGACACAGGGGCAGGTGACCCAAAAGGAACGTATAGTTGCTGTCCAATCTTACAGGGACAAGGTTAGGAAAGCCAAGGATGACTTGTAGTTGAATCTGGCAAGGGATGTGAAAGCCAACAAGAAAAGATTCTACAAATACATAAAAACCAAAAGGAAGACGAGGGAAAACATGGCCCACCTGCTGAATGGGGCGGAGGATTTGGTGACAAATGACGTGGAAAATGCTGAGGTACTCAATGCCTTTTTTGCCTTGGTCTTTACCAGTAAGACATGCATTCAGGAATCCCAGGTACCTGAGATCAGAGGGAAAGTCTGGAGCAAGAAAGCCTTACCCTTAGTGGAAAAGGACAAGATTAGGGAGTGCTTAGACACTGTGTATATTGGCAGTTGTGGAGTCTCCATTCATGGAGATAGTCAAAACCTGACAGAACACGGTACCGGTCAACCTGCTCCAGATGACCCCTCTTGAGCAGCAGATTGGACTAGGTGATCTCAAGAGGTGCCTTCCAACCTAAATGATTCTATGATTCTGTGATTCCAGCTATAGTGGTGGATAGAGCAAATTTATGTTTGAACTAAAGGTGAAATGCAGTGATGTAAAGAGTTCAGGGCACGCACAAAGCCACATCTTCTAGACACAAAAGTTAACCTCAGTTTGCTGGTCCTGACCTGTGTAGGCTTCTGACACAGTCAATAGAAAGAGAATTTCCTTCAGAGATAATTCAGGGTGGAAAATTAGCTGTAAGAGTTCTGACTCCATTCTGGAAGGAGTTCTTTGCTTCTGTGGCCAGATGGACCCATGAGAAAACATGCAAACCCATGGAGGTTATACAGCAGCCAAGCAGGGGCTTTTCAGTTGCTGCTTTAGACCACATTGTTAAATCTCACCAAGCCCCACTTCAGGTCCTTTTTTTGGATCTAACCCAGAAAACTTTCTTCAAAGCCTGAATGGCGAATGAGAGAAAATCTTTGAGCACAGTTGTCTCATTAAGCACCAAGCTGCCAGAGTTTAAGCTCAGAAATATTAGTCTGATGTTCTTTCATCTGCATAAATACATTTTTACAGGACATTTGGCCTTTTTCATTCCCCCAGTTTTCTAATAAAGATTGAACTTCACAGGAACAGAGAAGGGCAGATTCTGATTGAGAGAAAAGAGTAACACTAGGAGAGTAGCTCTTTCTCTATAAATTGAATCTCTCTGACTCAGATTGTTATATATATGATATCAAGAGCAGAATGATTGACATTGCAAAAAGAGAACAAGACAGAAACACCTCCAGAATACCATAGTGTTCACCTGCTATTTTGAATTATATGAACATTCTTGATTTAGTTAAGTAAGAAATATACTTAGGTTTAAAAGATATGTACTGAAAATGATCAGAAGTCATAGGTTATATTTTACATTGCAATCCCCCCCCCCCGTTTAAAAATACACTTTTCATTACTACTATAGCCAGGCATTTATAATTGGACAGAAAACTAGACAAGAGCCACTTGAACTTATTCTTTGGATCTGAGCCTTTCCCAAACAAATCTTCAGTGAAACATGTATCCATCAACCCAATACTTTTGCAGCCATAATCATCCCACTAGTCCTACGTTATGATGGTGCCTTTACTTGGTAGGCAGCTGGATAATTTCAGTGAACCTGCTCAAAACCCAGATCTTGATGGTTTTTGTTTTCACTTTTTTTAAAATTTTAACTTAAAAGAACTCAAATAAATTTAATTCCACAATTTCTTTTTTTTTTTCTTTCTCTTTTTGTGGACTGAAATTTACTTGCCCAGTGACAGTGGTAGAGCTAAATAGAAAGCTTAAGCAGTTCAAAATTGTACTCATAAGTTAGGTGTGAAGAAAAAAAATGGGGTTGAGTAAAACATAAGCATTTTTAATAGACTTGTTTTTAACCTCTTTTATATAGTAGTTATGGATTCCTTTAAAGGATGAGTGTACTTAAAACTGACTCTTATAAATATAATGAAAACAATTAAACCAGACAATGACTTAAGAGAAGAAAGCATATAAGTGTTTATAAATGCATGATTTACCTGGTGGGTTGTTGCTGGCTGGCAGCCAAGAACCCACACAGCTGCTCCTTCTCTCCCATCCAACTGCCCCCCAGCACTGCATGATGGGGAGAAAGGAGGAAGAACAGGAGCGAGAAAACTCATGGGTCAAGACAAAGATGGGGAAATCATTCACATAATATTGTCACAGGCAAAACAGACTCAGCTTGAAGAATTTGACTTAATTTACTGCCAATTAATATAAACATTTTTTCACTGATTCAGGTAATGGAAACAAAGAAGACAAACATTTAAACACTTAGGGAAAACATGTTTTCTCCCCCTTTCCCAGGCTAAAATTCACTCAGACACCTCTCCTTCCCCCTTCCTGGTCTTCACTCCCACTGTTATCACCTCAGGCTACACTTAGTCCCTTTGTTGAGGTGAAAGGTGGTGCAGGAGGTTCGGCCAGAGCGTGGTGGTTTCTTTCTATTGCTCATCATTTCTCATTCTGTTCTTCCACTGCTCCTTCCTTCTTATTTGTTTCTTCTGTGCTGACATGGGTCATCCAGAGGCTGTGGTTCCTTTTGGGCTTATCCACGGGCCGCAGTCCCTCTGGGGTGTACCTGCTCCAGCATGGACTTATCCATGGGCCACAGTCCCTCTTGGGGTGTTGCCAGTTCCACTGAGGACCACCTCTTACTGTTCTGACTGCATTGTTCTTTTTCCTTGGTGTTTTGTCTCCTTTCCTAAATATGTTTTCATAGAGGAAGCACCAGCTTGGCAGATGGCCTCAGCTGTGTCCTGTGGTGTGTCCATTGAAACCAGCTGGAACCAGCTGTGTCTGGCATGGAGCAACCCCTGGCTTCTTCTCACAGAGGCCACCCCTGCAGCCCACCCACTGCCAACACCTTGCCATTTATGTCCAATACATTACTGTAATATAAATAAATTTATTTCATATAAATATGCATATGAAATAAATATCTTTTGTGGTAAAGCATTTCTTTCACAATTACATAAAAGCCCTTCTAACAGTCCTAAAATGAGATGTAAAGGTAAATGCCCACTCAGTAACTGATTACCGAGTAACACCCTCAGACTTTAAGAGTCATAAGGGGAGAGAACAGAACAAGATGGAATAAGTAGGAGAGAGGAGAAGGAGTAGGAAGGATATGAGATAACAAAAACAGTGAATCCATAAAAATTTCAAACTGCAGGTGAACTGTTGCATTTATTAAGAAACTAACATGAAGTATCTATTTACAAAGCAGCTGACCTGTATTGTTTCAGTGATGTGCTTCAGAGTAGTGTTAAAGTAACTCCATAGCAAGATGCCTTAGTCCATGAGCCACTGCAATTGGCAGCATTTCAATGGTTCATGGACTAACACTTGCAGCATTTTCTTGTTCAGCATCCATTTCAGGGCCTATGAGTGAACAGAGATACAGGGGACCACAGGCACTGTGCATTGCTACCTTTCATTCAGAATTCACAGTTCTCTCATTTATGGTATCACAAAGGCTTAAAAGTCTTTTCCTCAACATGGAAAGATGCAAAGAATGTCTGGCTCAGAAGTGTGGCTGGAACATGGTGGAGTTTGCTTCATTTTGGTTTGATAGCAACATGAAAGTCCCTGCAGGATTTTGTTCGTTGCAAAACTTAACTTTGTGACTTTCTATTTTAAAATATGGCTGATTGCTTCTTCATTCAGATTTCACCAAGCATAATACTCTTTCACTAGCTAAATCTAATTCCAAATGCTAAGTGCTAAACCAAGCCCTGCTCAACAATCAGTAAATTGCGATGCAACCATCAAAGGATATGGTCCCTACACTTAGTTTCCCTGATGCCTCTCAGTTGTATAGAGGCTGTCATTATATGTAGTGGGGATCTAATTGAACCAGTGCATAGTGGCGGAAAATTACAGTCCTGATAGTGAAATAAGAGCTGATACGATTTTGCAGCAGTACCAGCACTATTCAAATCTCATAATGTTAGAGGAAGGTAATTGCCAGGATTGATGGAGGATGCTCAAATGTATATTGAACTTTGCATGTTTGATATCTACTCTTAAAATGGAACTTTTATATTCAGAGTCTCTCAAAACTGCTGGTGCATTACTCCTAGATAAAACTTTTTTCATCAGTGTCATTGACAATCATTACAATAGGTCACTGAGCACTCAAAACATTTGGGGATATTTTTCCAAACCTGAGGTTTCTTCCAAATTATATTATCATTCCTTCTGTGTTTTTGGACTTGTGCTTCCATAGCTCTCTAGAAATACAGGAGGATGAGATTTCAGATTATCTGACTTTTCATATTTCTTACTTTGTCTAGTGACCATTACTAAAATAAAGAAATAAACCTCTCTGCATGTTTCAAAATACTTAAATGATACTTCAAATTAATTCTTAAACTGGTAGTTCAGCAGACATTTTCAAAATTTGAGTGAGGAAAATAAAGCTTGTAATACACCTCTACTCTTCCTGTTAGATTTAGTAGCTGATCATATTCATAGACAGTAGTTTCCTATAATAATAACAAAATAGTGTGTAGTCCCTGTATCTGAAATATTTTTTAGAATATGTTGCATTAAACTTTGGGGTTGGTTTATTACAAATCTCTTGCTGGCATAAAGAGTGGCATAAAAAAATCCAAGGTTAGATGAGAAGGGAGACAAGAAATGGCAGCCATGGATATACTTTTGTGCAGGACCAAAAGGTGAGATGGAATTGAGAGAATGAAGTATCACCAGCATTACAACGTTTTTTGTAAGTAAGAATGAGAAGTCTTGGGAGTGCCAGGTTCATATCTGTTAATGTATGGGAGGCTTCATGATACAAGTTTTAAGATCTATAAACATTGCTAAGCTTAACTCCTAATCCTTTCAAGAGGAACTAGTTGTATATATATTTTCCTAAATACTTGTGGATCATGGCCAAAGGGTTTCTGAGGTAGGCACCCAGAATGAAATACTGAGTAAGTTAAGTACAAAACTTTCCTCTCCCTAGTACTTATGCAGAGTTGGGTGTCTCTGAATGATGCCTCAGAGCATCAGCTTGCTGGTGAGGAGCTGCCTAGAAATTACCACGAGGAAATGCTTATAATCGGGATTTATCTGAAAAGGTCTTGAATGTCTCTATCCTCTTGAGGTGCAGTGTCCATAAATCTTATTAAGTTTGAGAACGTCTAAAAAATGGAAGAGATCCTAATGTGAGGAAAATGCAATCTATCTCACCTTTTGCATTATTACTGCGACACAGGTCCCATAGCTTATCTGCTTTTTAGGTATTCAAACTGCTATCTCCTTTGCTACTCTTTCAACACTGCTTTCAACACTGCTGAATCTGCGTCATTCTGTAGCAAAGAAGATGCACTGCACAGGGAGACCTGGTGCCTTAGAAGGGCATCCCAGCATGCCAGCACATTGAAGAATGAGGCATCAAGCAAGAAAGATACACTGCATAGCCCAGAGATTAGGATACTAAGTAAGGTGTCCTGGGTTCTACTCCTGTGAATGTACATGCATTTTAGATCAAGCACTTCAGAACCAGTTATTTTCAGACATGAACATAACTTCTGACTATTAACCCTTGTGTTAGTTACTTTCACTTGTGGAGAAAAAAAAATGAACTGTTAAAACTTCTTCACATAACCCCTTTGTTTAAAAAGTATTTCAACTCTGATGAGGCCTTAAGCTTCTCCCTTATTTCCCCCTTATTTTAAGTTATTGCTAGGCAGTGTTCAGGATGGCCTCAGAATCATGGGATCTGACAGAAGTTTGCATTCTTTAGAAGGTGAACTCCATGAAATCAGTTGTAAACTCTTAAATAAAAATCGACCCAGTGTCATATAAGAAGCTGCACAACAAAATAACCAATTCCATGTGATGTTCATAAAAGCCTCTCAAATGTAAACCTCGGCACAGAGTTGTGCAAAGCTGCTGAAAAAGGAAATTCATATATATCATGGAAAGCACTTGAACTATTTTGTGTTTGCTCTTGAATCAAGTTGACAGGATGGCAAAAAAGCAGTTTTCTTTGTTCCCACCATATCTAAAGCTGGTAATGTCTTTTGTGCACTTAAAAAAACCTAATATAAATTATTGCTTCCCACTACAATTTCCTTTCATTGTTCTGCCAATGCTGGACTAATCAGGTCACTGCACAGAATACCTCAACAGCGTTGAGGTTGTGCACCAAGTTAATACAGGCAGAGTTGTAACAACAGGTCCAACATTCACCTCACAGGAACCTATGAAAACGTTCCAGTCATGTAATCATTTTAGACTGGCAAAGAACCCTCTCTGGAGTTATGAAAATACATATTCTGTGTTTAAGCACAGTAATGATGCTCCAAAGATACAATGGACAAATGTTATGCTAAGCAGTTTCGACTGCATGTTCAAGAACTTTTTTGAAAGCCTCTTGTACAGCTGCACGGTTTAGAAAAGTAATACAATTAAGAAGAGCAACTGAAGCTTTGGAGTCTGTCTACTAAGTTTTACTTTTCAAAATTAAGATGCCATAAAAGTGCTTGAAATCTCAAAAATTTAATGTGTTGCCAATTACTAAATCAAAGTGAAAAATAGATAAATAGAGTTATTTAAATCTCCTCAACTGACAGCCTAAATTTCAGTCTTATGAAGTCTGAAGCTACAGAAATTCTAACATCATCCAAAAGAATATTAATAAAAAGAATATCAGTGGAGTTTGAACTAAAGTGCTGATGCCAGTGGCAGAAATGTATCAAGGTTTTTCTAGTGCGGCCATCTCATAATTAATACTACTGTAATTTTAATTAATTTAATTCTAAATTTGCTTTTTAAATTTATTTAAGTGAGCATACACAGCACTAGAAACTCCCTTACAGGTATACCTTAATCTCTATGATTTATTTAAAGATGTTTCTAGATCGGTTTTCTTCATTAGTCTTTACTGCATTAAGTGCAAATCAGTTCATTGTTTCTATTCCATTTTCACATGTGAAATGTCCATGTGCGGTATTCTGTTGATTTTAAGCAGTTTTGCACATTCGATTGCATTTTCCTTTTGTTCAAAAGTCAATTTTCTTTCCTTCATTATTGAGGAACAGTTTTACCTTTCAGAGATAGATAAGGGAAGAAAGTTGGGATTTTAGACCTGCCACAGAAAATGGTTAAATTATTACATTATCAGACATAAGACATGTCCACATTGTGTAAATATTGGTTATGTGTAGTGACAGAACAGCTGACCAGAGCAACTCACCTTTCTAAAAACCCAGGCAATCCCTTCCATGTTATTTCTTGTGTTGGCCTTCACGGCAGCTGAAATGAAGCAGCCAGGTCCTATCTGTCCTATACCAACAATATTCTGGGAGGCTTACTGCCTTTCTATAGTCTACAAAATATCTCCTACCTGTTACAGTTGCAAATATTCCTGATATAGTCCAAAGAACGCTCATCACTGTGTAAATAATTCATAAAGTGCTGTGGAATAGCTTTGGATGAATTTTATCCTGTAAGCTTGTTATTTTCCCTTTTCCCCTTCATTTTCTGCTCAGTATTTTTCTTCATGGCAATTTGTTTAGTAGCTTTTTACTCGGCTGCTTTCATAGTGAAAGTAATGGAACTGTACTGGGCTGGTTTCTAAAGCTTCTCATCTATCATACCCATTTCTGCAACTTTATCTGTTGAAGTAAGTGTCCCTGTTAGTGCGTATACTAGCAGCTCATTGTCAGCTGCAGGAAAACTAACCTTAGCCTTGAATGAACACGTCTAGCAACACACACAAAACTTGGAGAGAAAAGTGTGGATTGTACAAAGAAAGAGAAAAGACAAGCACCAGGAAGCCCGCGCAGTTGCAGAATCTTTCTAAACTGTATGCTTAATTTCCGAAACGGTTTATTTTTACAGCTGGATTTATATGAGGTTTGTTTTGGTTCAGCTAACAGGTCACAGCTGGGTATCTAACCGCCTGCCACAAGTTGCCAGCAGCCTTGTGAATCCTGTTGCTGCCTCCCTACCTCTTGGCCAGGGTGTCTTTGTCCCTGGTCTGCTACAGCCCAGCCTCAGCATAGCAGGTTACTCACACTACACTGCACTGCCTCGGGTGACACTCGTGCTCAGTGACACCAATCTTTTAGGACAGAGACTGTGAAAGAAGGGATTTAACTCTCTTCTCCATTGACAAAGTCCCACCCATCCACAATGAAGGCTTCAAGATTGGTGGATGGCAGTTATTGAAGACGTCAGTGTTCTTCAGATTAAGTTTGCTCATACTCAGTATCACGTATCTACTCCTTATGGGCACCAGACCAGTGAACCTACTCCCACTTCTGATTATTTGTTTCTATGTTACCATACCTACTCAGGAAGAAATCTCACTTATGGTAATTACTCAATAATTGTTAGTTTGGTTCCAGTAATCCTTCCTCTCTGCAGTATTATCATTACTTTTGTTATCCTGTTGTACCTTAACATAAAAAAACAGTGAGCTTTGATGTATCTATATTTGGCTATATATCTATTCTAGTACCTTCTGCATTGAAGTTCTTTTTCATTTCCTTGTCAGATTCTAGTACAATGTGAATACATCATTGTAATAATTTCAACTTGCCTTGTGTATTCTTTTGTTCTTTGTCTTTAATGAATTTATTTGAAATATCTTCGAAGTGTGCTGATTTTTGTCTTTTTTCCTCACTTTCCTTCCACAATTTTATTCTCCATCCTCTTTGCTTGTTGTTAGTCTCCCTTGTCTTCTTTCCTCCAGATATGTTTGCATTATTCACACAGATTCACTACCTTAAATATCTTTTACCTGCTTGTTTAGGAATACTACATTTTGGTACACTCTGCGTGCCTCTTCTTTTTGGTTACTGACATGAATTTTGCTTGTAGCTCTGATATAATACCATTTTTCAATATATCTTTCTCATCTATTATTGTCCCTACTAGTACTATCTTCCTTCACTTTCAATTTCCTTCAAAATTTGATTTTCTAAAGGGAAATATTTGTCATTGGGGAATCCGTTAAGTAGTTCTTTGTGTTGAAAACTGAAAGGTATCAGTCAAAGATTAAAGGTGGGTACGTAATGGTTAGTTTATGTGATTAAAGGCTCATCTCCATGAACACGAAGGAGCCCAGGGAAACAATGACAGTTGGGGGAACCCCAACGACATCCTCAGAGCAATAGGAGCCCCCAAGGCGGCTCCTTCCTATACAATCCCAAGGGAGTCTCAGCCCGTGGCCCCAGGATGGCACCCACCCGCCTGTTCCCTCAGACAACCAATGGGATGTGATTATGGCCTTTGAGGATGCGGGAGTTGTTACAGGATGTCAGGAAGAGCCTGACAAGGCAAGATTTGTTGTGGGATGTTCAGGGGAAGGATCAAAAGTGAGGAAAGGGAGGGATCAAAGAGGGCTGGTGAGGACCAAGCAGGGGAAAACAAAGGAAAAAGGGGATTAAAAGTCGTGTGCAGTCAGCATGGTTGTCTGGTCATTCCCTAGACCTGATCACCACAGTCTGTCCTGTCTTCTCATTACACTCCATTTCTAATTATTTTCCCGGGTGCGGGGATCTCTATCCTGTGAGCACGTGTGTGCCTGGGCATTTGAGTGCAGCAGCTGGAGTGGGACGAGGGGTCTCAAGGACCTGTGTGTTTATGGTGGCAGCAACTGGAGAGACCACAGAAGGTGTGCATTGTATGCAGGCGTGTATGTCAGTGTGTAATCACTGGTGTGCATCAAGCTGGACTAGCCAGTAAGACAAGAGGCTCAGCAGCTGGGTATTAGAGCGGCCATAAGTCTGGGCTGGATCCTGGAGAGACCAGGGGGTCTGAGAGGTGGCTCCCTGAGGGACCAGAGGGTCCACACCAGGTACTGGAGAGACCATGGGGTCTGGGGTGGGCTACTGGAGGGTTCGTAGATCTGAACCAGCTAGTAGAGCATGTGTTGTGTGTGTCTATGTGTGCGGCAGCTGGGGGACCAGGGTGTCCAGGGCCAGATACTGAACAAGCAGAGTGTGCAAGGATGGTTCCGGGAGGGATCTGTAGTGTGTGTGGGAATGTGTGTGCACGTGTGTGTGTGCAGGCTAGCATACCAGCAACTGGAGTGGGGCTGTGGCCTCAGAGGATCCTACGTCCAGGTGCCAGCAACCGGTGAGGCTGGGATCCAATGCAGCTACTGGGAAGCCTGAGTGACTGAGCCCAGCTGCTGCAGGGATGCAAGCTGTGTAAGTACATTTTTCACTAACATGCTTTCATCCTGATTAGCCAGAAAGGAGAATAGGATGGGTTCATTTGTGCTGTTTACGTTTGCATGAGTGCTGTGTTTTCTGTCTGTGTTCATTTGTGTGGCCAGTGGCATAAATATGTGTGGACGTCCTGTGTGCACGTGTGCATGGGTGCCTATTGGGAAGCTGGACCTGGGAGCATGGAGCTGTAGCAGCTTCCCTCTTTCAGGCTCCCAGATTAGGCAGCTCCTCACAGTAACATCTTAGAACAGTGTATTCTGAGTGGGATTTGTGAAAACTCTTAATGCACTGTTAAGTGAATGGGAAATTTATCGTTGGCTTCAATAGGAGTGGATTCCAGCCAGAAAAAAGCATAAACCTTTTGAGAATCAAATAATTTTTCAGGCTACATTTTGTTGGAAAACATCTGTCTTTGAAAATTTACCACCTGTTCAAAATGTGCAGTCTCTCACATTCACACCCTGTCCTGTTACGCTATTTTGGGCTTTACTCTCCTCTCACGCTTGTTTTACAAGCTATGTATAATAGAATAATTCTTGATTTATAGCAGCATATCCCAGAAAAGAATCAGTCCCCAAATGTTTTCTAATAACTAATTGACAGAAAGTGTGTACTAATTAAACAGGGCAAGTTAATAAGAGGGGCTTTTGTTATGTGTGGTTTTAACAAGAAGGCTGGTATTATTCATACTGCTATACGAATACTACTAGTGTTCTCAAATGTTCCAAGCTATATATTTTCTTTTGCTTGTTTTTATCAGCACTGAAGAATAGATTGGCAAATGTGATCACCTTGTGTACAGCAAGGATTAAAAAATCATTTCTATCCCTTCACTGGAAAACCTGAGAATTCATTACTGAATCATAGATTCATAGAATATCTCAATTTGGAAGGGATGCATAAGGATCATCAAGTCCAGCTCCCTGCTTCTCACAGGAATACCTAAAGGTAAACCATATGACTAGGAGTGTTGTCCAGATGCTCCTTGAATTCTGACAGGCTTGGTGCCGTGATCGCTTCCCTGGCGAGCCTGTTCCAGTGACTGACCAATCCTCATATGTGTTGGCATTGTTCAATATATCTGTAGAGGGTAAATTTAAACATGGAAAATAAAATTATTTAGTCATGTTTTACAGTGTTGGATATTGCAACATTTTGTTTATCTTTACTGATAGTTTTAAGAGATACTTCCCTCTCTCTCCATGCACGTATACATGTATACTTCTTAATGATTATGGCAGTTCTAATGATTATTTTAGTTCCTTATTTAACTATATAAAATGTCAATCTAATTGAAGACAGTCCTGGAGGCTTCCATTTTCTGTCAATATTACAGAGACTCAGAATGTCAAGAAAAATAATTCCTAGTTATAGAATCTCAGAAATACAGGTCCAGAACAACTGTTTTGTTCAGAATTTCTTTATAGTTTCCATTTATCTCATGGTTCTAAATATATATTTGTGTGTGTGTGTGTATACATACTTTTTACATAACTGGGAGTAGCTTTGCATGGAACAGTGATAAATCTGCAGTTGCAGCTTTGAAGTGCTTGAAGTGTAGAATGCAAGAATGAATAATTCCTAAGTGGACTCCCAGAAACAATAAATAGAGTCTTCCACTTTGCATTATCTTAATTTAAATTGCTGCAAAATATTTCAGGAATATTTTATTGAAAGCAATTTCTTATTTCAATGTCTTTGTTTTTAAAGTCAGCATGAGTAGATTGAAAATGTTTTGTTTATGTCCGATGTGTTTGCATTTTCTTTGCTTCTTACATTCTTAAGAAGATAATTTTGGGTTCTACATTTGAAAGTTATGTATCTAGTAAGAAGTTTTGCATATTAGTATAGCAAGGAGATTTAATATTTTCATTACTATAGCAACTTAAAATTCCATATTTATTAAAAATGGATATTAATTGAGAAACTAATTATTCATTAATGTCCAGAAAGGTCTTCTCTAACTTCAAAAGAAAAGTGTCACCTCTCCCAAAACTTTCTAATGCCTCTTGAGGCTCTGAAAATATTTAAAAAAAAAAAATTACACAAGTCTATCTCCTCAAAATTAAAAAAAGGCTAGAAAAACTTTAGTGCAAATTTCTGAGCTGAAGGAACAGCTGAAGGAGCTCTTCTTTAATTGCAACGGCAGCACTTGATCCAACTCTCAACTGTTCAGCTAATTCCACAGAAGGAATGTTAACTGAGAAGATCAGATGACGTTATCAATCAGAAGCTTCCTATATCACACCCCGCACTTCCTCACCTTTAATCTCTCTATCCTGCTCACCAAAAGCAATCTAACTGCAGTAGCACAGACCTCAGCGGTGTGTAATTTAATCCTAGGAAGGCACAGTCAGGCACGTTTGGCGCACAGCACGGGAGGAAGGAGCGGGAGCTGGACCCAGTCAGCTGTAACCGGGATCCTCAACATAATGTGAGAAGTTGCCTGCTGAGCAGGAAATCTCACAGACAGGCCGAGCAGATTCGTGTCTGGCTTCCTATTTGACTCATGCTCAGGGAGCACGAGTGACCAGGAGCACTGCCATCATGCGCAAACTAACGCAAGGCAATTAATGTGAGGATTGGCATGGGAGGGGGTGGATAGGGGCCCGGAGCTGCCACTCAACATTACTGGTCAGTGCAGAGGTGGTGGTGGGGTGCCGAAGGATGGTGTCCCCTTGCAGGTGGGGAATGTTATCCACTGCAGTCTATGGCATGTCACAGGCCTGAACCTGGACTGCACTCACAGGTACAGATTTTTTTTTACTGAGGGCATATAGGTACATACTGCTAAAGGACGTATATCAACCACTGTATATACTTACTTTGAATTTAGATTTAGAATGAAGAATTTGAAACTGGAAGGGCTCCCCTGAAGCATAAAGACCAGCCCCAGCTGCTATAGCAGGCAACTGCTTCACCATAATTCCTTTAACTATCTTCAAGACAGAGCTTAATCAGCTTATTAGGTTTGAATTACGCTCCCCGCTCCCACCCCACCCCCCACCCCGGCCCTGAGTGTCACTCCTCTGATGGTTAGAAGTGTTATAATTTACAACCTAATTTAATTTATGGGCAGTTTATATTCATCATGTTCATGTGTCAACATCATCCTTTACCTTAAATAGGGCAGTTGCTTTTTTTCCCTGAAGTTTATGTATGTAATGTAGGTTGTAGGGAAGTGATTTATATCCTCAGTTATATCTTCTCTTACCCTTTGTTTTGCAAGAAAAAGGAGGAAACTCATTTTTCTTCTTCAAAATACGCATCCTGTTCCCCACATCTTCCTAGAAGCATTATTGTGTTGAATCTACTTCAGTATGAATAAATCTTTTGCAAACATGGGTGGCCAGTACTGTATACATCACCAATGCTTTTTACATAAACATATTTTTTCACTTGTCTCTTCTGAAAATGTCTTTCCTGGATGCAGTCTGTGATGTCTTTTGTCTTATTCTTTTTCACATTCTGATCTACCAACATACCCAGATTTGTTCTTCATTAATTGTAAATGACCTTGTGCTTGTCCTTATTTGAACATCATCCAGTATTTTTTTAGACCATACTTCCACTTTTTCAAAAATATTTTGGATCCCAGCCTATTCTTTAGCACTCTTGCTACCTTACTAGTGTTCTGCAACACACCTGCCACTCTTCTTAATTTCTTGTTATCTGAAACTTCAATATTGAAAAATATTACTGAAAAGTAGAACATCAAACCAGATTGCCGTGGAAACCTACTATTCACAATCACTGTCTGCATGTAGCTTTCCTCCCAGCTTTGCATCCATTCTATCTGAAAACTAGACCCCACTTCCTAAGTTTGTTTATGAAATGTAATGTGAAACAATGTCAAAAGCCTTACTAACACCAAGATATTTGACACCCACTGTTCTTCCTCTATTCACAATGCCTATTCCTCTGTCATAAAAGCGAGTGAGATGATTGGTCTGATGCAATCTGACTTTGGCAGACCCATGTACTCTTACTCATCACCTTGTCATCTTGTAAGCGTTTACCAAACTGATAATTTATGCCAGTACTTTTTCTAGGAATTGAAGTTCAGCTATGGGTTTATAAATACCCAGATCCTTCTTTTTTTTTTTTTCTTTTAACACATAGGCATCACATTTTGGCCTCTCAAGTTACTGTTGAAAACAGCAAAGTCATTAAATACAGTTTCCATTTCATCTTTACTGCCATTACGGAAATAAACTAACATCCAGAACAGATACATTTAGAACCTGATGCAAAACTACCTCCCTGATAACAGCAGGTGCTGGGAGAGGGAAGTTCAAAAAAAGCGAAAGATTTATTCAAGGACAGACATTCCAGAATGAAAGGACTATGGCAAAACGTTTGTTTTTTTCCTCAAAATTACTATCCAGAGTTTGAAGCAGAACATTGTTTTGAAATGGGTGCCAGCATTTATGTATACATGATGCCATCAGTGCATCTCTGAAAAATGAACTATAAATGTACTCTATAAATGTACTCTATAAATGAAAATGTTAACAGTGTCAGGGCAAGATTAACAAACTTAAACATTATTACTCAAAGACACAAAGTCTGAGCAATCAGGGAGTGCAATATAAAAATATTCATTCTTATGTTCAAAATAAGAAACAGGAGGCAAAGGTGCATGTTACAGATTGTTAATCACAAATTCCTGAGAAGAATTCATGAGAAATGGATAGGAAATCTGACACAGTTATACGGTTGTGGAGACTTACATCTTGCTTCACAGAATTGAGAGGTGACTGGTTAGGCTTTGTGTAGTATGACACATGTCAAGCTGGTCAACAACTGCTGTAATCACTGGAAAATAGACTGCTAGAGTACAGTACACATTAAAATTTAGAAATACACATAGCAGGATCAAGAGCTTTCTGAAATGTCTCTGTGGACTCATGTCTCAAAACACTCTTTGGAAAGTGAATAAAGATACTATTTTATTCAGAGAACTAACAACAATATATAAAGAAGACATTTAGAGCAGCTAAAATCCACCTTTCAACTTCCAGTCCTAGGATTCTTATATTTTATGTTAACGAGTCACTGGATAAAATCCACAAACAAAGTTAGGTAGGAATTAGGATCCATGATTCATTATCCCTTTGAAAGGATTCAAATTACTTGTTTATAACCCAATTCATACTATCTCTGGCTCACTGAATTTTAAATTAATTTCTTTGCTCATGGTATTGTAAAGGAGAAATCAAGTTTAGTCCTTTCATCATAGCTGTAGGACAGGACTCTACTTTGAATTTTTCTTCTTGGGATGAAAATCTGAGTTTGCTGTTTCTTGGGGGGGATGAACTAGCCACAGTCATCTATGAAAAGCTGATACCATACAGACAATTTTTTATGGCTGCAATTGCAACCAAGTTTACTACTTGTGATCAGAGAATGTCCTACAGGTCAATCCCCTCAAGAAACCTGGGGCATGAAACCCTAGCATGTGGCTCGAATTCTGATCAGGTTTAGTTGTGAGGCAAATTGTTGTGCTGTGCAGAGAGGGGTGATTCTGAGTATTGACAAGGGGAGCTTGGAGCTGTCAGCAGCTGAGCAGAGGTGTTCCGATTTGCAGCTTGTGTTTATCATTGCAACTACTTTTTAAAATTCATATTGTGTGTAAACTTCAGTGAAAATAATTTACCTTTCACTTAGCTTCTACATATAAACTGTTTAAAGTCGCCTGCAATCAACAGAGCTCAGCAATCTTGATGTAAGGTTGCTGTTGCACTAGTAAATTCATTTAGACTTGCTGTGTTTATACCAACAACTGGAGTGGGGCAGCTGTTCAGATGCCCATATGTCCAGGTGCCAGGAACTGGAGAGACTGGGATCCAGAGGCAGCTACTGGGCAGACTGAGTGCAGCTGCTGGAGCGACCTACATTGTACATATATTTATATATGTATTTCTCGCTACTGGACTTCTATCCTGTCCACCAGAGGGGGAAGCAGGATGAGGATGTTGGTGCTCCCTGTGTTTGTACGGGTTCTCTGTATATCTGTCTGACCTGTGGCCGATCATGTATATGTATGTGTATATATATGTATGTGTGTATATATGTATGTATATCTGGTATATATAGGTGTTCACTGTGTGTGCACCAGCTGGGAACACATATTCAGCCTCACCGCTGTTTGGACCTGAAGACAGGGAATAGACTCAGCCTGAGCTCTCAGACTGTTGGATCCAACATGATATAGTTTCTTCTAACAGTTCTCAAAGCTGAAATTCCTCTTAAAAGCTTCCTGAAAAAAAACCAGACATAAGGAAAACATTGTAGTGAAATAATGTTGTTTATTGCTTGTTTGTTTAAATTGTTTTTCTTTTTAATAAGTCAGTTAATTGTGGTTACATTGCTCGTCTAACCATGGTGTCCCCTAGGGCAAAGAAAATCACTTAATGTAGCTAAAATAATAGTGCCTCAACCCTGGATTTGCATTAACAGAGAGTTGTTAAAATTTATTTTGTTCCTTATTTTTCTAGACTAGTAATTTTTGGAACTAAATATTACTTGGCACCCAACAAAAATGTTTCTTTCAAGCCTGTCTTAAAGACTGTCTGTGCCTTTGTAATACAAGCAGGGAGAGAAACAGTCCTTCATTTAGTTTGTTTTTCAGCTGCATAAGTCAGTTTAACTTGTAATGATTTTTTATTGAATGAGAAAACCAATAGCTTTTTTCTTTTGAATTTTGCTAATGAAAAGTTAGATTTTGCTAAGTTTTCCATGAATTTTTTCTGTCGCACAGATTTAATAGAATTCAAGTAAAAGTCAGACAATCTAATAGTCTGCTTCTACTATTTTGAAATATATTGCTGTTGAAGCAATATGTATCATTTGATTGTTTTTTTTTTTTTCCCAGTAGATGAAAGAAAATTCTTAATGATATATCACACTGCAACTGAAATATTGCAGGTCACTTTGATCATTCATAACACCATTTTAATTTGTACATGCTATGATCACAATAGATATCTGAGAAGAGCAGAGACTGCATGGAATCCTCTGAGCAAACTCTGATCTCAAGGATGTCACAAACAATTTGGAAGCCCAAGAGAATCAGCGCTGTAACAAGAGCCCAAGGAATAGTGTGTTATTACAGTGTATTATTCAAATGAAACAGGTGTTTGGTACACCCAGCCACCTTCACAGAGCTGCTTGAACAAAGGATGATGATGTCTCAACAGTCTGGACGAATGGAGAACTTCCCCGGAGGGAAGTTCTTAAAACCATCCCATGTTTCACGTCTCCTGCAAATTATTGGTAAGGGCTATTGGCAGATTCGGAAAGATACGACCTTCAAGGATTTATAGATTCTTTGCTAACATAATCATTGAGGCAGGCTTGAAATACTGGTCTTGGCTTACTTCAAATTACCCCTGAGAAATAAAGTGTTAACAAGGGCCTACTTAAACAAGACCTTCTTTTACAAAGCCTTTTTGGTGGGCCAGTTCCTACCTATAAAAATGCTCTTAACTAGCTTTTCACATCACCTTATCTAATGCATTTTCTAAGGGAAATTATCATGGTTCCTTACTGATTTTTTTCTGGATGTATGTCATCGGTATAGAAGGTGGGTTACTCAGAACATGCTGGTTGTAAGCACAAACAACCACAGGAATTACTGAGAGCCCTTGTATTACAGTAATTCAGATTGTATAAACGACCAAAGTTGGTTGAGTGAGGGAATAAAATCCAAAAGTCCACTCAATAATGTTGCAAGGGTAACATCAACTCTAGAGCTCTGTTTCATTGAAGGATAAAGGCCTTATTTTCCCCACTATAAATCAGTGGTAGGTCTTAAATGATTTCCTTTCCCCTTTCTGTGAATAGGTTTTTTTTTTTTTTTTTTTTTTTCAAGTACCCATGAAATAAAAATAAGCACACATACTTTCAGGAACAAATGACTGACTGGAAGAAAATAATTTAAGAGCAAAAAAATGAAAAGCAGAGCAAAAGGATAAAAAGATGTGAAATGTGGGGCAAAATAGGAAAAAGGAGAAAACCAAGGATAGCTAAAAGGATTTTTTACTCCTTTTTTTTTCCCCCCAAAAAAGGGGCATTTTTAAACAAAGTATGTTCCCATCCATACTTTAAAGTCTGCCTTCTGAGAATTGCAGCTTCTATGAGCTTCTTTGCCACACCCTGGGCTCACTAGTTCACTCTATTTCAACCACAAAGAACTGAAAGGGGCAAAAAATTGTCTCCTTTTAGTGATGGCTTTAGGTGCATCTATCTAGTGATTTAGGATGCTGGAGACATTCTTTTAAGCTGCATGGTTTTCTTATGTCTACATTGGAGTACTGCAACAGTAACTCAATGGCACCAAGTGGTTTCCCTCTTGGTGAAATCAGAAAGCAGATCTCTCAGTTGGGTGCCAAGTGGATCCAAGGCCCTCCAACAGTTAGGTGACAGTTCATGCGTAAGTCATTGCTAGTAAATATGTTGTGTGGATGAATGATTCTAAAATCATAACAGATAGCGCCAAATCAGCCCCCAGTCCTCCTCACTAGATCAGTCAGTAATGTAGACGGCCTAACTGAAGAGTCTATTGTTGGCAAGGTCCCTGCTTATCTCTGTTTATTATGTCTGTATTGTTATTAAATAGTAATTTCAGGTTCCTTGAGATTAAAAAAGTTACTATGTTACATCAGAAAGATTTTTCAAAGAAGAGTCAGCTATCTTTGCAGTATCATCAATAGTCTAGTGATTAGACTTTATGAGGGATGTCACAGGTCCAGATCCAATTATGGGTGCAGTGGTGCTGGAACCTGATTATAGATTTTCCATATTCCATAAAGTGCCTAACCATTAAAATTCTAGGAGTTGATTCTTTGAGTTCCCTCAGAAACTAAGAAACTTTTGTTAGGGAAAAGGTGACTGAAAACTAAATATTCCAGTGAGAAATTTCACTATCAAGTATTTGACATGTTCTTATTTTCCTCAATGGCTGAAAACCCAAAACCTAGGCTTAGCCTGAAAAAATTATTTATTAATTCTTCATAATTTATGCAGATTTTAGTTATTTTTCATGTTACTTTTATCACATAAGAGTATTAGCATGTTCTGATTTTTCAGGATAAATTCCTACATAATTATCCTTCCTTGGTTCAAAAATCTAATATTATTCTTATATAATGTATACATGTACCTAATTTACTTTTTTGGCTCATCTGTAAAGTTCATGATCCCATTGTATTTCAGCTTATTGTTCATAAACAAATCCTAATTGCCTCTTTTTTCAAGCCATTACTCAGTATTGCATTTAAGCCAGAAGCAGTAGTTGGTGCAGATACCTATCATCTTCTGCATTTTGTTCAGCTCCCCTCTCTGAAAAAAAATATTTTGTTAACTTCATTACATGTCCGATTTTATACGAAGCTGAATAGGTATTTTTGCAAAAAACCCGCTAACATTCAAGTGTTTTCCTTGCATATTGAGAAGGCATTTTCTTAGTGAAAAACGTCACCTTTCTATTGTCTAATTTCAATGGGTGCGTCAAGGATTGTTACACACAGCCGTAATAAACTCATGTCTTGTTGTTCATGGTAATACAGATATAGTCCATTTTATCTGTAAGTAAAATACAGTAAATCTGTTTCAAAACAATTTTCTTTTATTCATACATATTTAAAGGAATCAAGCAGATAATTGGTTATTGACATTTTAGTCTCCCAGACTTCCTGGACAAGGCTTGATGCACCTTCATGAGAAGGTTGTGTACCTGCTCATGCTGGGTGGCTGTGGGGTGGCCTCTCTGAGGAGAGGCCGGGGCTGTCTCATGTCAGACACAGTCAGTTCCAGCTGGATCCAACGCACCCATGTCAGGGCACGGCTGAGCCCCTAGGCCATGATGGTGGCCTCTGGGAAAATGTATTTGAGAAAGGGTAAAACGCCAGACAGAGAGAGGAGGAAGGAACACAAGGTGTGCAAAGCAACAGAAGAAACACCAAAGTCAGAGGAGGGAGAGGAGGAGTCCCTCCAGGGCAGAGCAGATATTTCCTGCCATCCATGGAGGACCTGCAGTAGGGAAGGTTTTCCTGAAACACTGCAGCCCATGGAAGAGCTCATGCTGGAGTAGAGGAAAGGTGTGAGAAGAAGGGAACAGCAGAGAGAAACTGCTAGGTACTGACCATATGGTGCCCTGCCTCATTTTTTTGCTTGCTTAAGGGACCGACTGTAATCTGCAGTGATAAACAGAGGAGTCTGGAGTGAAGGAGTGAAGTTAACCCTGGGCATGGGGGAAGGAAGGGGTTTATTTCAACGTTTGTCTTTTTATTTCCCACCACTTCAACCGCTAATTAAGTATTTACTTTAACTGAAAATAAATTAAGTTAATTATCCCAAGTCAAATCTGTTTTGCCCACAAGAGTAATTGGTAAGCAGTTTCCTTGTCTTTACCATGACTTACAAGCTTTCTCATTCCTGTTCTTCCTTTTTTCCCTATATGGGGTGAGCAAGTGGCTAGGTGGGAGTATGTCTGCTAACCCTCAACAATGGTTCATCAAGTTATACTGATCAAGAGAGTATGTGGTCAACAGCTGCAAGTAAGTTGTTTTACATAAGGTGGGAGGTGAAAGTTTTAGGCTGGAGAATCTGCCTGCTTTTGTGGGTCTGGAGGAACTCTATTCCACCACCTCCAGTCCCAGCTGTCCCCATCAGAGCACTGAAGGTTGTATTCCGCCCAGTGACTGACCTTTAGCATCAAAAAGTAGAGGGGAGGTGTTGTAGAGGGAAACATGACATTGTGTAAAAATAGTTCGCATATTCAGCTTTCGGGACTGGACAGGTTTGAAAGACCATGTGTCATCTACATTCAAAACCAAATCTCCTCAATCCGCTCAAACACAATGGACCTGTCAATTTATGTCAAAGTACCATACTGTAACAGAAAACATGGCCCACAGGCTTAGTCCTGTCCTTTAAGAAAACTCAGTACAGAAAAATCCATATTTACTGTTTTCAGAATCTTTAAGATACACATTTCCCATTTCTCAGCCTCAATATAAATAGCTTTTTTGCTGTTGGTGTCCTACCAAAATGTTTCACGTTTAGATTTAAACCTATATTTTTGCTCAAAGAGACACCTTGGCGTGCTTCGCTGATTCTTAGAGTATTGAGATCACCACAAATGTCATAACAGAGTATAAGTTGTTGTGATTTCAATGTCTATTTTATACCTCATGTAAAACAGTCCAAGGTGAATGCAAGTTCTTCAGACATTCTACAGTCCTTTTGAGTATTTCGGTATGTAAATTTTCAACAGTTTTCTCAAAATATCTCACTAGAGGCTCAATGAAATAAAGGCCAATAAATGTCTTTGGCAATGATAGAATTTAGAGCTGTGAAGGGATACAGTAATTTACTAGGCTTGTTGTACATTTATTTACAGTTCTATGAAGCTTTCACCTAACTTAATATTGACTTTAATCACATCTGAAAGACAATTTCTTTGGAAGCTATGTTGAAGAATAAAATATAGACGCTGTATGCAAGATCAAGTTCGGCAGTAGCTTAAATAATGGAGATAATATATGTATTCTAGTGAAATAACTTACCTTACACCAATACGACTGTTACTGGGCTTGCTAAGCAAGTGTAATTCACCTAAATTTGGTGCTCTATGAGTAGTAAATATAGTTTTATTGTAGTGTAACTTCCACTGAATCTCATAGAGACTGCATTTGCTTGTAATGGCTATTGGTTTAAGACTGCAGGGTCATGCTAAATTTTTTGCATTGACTTTTTTCCTCCTTTTCACCAGTGTAGTTGATTCCCTACTTTATCCTTGCAGTGTGAAATTCATACAAAAATCAGGTATAGGTGATACAAACTAATTTAATGGGAAAATATACACTAACATACACATCAATGAAATGTTAGTTAGAATGATGATTGTTTTCCAGTTCAATCTACCTGTTGAAGACAGTTTATCATCACATTAGATTAGGTTGGCTATGGCTTTTTGACTTGTAGCTTTTTGAAAGCCACTGTAAAAGTAGATTACCCAGCCTTTTTAGGTGACTTACTCAGTTTCCATTACTCTCCCACTCATTTATTTTTTCCCCTATATGTGCAGTCTGAACCTCCCAACTTTGTATTTTGGCCAGTCCTCCAGTTACATCATCTGGTACTACCAAGAAAAGTTTGGTTCCACCACCTCTGTAACACCTCCAGTTTCTCCGTGCTCTTCTTGAACTGTCGATCAAAACCTGGACAGACATAACTCTGTACATCTATCTATCTGTACCAAGGCATGGCCTTGTACATTGTAGGATGCTATCCTTGAAAGCTGATCTTCTGACTCCATCATGCTTCCAACTTCTTCTGTGTCCTATGTCTACCTGCCTTCCTCCTCCTTCTCCTCTGTCTGTTTCCTCAAAGCAGGACCTCAGCTCAATATTGCCTGGTGTTTATATCATCCTAATGCAGTTCTTACAATCATCAAGCTCCATCCTTGACCCCATGCTTTCAAGCCCAGTCTTCTACTTCCACAGTCTGACTCTCTCTACATCTTTTTGTTTTTTCATCAGTCCTCTATCATGGACCTTCAGCTCAAAGAACAATCTCAGTCACAGGCCAGGGTTTTTGAGACCCCCACAGCGACTTATTGCTTCTTTCAGGAATTAAATTTCTGGAGTCCTGGGAGTTAGATTCGATGATCCTTATGGGTCTCTTCCAACTTGAGATATTCTATGATTCTATTAAATTCAGTGTATCAGTTGTCCTCATGTAGATGTCCATGTGCATACTTACATATGGGTGATCAATGCTGAGCAGTTGGTATTCAGTTACTGCAACAAACTTGAAGGGGAAATAAAAGCGATTAGTAGCTAAGGACTCCCTGAAGTGTGGGGCCTTAAACAATTATATTGTAATCTTGTGCTTAAGACCAACACAAAAAAAGTAGTGCCAACAATAACGTAAATTTTCCTCTACAGTAAAGATATACATTCTATATTTAGAACTAAAATACACTCTTTTTGTTTGGTGACTCTCTTCAGCATCTTTGAAACTGAAGTAATTCTCTTATTTCACAATTCTGGTGTCTTGCAATCAACAGTTTTACAGAGGTGACTGAGAAACGTCTACTTTGTAAGACCCCACCTGGAGCACTGCATCAAACTCTGGGGTCCCCAGTATAAGAAAGATACGGACCTGTTAGAGTGGGTCCAGAGGAGGGCCACAAAAATGGTCAGAGGGCTGGAACACCTCTCCCATGAAGAAAGGCTGAGAGAGTTGGCATCGTTCAGCCTGGGGAACAAGAAACCTTATTGCAGCCTTCAATATATAAAGGTGGCTTAGGAGAAAGATGGAGAAAGATTTTTAACCAGGTCCTGTAGTGACAGGACAAGGGGCCGTGGTTTTAAACTGAGAGAGGGTAGTTTGAGATTGAACATAAGGAAGAATTTCTTTATGATGAGAGTGGTGAGACACCGGAACAGGTTCCCCAGAGAAGTTGTGTGTGTCCCATGCCTGGAAGTGTTCGAGGTCAGGTTGTACGGGGCTTTGAGAAACCTGGTCTAGTAAACCATGTCCATGCCCATGACAGGGGTTTGGACTAGATGATCTTCAAAGGTCTTTTCCAGTCCAAACCATTCTATGATTCTATGATTTTAAGCCTGCTGGGGTACCTCAGCTCCTGTGAAGGACTAAGAAAAATATGATTCTAACATGATTCCAGGTAAAATACTAAAATGGATTATATAAGGCTCTTTAAACCAAGAATGAAAAGGACAAACAATACAGAAAGAAATTCTGTGGGGTCTATCAGGTTCTCCAACCCTTTGATCATCTTTGTGGCCCTCCTTTGGACCCCCTACAGTCTGTATGCATCTTTCTTGAATTGTTGGGACCAGACTTGGACACAGCACTTCAGGTATGACCTGACAAGCGATGTCTATCTCTGCTAATAATGCCCCGTGAATGCAGCCCAGGAACCGATTTGCCTCTGTTGCAGCAGCAGTGCACTGCTGACTCATGTTCAGCTTGTTGTCCCCTCAGGTCCCTTTCAGCAAAGTTGCTTCCCAGCCACGTAGATCCTAGCCTGTACCAAACTCTTTGGTTATTCTGTCCCAGCTACAGGAATTCACACTTGTTTTTTTAAACTTCATACTGCTCTTGATAGCCTGCTCTTCCAACCTGTCCAGGTCTATCTGTAAGATGTCTCTACCTTCTGATGTGTTCACCTAACCACCCAGTTTGGCATTATCAGTAAACTTGGTGAGAGTGCTTTCAATACCATAGTCCAGGTCATTTATGAAACTGTTGAACTGCATCAGTGTATTGATCCCTGGGGGACTACACTTGCAGCCAGCCTGAGTGAAAACCATTGATCACCACCCTCTGAGTGTGACCCGCTAGCCAATTTCCTACCCATCTTGCAGACTACCCATCCAATCTGTATCATGCCAGATAAGCTTTAGGCCAAATTGCTCTTCTGTAAGGGTAAAGGAAAAGGGAGGAGAATTATAGAAGATTAAAGATTACACGTAGTAAGAAATATCCCCCACACCTTGTATTAAAAGTACATTAATATTTCCTAATAAAACATGCTCAGATTAGGCAAAACTAAAATACAAGTTGTTCATGCAACCTTAATTCTGTTCCCTTGGAAATATGAATTGTAAAAGTTTATGTGATGAGACATAAATGTATAGCAGAACTATCCATGTGAGGACTTAATAGAGAAGGAGAAATGGCTGTTTGTAAAGCAAGTGTGGAGCCTTGCACAATGTTTGCATCTGAGTTATCTGGAATTGGTTAGTTTTGTTAGATTTTAAAATTTTTATTTAATTAAAATTTATATTTTAATATTATTAAAAATTTAAAAAAATATTACTCTTTCCATTTACTTTCTGAAGTTATTGAAGGGTGTATTTTTTTTCACTGGAAAAAAATGTGGACTCCTTTCCCTTCTTCCTTACCTCCCTCCCAATTACCCTTAGCTAGTATATAGCTCTCCAGGGAGTCACTCCTACATCTAAAATAGTTCAACACCTTCCCGGAGAAATGGAAAGAATAAGATACTTGTCATCCTATAAACTTTTTCTATTCACAGCTATGCTAGAGGTGCCCTTACACAAAATTTTCATCCTCAATGTCAATATACTTAGTCATTCTTCTACGCCCTATTGCAAGACCCAAGTTATTTTACAGTGGATTATACTTCCTATTTAGTAGAGTCACTATTCAAAAAATACTTAGAATTACTAGCAGTAAGTGGAAAATTCACGAGTGGGACTTGCTTGAACCAATAATCTCAAACAATACAGTTTCTAGTTCTCACATTTCTTTTTATTTTGACAAACATATACTTTAGCATATATACATGTTACTAAAACAGTAATTAGCATGCAGTTAGCTCCTGTGTTTCAGTGTTGAACTAAAAGTCTTCAGAGTAAATGTAAATGATTTCATTAATTTCAATGGACAAAGAGCAAATTTTCGTTGAGCAGAGGAAAAAGCCAAGCCTAACAAAGGTAATAAAAATTTAAAGAAATCCTGCATGGTTGTTGTGCTTTGTCTACTATGGAGACAGAAGTAATTCCACTGCTGTGAATTTGGCACTTTGTAGTGGCTTTGTGCTCACTTCTGGGAAAGAAAAGTAAGAAAATATATTTTAATGAGTGTCTGTTATTCTGTTAAACTAGAGATAGTCATCTGTACATAGAATTAATGTTATTTTGGTAACGCTCATCGTTTATGTTCTGTTGCACACCACCTTTCTGCATGTTGCTTCCATAAGTATTTTTGACATGTGTCCCAGAAGAATGTGTTCTGGGTATTCCCCTAAAACCAAATCAAACTTTAATTTCCATTAAATATAATTAAATACAAGTTAAAAAAAACAAACCAACAAACCCAAACCAAAACACCAAAACACTTCAGCCCCTTCCAGCAGAGTGGGTAGTTATTACGCACCTAAAAAAGAAATAAGGGTATATTTGTCAAGATCATTGCTAAGGAATCCACACATACAGTGGCTCTGTTACTGCAAGAAAAAGCAGAATGAACTGGAATTAATTTCTGCATAAAGTTGTAAGACTAAATCAAAGACTGTTGTTTTTTGAAGGAGTAGGAAGAAACCTGATACTTACAGAATATTCAGGTAGTCAGTAAAGACAGAGATATTTTATTCAAAGGGTATTACTTGTGCAAAATGTAAAGTAAAAGCTTTTGAAAACCCCTATGGAGAAAATTAATAGTACATATTTACCATGAAATTTTTGACTATTATAATACTAAATAAGCTATCTCAATACATACATCATCAAGTTGGCCTGCACAAATTCAATCACAGAATCCCATGTTTTTGCTTTGGCTAGGGCTGGGCATCTGTAGGCACAGAGACACCATCCTGGGCTTCTGACCCACTGTCAAGCACTCCTTCCTAAAAGGATGGGACTCTGTACATGAGCCATCTACATCCTGACCCCACCTCTTCTCATGCCAGCTCTCCCACAAAGTGGGAAGTAGTTCTTTCCTGCTTCCAGAGCTCCACCAAAATGGTGATTCCGAAGATTTTTATTTTTATTTTAAATACTTTCAGGGACAAGACAACAATGAAATCAAGATAAGAACATAGTAGTCAAAGAATTTCTAAAAAACCACTGCTAACTTGCAGATAAGCCCAGGAAGTACATAGCCTTTTAGAAAAGCAATAAAAGCTTATACTCAAAACCCAATCTTAAAAACATCTACATTTCTTCAAGTTTTATTCATTCCTTTCAAGATCTTGGGGCCTGTGCAGAGCCCTTCCTCCTGCTCCTGCTCTCTTTTCTCTTTGTAAGTATCAGCGTGAAGGCTTTCCTTTTGTAAAGTTCTGGATTCCTCAGTCAACTAATTATTTTGAGAGACTTTCAAATCCTTTAGCAGGTGTTCTATTGCTTCCTTATAAACTTCCCTCAGACAACTCTGTCTTTTAAGCTTCAGTTATTGAGATAAGGGGCTGCCATTTCAAAGGTAATAATAAGTTCTGTTATTAGCTCTCTGCTAATAATCTCTTTCAGCCCCGGAGAAAAATAACAATCAAACAGTGTAAGTGGAAATCATTCTATACACAAATGAAAACATTTCATACACAAAAAGCACCCACCAAACAAAGTGAAATATAGAAATATATGCATACATTAGAACCAGTCATGTGCAATCTAAATAGAAAATTTATTAAAATGTAAGTTTTACGTTGTAACATAACAATTTTCCTATACACTTCTTAATCAGGAAAACAGAGATATCACTTGTTCTAAGAAAACTAAAAGGTAAACCACAGAGAAAAAAAAGCTTTTAGGTTTATGATACCTCTACACATTGCTTAACAGAGGGTAATACAAACTGACTTTATACTTGACCCGTCATACACATGGCATTTCTAAAATCTTAAATAAATAATTTTAATTATTATCGTGATTTTGTAAACATATAAAGGAGCCATGAATAGTAACAGATACACAGTCATAAAATCTAGAAGTCTCTTCAGAAAAAGCGCTAGTCAATCTAGGGGAAGAATTATGGCCTTTTTTTATAATTTCAAGGTGAAAAATTATTTAAAGCCAAGGTAATCCCATGAGCTGCAGAATGAGCGATGGCTGGATCCCTACAGACTGTGTTTATGTTTGCTTAATAAGTCCCTTTCTACAATACTGGGCTAGCTTTGCCTTTTATTTTTTGATGTTCCAATGTCAGGATAGGTACCCTGTAGGTATATATGTGTTGATTTTCTTCTTGGTATTATTCAGTGGGCCAAATTCATACCCGCGTTTCCTTATTTTGATCTCCATCCTCTACACACCTCCAAATTTCCACAAAACATATCAGAACTTTGTGTCCCTAAGGTTTCTACCTCTTGACTTGTTTAGAAATTGCCCAGTTAAATTACATGGGGAGACACATAGGCAAAGTAACCCAATATATTTATTTTTCTCAATAATCAGGCATCAAGACTCCACTACTAGTTCTACCTCAAAATATTGTTTCACATTGTGGGGCTTTAACTTTCAGCTGATCGGGAACAAGAACCTAAAGAAAAGACCAAGAACGACTTGCTGTTTGAGAACTGTAACAAATAGTATTGCTTTATTGTAAATGTTAGTAGGTCAGTGAATTTTATTTTTTAAAAACCTCACTCATCCCCTGCACTTTGGCACTGTTTCAGTTCGTTTTCTTGGAAAGAGAGCAGATTTTCCAGAAACAGTTGATATTTAGCAGGATGACCTGGCGTTCCTGATGGTTATTTTAGAAAGTACACACGTTAGTTTTAAAATACACAATCATTTCTTTGCTGCTTTCAATTTATTTTTTTCTAAACGTAGTCTGAGTGTAAAAGAACAATAACCCAACTCAGCTTAGTGCTATCACATGTTCTGTACACTCTATTTTGTGCAATACCAATGCAAACTACCTCAATAAATGTTGCAGCATGTTGGACAAACGAAAAACTTGCTAGAATCAGTTGTTAAATCACTTTTCAAAGCAAAATTTGGAAATAACTTATAAAAAGAAACAAATTATCCTCTATAGCAATAGTGGTGTGTTGCTCTGTAGTAAGTGAATTGCCAAGATCTACTCTATAAGAAACAAAAGCAGAATCTGACCTCCAGTGAGCATAAATTGCCATAAGGAAAACAGGAAAAGCCAGAAATTTAAAGGAAGTGAGTGTTTGGAATGCAGACCTTGAATATCTATTTTTCTAAGCAGGATTTTAACTTCCATCTGCTCTTTGGTTTATATTTTTTCAATACAGGGCACTTTTGAAAGTGCAGCTAAATCTGTCATCTACAGATTAGCATATTTTGTATTAAGAAGCCTGCTTAAAGTCCTTTTAGGCCATTCTCTCTGATTCATGTTCATCTTTTCCATACTGATTTGAGGACAGAATGGCAGAAAGACAGTTAATGCTATGTGTCTTTTCACTTTTTTCTTTCAGTATTTGAAAGAAAGAATTCTTAGTCCCTTGTTTAGGTACTTGCTTGTCATTTCTCTGCATCTATTTTCAGTAAATACTGTATGGACTTGTAATCTCTGTAATCTTAAGAATAATGAGGATTTAAAGGATTGTTCTACATTTAAAGTCAAGATAAGATGATCTTATTTTTTTTCTTCTAGAAAAAAAGAGGCAAAGACATAGAAAATGAGGGAAGATTTTATCTGAGTAGTCCTTTAATCTTCTTCTTTATAGGGAAAAAATCCTTAACTACTTCTTTCCCCTTTTTATCTTGGGAGGAAAGATTGACTACAATATCCCACCATTTGAAAGGTATTGTCTCTTATTTAAGAAGCCATAAAAGACAATCTATACAACACTATTTTATGGCAATCTATACTCTTAAACGAAGAGTAGGTTAAAACAATTAATCCTTTTTATTTATTTATTTATTTTAATTTGGAAACACAATCTCTTTGTTTTCTACTCTTGTTAGATGGAATAAAAATAGTTAAGAGTGGGACTGACATAACTGGCCTGCTTAACTGCCCAGGAATGTCATTCCATTCCCATCATCTCTTGATGATACAGAAAATCCTGATCTATCTCACCACACTTTCTAGTACAAACTCTGCACTAAGAATTTTCCTGTGGGAATAGAAGAACAGAACAAAAAAGAAGGATGGTTCCCATGTTGTCATTATCTCACTAAACACTCTTTGTGTCTTGTCCCTGTGATATCTGTGTGTCCCTGTGCATAAGCATGTGGGTGTCATTGCATTAAATAATATCTGGTCAAATATTTCAATAGCTGAACATTATGAGGGAGTAAAATTTCTGATTGTTTTTCCACATCTAAGGCCTGAGGATGTACAACACATCCTGTGCTGATCTGAAATTGCATTTGTAACCTTCCTGGGATACACCTCCTCATCTCAGTTCACATGCTCTGAGATGACTCCACAAGCCAAGTGTGATAAGAGGGCATAATCAGGAAAGTCATTTTAGAAGAGTACTATTAAACAAAAAAAGTTGTTGCTTCAAAAGAACCACAAGCGTTATATGCTGAACGAGTTATCAGATGTAGGGAAAATACTCCTTTTTTTTCCTTTTTTTTTTTCTTTTTCTACTTTCCTGCTGTTGGGGTTGTATAGTTCAGAATTCTAACAACAGTAGAATTTAAGACAAGATTATCTCAACTAACCTTTGCCCACAATACTGCAATGGTCATGACCACATAACTTCACCTTTCTAGCAGACTTTAACTGAATCATTGTCAGCAGCTGTAACAAATGTCAAATATGAATTCATTTTGCATTGATATGTAATGAATTGTCGTGGTTTGGGCCAGACTGGCCAACAAAAATGAACGACAGATGCTCTTCCCAGCCTGTCCCTGACCTAGGAGAGGAGGGACAGAGAGAAAAAGACTTACGAGTTTAGAAAAAAGCTAAACTACTGTAATGAAAATATTAATAAATTAACAAAATAATATAAAAAGGAAAATAATGAAATATATACAATGTATACAAACCCAGTATCGAGCTCCCAGGATGACGATCGCATCACTGACAGGCACAGGGAAAGTCCCAGACTGGAGTCAGCAATGGACAGGAGCTGGATTCAGGATCTGGATTCAGGAATGCACAGATCAGGATCAAAGGCAGATGAACAGACAAAGTCCTCCTAGGACGCCAGCCATTGAGCAAAGAGAGCTGACCCTTTGACCCCTCAGCTTTTATACTGAGCATGAGGCAGATGGGATGGAATACCCTGTTGGTCAGCTTTGGGTCACCTGTCCTGGCTGCTCCTCCCCGCAGGTAGGACCCCTCTACACTTTTCTGCTTTCGACCCTCCAATGGGGCAAAGAACAAATTTAGCTGCCCTTGGGTGTTATAGCAATAAGTGTAAGTAAGATCCTCTCTGCATACCATTCCTTGGCATAAATTACAAGTAATCAGGTCTTATCACCCTGAGAGTGAACAGTTTCTGCACAATATGCTGTAAATTTCAGAGAGTTCAGTTAGTTAGAAGATTAGCTTCAAATTAAAATGGTAGAACAGAAAACGGGTTCTGTTTTACCTCAAACCAGGACATGAATTTTGCCATGAGTTCGCCTTAGTGCAACACCAGCTACTCACTGAAGTGGTGAGCAGTTCTTTGGGAACAATAAGAGGAAAGCACTAACAGAGTAGACATTGTACTTAACACTCAGATTGTGCAGATGTATTGCGTTGCCATAAATATAAAAGGCAATTATTTTTTGCTCACAATAATTGAGACAATTCGTCTGGCATGTTGGGAAAGATAAATATCGTAATTTCTATATTCAATAGGAAAATATTTTTATTTTGTAATACTTTTAGTTTCACTGAATTGTGAAGTACTTTTGGTTTTGGTGAAGGACAATGGAAAAATGCACTAAATGACATGTTCTAAAGAGTCATCAGTATGTTAACAAATCACTGCTTTTTCTCATCATAATGACAATAATTTAGGATTTAACTAAGTTTGTATGGAAACTAAATAAGATTAAAACCCCTTAAAATCTAGTATAATACAGCTTTGTGCCCCACTGTAGCAGCAGGCATGGATAGAGGAATCAAAGAAGAAATAATTATTTCATGTGCTGTCATCTAATTGAATCTAATCTAAACCATTCATAATTATAGGCCCTAAATAACTTTTGTCACAGGAGGACCACTTGATAGACTCTTCCATTGCAGAATGCTTTCCTTCTTGATAGACGCAAGCCCTGTATTTGTCATTCTCTGTTTTTTCTTTTTAAATATGTATTGTCTTCTTCATTTTCATTCTGACATACTTTTGCATTTTAGTACTAACAGGAATATTTATCACTTTTATTTTACATACAAAGTAAACAGATATATGAAAAATGTAAAAAGAAAAAAGAAAAGGGGGGGATGGTAAGCATGAGTTAACTGTGGCAATTTCCTCTCCAAGTCCATGTTAAGCCAGAGCATTCAATGGCAGCTCACATGTATTTGGACTTAACAGGAATCTGCAAAGGCAAATGATCAAAATGGGATAAAATATGTAACAGTCTTAACAAATAAGCTGTTTAATGAACCAGGAGGTACTAAAGATAAAATTCATCACATTTACATCAGTTTTGGGGTACCACCCTTAGAGTTCCATTCGCTCAATAAGAAGGAAATTAATGATATGGTTTAATATGAAAAGAAAGTAAATTGAGGTCTCACTTGTAAATACTTGCACCAGTTGTTTTAATAACTTGCTTTCTGCAATTAAAGCAGGCAAAAAGCTAAAAGCTCTGAATGAGACTTGTGAACTTTATATATTGCCCTTTGAAAATAACTAAGAGTAAAATTATCTTTAAATGTATATTAAAGCCATACTTTTTGCAATTTCTGAAACTTCAGCTCCTTTACAAAGT
Source organism: Ibidorhyncha struthersii (assembly GCA_013398815.1). Lineage (NCBI taxonomy): Eukaryota > Metazoa > Chordata > Aves > Charadriiformes > Charadriidae > Ibidorhyncha > Ibidorhyncha struthersii. The sequence goes on along the minus strand of VZSZ01011542.1, from coordinate 241,176 downwards.
ATAAGATGTATGGCCTGCATTAAAACTGACTAAGATGCTGCCTTTTGAATTCAATGTTTTTGGAGCTTCACTTATGAGAAAATAAAGCTATAGAAATATACAAACCAGTATGTATTCCACATACTCAACTAGTCCAATCTTGTTACGGTCCAATGAGCATGTTTTACTGCTGTGTGCTTTTTTCTTATGTCCTTCACAAACCATTATTTAAATACAGCTTCAGATATTTAGTATTAATAAACAACTTTCATGGTTCTTTTTTACCCTGTGGTTTGACAATTTTTGGAGAGAAAGCTAAGGTAATGATTAAGATAATGAATGCAAAAATTCTTCTGAAGTATGAAGTATATTGCAATGAACTGAAGAGTTAATACAGAGGTCTTTTGTTCTGATTTAAAATCACAAATTAGATCTGCTAGTGAAATTGAATTATCAACTTAAATAAAGTTCCAGTTCAGATTCTCTGTAGCACATATATATTTTATGAGTGCGGAGTGAGACTGATATTTCCAAGTTTAGTTCACCTAAAAGGCAGGGGTCTAGCCTAAGGTAGCTGCCCCCAGATGGTTCTATGCTCACAGAAGAGAGAGAGGCACCCCAGCAGATAATTATTCTGTCTTAAAACAGAGCACTAAGGTAAGAGGAATGACAGTGTGATCTATAGGTGTGCCCCAGGGGATATTCTGTAATGACACTAATAACGAGCAGATCTCACAATGCTCAATGAAGAGCTAGAGACTCCTCTAGAAAATGATTCAGAGCATCCAAGTTAAGCTCTGGAGGAGCCTCTGTCTTTCCATTGTCTTCAGAGGGATTAAAGAGCCAAAAATGAACTTTTGACAAATCCTCTAATTTTCCACTGGTTTTATAAGGTAGCCTTGGTGACCAGCTTATAATAGATGATGCTTTTTTTTTTTTTCTTGAAAGCTAAAATTAGGAGATATGAATCCTTACCACAGTTCCTTCTCATGGAACGTTTGCATTCCAGCTGTTGTTTTTTTTTTCTATGAATAAGGATTGCAAAATTGATCCCGCAGCTGTAAATTCTGGTTTATGTTTAAATGGAAAGTCTCCCTTAAGAGTCTTGCTAAAAAAGAAGAATCCAGGAATCCTGCTTTGTGTTCTTATGTAGATCAGTGGCACCCCTGCACGTGCAAGGAAAGCTAATTTTAAAAACTGGTAACACCGTGGAGTGAAAAGCAGCAACTCAAAGTAAATGATAGGAAAATTGTCTCCATGGAGCAAAAAAAGCACTACTCACTCTTCCTCCATTAATTTAAGCATCAAAATTTTGCAGCTTCCTTTCAGTTGTATCCTATAAGCACATTTCTTTAGGAATTGTCAATTCCATCACTGATCTTGCTGTTTCTTTGAACTTTCTAACTACCATGAAGTAAGCTAAAGAATTGGATATTTTAGGGCTTTCAAAAGAAACTGTGTTTATCTCAGTGTGTGGTAACATCAGTGTCATGAGGTTGATCTCACTGACATCATGGAAACGTGGTGGGATGGCTCCTACGACTGGAGTGTTGGCATGGAAGGTTATGGGCTTTTCAGGAAAGACAGGCAGGGGAAATGAGGAAGCGGTGTTACCCTGTGTGTCAGTGACCAGCTGGAGTGCGTGGAGCTTGGACTAGGGATGAATGAAGAGCTGACTGAGAGCTTATAGGTCAGGATTAAAGGGAAATCAGGAGTAGGGGACATTAAAGTGGGGGTCTACTACAGACCACCTGACCAAGAAGAACGAGCGGATGAGGCCTTCTATAGACAGATAGGGGTGGCATCACATTCACAGACCCTGGTCCTCATGGGTGACTTCAACGACCCTGACATCTGTTGGTAGGGTAACACAGCAGGGCATAGGCAATCCAGGAGGTTCTTGGATTGTGTTGATGACAACTTCCTTCTCCAAGTGGTAGAGGAGCCAACGAGGAAAGGAGCTATGCTGGACCTTGTCCTTACCCACAAGGAGGGGCTGGTAGGCAGTGTCAAGTTCAAGGGTAGCCTGGGATGCAGTGACCATGAAATGGTAAATTTCGAGATCCTTGAGGCAGCGAGGAGGGTGCACAACAAGCTGACCACCCTGGACTTTAGGAGAGCTGACTTTGGTCTCTTGAAGAATCTGATTGGTATGGTGCCATGGGATGAACTGCTGGAGGGAAGAAGGCCCCAAGAAAGCTGGTTAATATTCAAGGATCACCTCCTCCAAGCTCAGGGGCAATGCATTCCAACAAAGAAGAAGGCAGGCAGAAAAGCCAAAATCAAAAAAATCCTTCTGTAAGTATGCCAGCAGGAAAAGAAAGACTAGGGAAGAGGTGGGCCCTCTCCAGAAGGAAACGGAGAGCTGGTCACCCAGGATAGAGACAAAGCTGAGGTACTCAATGACTTTTTTTCCTCAGTCTTAACTGGCAAAAACTGTAGCCACACTACCCGTGATGCAGAAGGCAAAGGCGAGGACTGGGAAAATGTAGAACTGCCCACTGTAGGTGAAGATCAGATATGAGACAACCTGAGGAACCTGAAGGTGCACAAGTCCATGGGACCTGACGAGATATGTCTGCAGGTCCTGAGGGAACTGGCAGATGAAGTTGCTAAGCCACTATCCATCGTATTTGAGAAATCATGGCAATCTGGTGAGGTTTCTGCTGACTGGAAAAGGGGAAACGTAACCCCTATTTTCAAAAAGGGAAAAAAGGAAGACCCAGGGAACTGCAGGCCAGTCAGTGTCACCTCTGTGCCTGTCAAGATCATGGAGCTGATCCTCCTGGAAACTCTGCTAAGGCAAATGGAAAATAATGAGGTGATTGGTCGCAGCCAACATGGCATCACCAAAGGCAAGTCATGCCTGACAAATTTGGTGGCCTTCTATGTCGGGGTTGCAGCAATAATGGACAAGGGGAGAGCAACTGACGTCATCTACCTGGACTTACGCAAAGCATTTGACACTGTCCCAAATGATATCCTGGTCTCTAAATTGGAGAGACATGGTTTCAACAGATGGACCACTCAGTGGGTAAAGAACTGGCTGGACGGTTGCATGCAAAAGGTTGTGGTCAGTGGCTCAATGTCCAAGTGGAGACCAGTGACAAGTGACGTTCCTCAGGGTTCAGTACTGGGTATGGTGCTGTTCAGCATCTTTGTTGGTGACACGGACAGTGGAATTGAGTGCACCCTCAGCAATTTTGCTGATGATACCAAGCTGTGTGGTGAGGTAGACACACTGGAGGGGAGGCCTGCCATCCAAAGGGACCTGGACAGGCTGGAGAGGTGGGCCCACGCCAGCCTCATGAAGTTCAACAAGACCAAGTGCAGGGTCCTATATCTGGGTCAGGGCAATCCCAAGCACAAATACAGGCTGGGAGGAGAAGGGATCGAGAGCAGCCCTGAGGAGAAGGACCTGGGTGTGCTGATTGATGAGAACCTGAACACAAGCCAGCAATGTGTGATCGCAGACCAGAAAGCCAACCGTATCCTCGGCTGCATCAGAAGTGTGACCAGCAGGTCAAGGGAGGTGATTTTTCCCCTCTACTCTGCTTTGGTGAGACCCCACCTGGAGTACTGCATCCAGCTCTGAAGCCCCCAACACAGGAAAGATCTTCTGGAGTGGGCCCAGAGGAGGGCCACAAAGATCATCCTCTCCTATGAGGACAGGCTGAGACAGTTGAGGTCATTCAGCCTGGAGAAGAGAAGACTCTGGGAAGACCTTATAGCAGCTTTCTAGTATCTGAAGGGGGCCTACAGGAAAGCTGGGGAGGGATGTTTTACAAGGGCATGTAGTGATAGGATGAGGGGGAATGGCTTTAAACTGGAAGTGGGTAGGTAGATTTAGATTAGATATTAGGAAGAAATTTTTCACTGTGAGGATGATAAGGCACTGGAACAGGTTGCCAGAGAAGTTGTGGAAGCTCCATCCCTAGAACTGTTTAAGGCCAGGTTGGATGGGGCTTTGAGCAACCTGGTCTAGTGGGAGGTGTCCCTGCCCATGGCAGGGGGGTTGATACTAGGTGATCTTTCAACCTAAACCATTCTATGATTCTATGATTTTTAATGTCACACGAAAGAAATACAAGAAAACAGTTTAATAAAAGATCACAAAAAAAAGAAAAAAAATGGCAAAAGAGAGGAAAAATCATATCAATTGAAGGAAAAGGGTCATGTAGAATATTGCTTAAACATGCTTTGCAAATGCTTATAGCCACTCAAAAGGCAAAGTGGTTTTTACTCCATTTAGCAAATAGGTCACGTGAGACAGGGACTCTTCCTTGGGTGGTGGAAAGACAGTAACAAGTGTCAGCGATTCTGTAAATGTGAAAAAAAAAAAGACAACCTTGATTCAAATCCAGGATAGGTCCATAAAACTGAACAAGGTTTGATTGTCTAGTCATGTTAATATGCATTAATACGCATATGTTCTGTTCTTTGTGTGATAGTTATATAATCTCAACTCTGCCTAGCAATATTCAGATTTGAGAATAAAAAATGTACCAAATTCAACAGGACAGCTGACTTACACTTTCCATAAACTTCTTATTTGTATCAAGAAATCAGGGAGTGGGAGTTGGACTGAACCTAATATGGATTAATGAAATCAACATATTCAGTTAATTACCTTATTTTATGATATTGTTCGAGTGTGTTTTTCAAATAACTAATTTTGCATCCTGTTGTTCTTTTTTGGTTTTACGCTCTATAATCTATTCTCATAGTTTTCTCTTTAGGAGTTCTGCACTATATGCTTTTTTTTTTCATTTGTATTAACTCAGCAGGTGGGTCTCCAAACTATGCCTATGCAAAATTTGTGCAACATTTAAAGCACAGCTGGATATGGTCCCTCTTCACTGTTACATGATACAGTTCCATTTTACACGATTGGGACAATAATTCCCCCCCTTTTTTTTTTTTACAAGAAAAGAGAGAGAAAATGAACCACAGAACAAGATTATTGAAAAAATTAAATAAGAGAGCTGCAATTAGGAAATGTGACTGCATAAGTTTTTCTTGGGAGAAGTAAATTGCACACTGATATATCCCAGTAAAGAAGCTGTCTCCTGTATAGAAGGAGGCCTTTGGAAAGGTACTGTTGTAGAAACTATAGTTTATTTGTGCAGAAATAATATTTGAAAAATTCCACTTTTAGCCTAATTAGACAGTACAAAATTCTGAATCCTTGCACAAAGAGAGGTCTTGTAAGCTTTGGTATTCAGGAACTGCTTTGAGTCTGTGTGGTTTAAAAAATGGTCTCTTACGCCTGGAACGTCCATGGTTCTTATTCTCATGTTCTTTGTTAAGGTATAGAATTATGACTTTGCATGTTCATATTATTCATCTTAGATTATTGGCTCTTCTACAGATTCTTAGATTCCCAGAGTGAACATCCTATACAGCTCTTCTATTACTCTGTTTCTTAGAGAAAAAGGGACTTACCAGAGGCATGAATTATTGAATTGTAGGTGATAGCTCTGCTCTGTTGAGAACTTTCTACCCAACAAATGTTTCTGCTGTGAAAAACGTGACACGTTTTTAATTTAGAATGCAAGCATTGTATTGTTGTTAGTAGAAATCCTGTCTTGTCCATATTTCTCTTTGTATATACTTCTCAAAATCTTTTATATAGCCATATACCTAGTTCATATGATTCTTAAGTGGTCATAAACTCAACTCTACCAGCTTCACTTCAAATTTCATCATTTTAACTTTGGCTTTCTAGTGTTACTAACAAAGTGACATGTTGTCATGACCTAAAAGGTTACCTGGCCCGAGAGTGCGTAGAGATCGTGGCTGTAGGTTCATAAGATTCAGTAATACACAAGAATATGGAGGCTTTATCTTCTAAATTTCTCTATTTTATTACAGAATACCACAAACACCACAAAAATCTCCATCAGCAAGGAAACCACCACAAAGTCACAATCAGCAAGTATATCTATGATTAATAAAGTGAATATATATAATCCATTATGGCTAATAGATTATACCTGATTTATTCCATATCAATAGATATATATTATTTGTAATAAGCTATTACACCGCCTTCAGTGTGGCTGGGAGAGGATACGGGATCTCTTTGATCTTGTTTTTTTGCTCACGACTGTCTTTGTTTCTCTCTCAGGGAGATCAGAGCATGATTCCACCAGTCTATTTCTTTCTCTCACTCTCTGATGCTCCTTAGCCTTTCTACTTCCTCTCTTAGCTCGGCCACCAGGCTGAGTAGATTCTCCACCTGGTCACACTTCACACAGCTGTCTTCCCTACTACCATCCATTTAGCAGTGTGAGGGCGTGGCACTCCCTGCAGCCTGGATTGCTGCATGTTTCCATGAGAGCTCTGCCTGTGTTGCTGTGATGGAACAGATCCTCCTGGAAGCTACACTAAGGCACGTGGAGGACAGGGAGGTGATTTGAGACAACCAGCATGGCTTCACCAAGGGCAAGTCCTGCCTGGCCCACCTCGTGGCCATCTATGATGGAGTGACTACATCAACGGGTAAGGGAAGAGCTAGGGATATCATCTGTCTGGACTTCTATAAGGCCTTTGACATGGTCCTCCACAACATCATTCTCTCTAAATTGGAGAGGTATGGATTTGATGGGTGGACTGTTCAGTGGGTGAGGAATTGGTTGGATGGTCGTATCCAGAGGGTAGTGGTCAACAGCTCAATGTGCAGATAGAGATCAGTGACAAGTCCTGTCCCTCAGAGGTCCATATTGGAACAAGTACTGTTCCATATCTTCATCAATGACATAGACAGTGGGATCGAGTACACAGACAATGGGATCAAGCTTGCCAACAACACTAAGCTGAGTGGTGCGTTTGACATGCCTGAGAGATGGGATGCTGCCAAGTCCTGGTCCAATTTCGGGCTCGGGGGAGGTTCATAATGATCCCAAGAGTGAGACTGAGACACAAACGAGGTCAAATGCCACCAATTGGGCCATTTTATTGCAATAGGAAAAGGAGTAACGGTTTTAAACTAAAAAGGGGAAGCTTCAGACTAGATATAAGAAAGAAATCTTTACAATGAAGGTGCTGAAACACTGGCACAGGTTGCCTGCAGAGGTGGTGGATGGTCCATCCCTGGAAACCCAAGGTAAGGTTGGACGGGCCTCTGAGCAACCTGATCTACTTGAAGATATCCCTGCTCATTGCAGGGGGGTTAGATTAGATGATCTTTAAAGGTCCCTTCCAACCCAAACTATTCTATGATTCTGTGCTTCCATGATTTGTGCAGAGAGTTCAGCCTATATAGGAAAGGAAAACTATATGCAACAGAGTAAATTCTCCGAGAGGCTCCATTTTGGATAAAACTTGGATCCTTTTTATATCAGAGACATGAAAGTGTAGGACATCACAACTTTGAGCAGTTAATAGACGCTGTAAATTTTGATTTTCCACCCGTAACAGCTAATAGATGATAATTTTTTTCGTTCTTTCAGACCAACTTTATTTTCCCAGACTGTTCCTATTTTTTCAGACACTAATTTGCCATTACAGTTTCTTGGTTTTGAGCTTATCGATGGTATTTCAGGATGTGTCTGGTTTCTAGGTGCCCCAGGTGTACTTCAAAAAGGCCAGCTGCTCTTTTCAAGGATGTTTCTGGTTTGAAAGCCTAGTTACCAGGTTCACAGCTGCCACGCTGGCAGGAAATTTCTCTGTCACTCTTTTCAGCGGACATTTTCTTCTGTTGAGTAATTTTCCTTCTAACCAGGCCACCTTTATGGCTGCTCACATCACATGTTCACCAATGATCAGTTTAAAATCCAAAAAGTCTCATTGCTTTCTGTTGAGTTGTCCATTTGCCTTCTGTTCCAACATATGTGTGGCACTTAGGGACATGGGTTATTGGTGGACATGGCAGAGTTAGGTTTATGGTTGGACTCAATTATCTTAAAGGTCTTTTCCAACCTAAATGATTCTATGAATCTATGATTCAATTTTGTTTCGTGGGTAAGGGGGGCGCATGAGGAAAAGAGCAAGGTACTTTCCCGGTAATATTTTTGCCTTCTCGATGACACTGAGAACACTGTCCAGGAGCAGGAAAACTTAAGGAATTAGGTATCCATCACACTTCTTACAAGCTCTCTTTTACACCGCACATTACCTTGATTGTGGTGTTTGTTAGAGTGAGTAAGATTCCTCTCACCTTAATTTAACTGTATGAATGTTTAGTCTGAAATAGTAGTGGTGGCTCCTGTGCTGTCAAATGAGAGAGAGAAACAAACCTGGAGAGAGACTTGTCCCATTGTATGATGTAAACCATTGTGTAAATGGAATAGTCAGAATACCTTTCTGGTGGTGTGTGTCTTTTCAATACAGATTAAACTTAGTGTGATTTTCAGATGGCTAGAATGTCCTGGTTCTAATATAACTTTCATTTTGGGTGTTATGAACCTTTTTTGTCTCCCTGTCTTTGCGCCATCTTTCAGGTTCTCTGCTGTGGTTTTTGGTATACTGCAACTCCCAATCAAATTCACCTTGTCAAATTACAGTGCTACTGTCCCTCCTGTATCAGCTTCTTTTTGGCCATCCTTCAGTTGCTCAGAAAATTGTCATTTCCTTGATAAAAGATAAGTTGAGGTCTCACTGAGGTTTTTGTTCCACATGCCTGTTACAGTTAGGTCTCCTATCAGATACTCAGATCTTTATTGGGATATTTATCTCTAAGTTTGTCTCCTTACCTGCATGTGATTCTTCAGTAGCAATGCAATCTGGCTTCAACCCAGATCAAAAAGAAGAGAATTTGCTGCCCATCTGTCAGGTGGAAAAAGGTTCAGTTTGCATCTGAGCTTTTTTTGCAAGAACTATCTAATATGAAAGTTATATATCTGGGTTAACATATACACTGTAAAATCCATTGCAGGAAAAGTATAGAAAACAGACAAGTAGAAGGAACATTGTGGAATTCTGGGAAGATAAAAAGAAATAATAACATAAATTGAAATATATGCACAAATAGGCAATCTGGAGAAAAAATTTCAAAAATGCAGTAAAAGTAAACTAAGCCTTACCTAAGTATATACAATATAAGAAGGGTTAACTTAATGTGTGCCCTGAGGACAATGGATCAAAAGACCTGCATTGCATTTAAAGCTTTTACAAACTTTTACTTCTGTCTGTTGATGAGTGCAGATGATCAGTGGACCCAGTGGGGTTATTGAAAATAATAGCACATTTTTTAATAAATATTTAATATCATAGGACAATAGGAAATGGTGTCAAGTTGTGCCAGGGGAAGTTTGGGGTAGACATTAGGAAAAACTTCTACACTGAAAGGGTTATCAAAGACTGGAACAGGCTGCCCAGGGAAGTGGTTGAATCGTCATCCTTGGATGTATTTAAAAGCCATCTAGATAGGGTGCACAGGGACATGGTTTGGAAGTGGGCCCAGTAGAGTTAGACAACAGTTGGACTTGATGATCTTAAAGGTCTTTTCCAGCCATAACGATTCTATGATTCTATATATTGTTTATTTATTATATCTCACAAAAATCTAATTAGATTACGTTTCATAGATTAGATTTGGCTATCAAAGTATAGAAGATATATATTTGAATTAGATTGTTTTTTCTAAGTAATTTTTGAGACAATATCTTGCACTGAAGACTTACCTGTTGTTAATTATACTTGCAAATCTTACTATCATTTATGACTGGCAATTATTGAAAACCAAAATCACTTTTTGGCAACAAGCAAATAACTTTCTAGCCTAGAGACAAATTCTGTAGGACAAGCTGTAGTAGTAACCTCCAAATGATAGTTTTGTCTTAAAGTCATTTAAGAGCTTGAATCCTCTGTGTAGACCATAAATAGTAGCACTAAATATTTTCCTGTGATGTGGCTGTGAAGGGGTCAGTTAGCACATCTATTCATTTCAAATTGCTTCCACTGACACCAGACCTGTCCCTTCGTCACCACAGAGGGAGATGAAGAGGAATAATGAATGAACTAAAAATAGAGTGAAACTATTTGAGGATGACCTGATAGAAAGTCATAGAGAAGAAAGGCAGAGGAAACCATCTGGTTATTTTCTGAACAGTAACCTGGGGTGACATCTTGCCTCTGTTGAAGACGTGGAGTCTTTCTGCTGTCCTCGCTGCCCTCAGAATTTCCCCTTTCTTTTCTCAGTTTTTGAATGCTGCTTCCCGTTATTTTTTTCCCCACTGCTACTGACTTGATCTTTATCCCTCAAAATGCAAAATTAAAAAAATCTAATTAAGCAGAAGTCTGACCTTTCCTAATAAGAAAGGAGACAAGATTTTAAGTTCATCAGGGTGCAAATACATGTGTTCCTATGAAGAACTCAGGACAAAGTAGTGGTGACAAATCTATAAATGAAATATTTTGTTGCCCCACTGTTACTGAGGTGGAGGCAGTGTGGAAGGACAAAATAATCATGACGAAGGGGCAGAGAGGCTTGAGTTCAAGTATAATATATTTTGTAAATTATAAATAAATCTAAAGCAAAGAAAGAAGCTTGAGAAGTTAGAATCTGATTTATCTTTTATAACATTATTTAATCCTATTCAGAGTAAGAATAAAGGGGAAATTGAATTTTTATTTATGGTGTAAAACATTCCAAAAAGTTAGTGAAAAAGGGAGAAGCCTTCTGCATAATTTCAATTCAGAATAATTAAATATTGGAGAGGCTGTGATTTCCAATAGGAATTATAACGCAGCCTTTTGAACCTCTATTACGTACTGATTTCTGGCAAGTATGTGAATGAAATGTGAAACTGAGAGGAAGCACTGGAGGATGAGGGTAGGAACACTTGTTTCAGAATGTGTTTTCATTCCTGCCAGAAAAGATTTCTTAATAAGAGTTCATTTTGTCACCAGTAACATTAAACACTCTCAGACTGTGTGTATGGTCCGAGTAATGATCAAAATAAAGATTATTGCACCAAACCTCAAGAAACTGGTCATGAAATAGAAAATGAAAAGTGTCACAGGAATCGGGCCGCATCTGGCAGCCCAGCAGAGGGGAGGCTGCCATGGCTCCCTGCCCTTGGGTCCATGTTGAGCAAAGGGAAAAGATCACCTCCTTCCCCCTAGTGCAGCCCAGGATACTGCTAGCCTACACTGTCATGGAGGCAGGAAGAGTATTTTAGTTTTTATTAAATCTGAAATTATGCACTTTTGTAATATGTCACGTCCTTCAGCAAAAATAAAGGGCCAGAGAAGTGATGCTGAGAAGGGGAGTAAGATGGAAAACAAATCAGAACGTACTGCCCAGAGTATCGTTCTGTCCCAGGACTTCATTTTTAGCATTCCTTTGCAAGCAACATTATTTTTCTAGCTCCACTTTTGCTATATTCTCAAGAAATATTTAATGGCAAATTCATTCATGTATGTTACTGAAATCTAGCAGTCAAAATGAGAATAATCTAAGAGCGTAGAAAGAGAAATCCCTCAAGGTTTAAAACATAAGCTAAGTGCACAGCTATCATTTTGCACTGAGGTGTTCTGGCATACTGCAAGTCTAGGCGCTCTTTGAGAAAAATGTGGGAAGAAAGCATTTATAATTGTTTGGAAGAAACAAGGTTTTCTGAAGTAATACTTTTAAGTGTGCACATATTTCTGTGGTGACTGCAAGGCTATGAAGCAACTCCAATGCAACCAAGTTTTTCCTCCAAGCACTAATATTTCTCATGTGACATCCACAGGAATAAATTGGGCCCAAAGTGTCAGCTTAAGTGTTTGTGACTAACATGGGAAATTTAAGAAATATCAAACCTCTCAACCCATGGAAAAGAAAGCCTGGCTCTCAGGCAATGTATTTGATCTTTAATTTTGCTTTGCTGTGCATCTAGAGCAAACATTATCTTTTTTTCTCTTGGCTCTGAAGAATTTTTCAACAGCAGCAAACTGCTATTACCGCTTCTAAACACCTACATAATAATCATCATAATAAAAAAAGAGGAGCACAGGATCTATTCTCCCTTCCGCTAGAGAACTTAATTTCTCTGACAGCAGGGAAGTGTGGAATCAGCTGTAGAGTTAGCAAAAGTTTAACTGTCTGACTCAGAGCAGAAAGTTGCTATTAGCTATTCGACAATAAAGAAAGAGAGCGAGCACCCCATCGGCACCCAAGCCTTCAGTTTCTAAAAATTGGTCCCACTGGAAGCATGCACTTGATGTTAAAAGATGACCTCTGCTCTGTGTGCTGGGGGAATGAGAAAGAAAACAAAGCAACTGTTCAGGCAGTGTACTTGGAGAAAAAAATATATTCTGGTCCAAAATGAGTTAACAAGCTTAATTGTGGAGGTAAGCAAGGAATGATCTGAGCATGGCATAAACTAGTGTAATTTTCCCATCCATCTGCATTGCAATATTTCTATCATTTGTTTCTAAATTTTAATATGAATCGGTTTCCTTCTCATATATAATTTCTTTAGTAATGATTGTTTTATAGAACTGGGGAGGAAAAAGACTTGGAACCAAGTAAATAATTTACACTGGCAGGGCTCGAGGTGAGATTTTGTCTCACTTTTGGAAAGCTGTGGGAAAAAGAATATCAGATAATACTAATTCATTAACAATTATATACAAGATCATACTACATACACACTTTTCAGTCAGGAGAGCAAAAGCATGTTTCCAAAAGAAGTGAAAAGACTGTCAGCTAGAACCTTAAAAAGTATACTGGAAATTCTGGTTGTAAATATACTTTGAGAAACAATCTGGAATTAGCAGAGATGAGCTACATGATTTATTGTTTTTTTTTCTTCTTAATTTCACTGAGACTTGGCTTACTTGTGGACTATTTATGAACTGCATGAGCACAAGGATGTAAAGGTCTCTGTGGTATAATGCATTTAAACTCATGCATCCTGCCACCGCAAATGAAGAAGGTGTGTTGTAAATTAAATCACCTGCTGAACAAGTTCAGTAAAGCACTCTAGGTGTCCTTCAGTTTGTGCAGATATTAAAGCTGGTGTTTCTCAGCAGTGTGGGAAAACGTCAATGGGATTATCCAAATGGACATCAAGGCTACGCAAATACGTAATATACAGGTCTGCCCAAAATCCTGTTGAAGGCAATGAAAACAATTCTATCTATTTACAAGAACCTATTAAATCTCAAACTATTAGAATCCATAACTGCATACAGTTCCCTGTGTTCGGAAGTTCTTACTCAAGTATCCTCAAGCAAATCTCTGACACAAAAAAGAGTTTGCCTGAGTAAAGACTGTGTCAAGCACTGTAATGATGCAAACTTTTAAGTTCTATATTATCACTAATATCAGTTACTAACATCCATCCCCACTAAGAGCAGTTAGCTTGCCAGTTTTCTGTGTTAAAATGAAAAGAATAAAAAATGTGTCCTTAGTACACCCAGCCTTCTAAAAACACAGTACAATAAAGCAAAGGTTAATACTAATAATGTCCAAGTATTGTCAAAAAGAACGTATCCTGGCCTAATATTAAAAACAATCATATCTTGTACAAAGAAGCAACTGTGATGCAGTGAAATTACTGTTACGTTGTCCTCATTATTTACTGCTAAAGGCTGTGCATCTTCTTTTTAATCACAAATACAGTCTCTGGATCAGCAAAACTAGGATATATTGGTTGTTTTTCTCTCTTGTGGATACACTGTTGATAAACATTGGTAACCTAACAGATATATTTTTAGATTTCTACTAACTTCATAAATGAGGGAATTTTTTCAGTTAAATAAATTTAAAAAAAACGGGACAAATAAAAGTAGAAGTGACAATCCCTTCAGTCTACTGGAGGTAAGCAAGGAATCATCTGAGCATGGCATAAACTAGTGTAATTTTTGTTTTGTCAATTTAATTGTAATGAATCTTTGGGGTTTTTATTTAGATGTTTAAAGGATTTTTTTTTCCTTTTATTTTTTTCTTCCTGATGTTATAATCCTTTACATTAAGCACTTCAGGTGTTAGAGTAAGGATTAATCAGTGGATTGTTTTTTTTTGTCTGTCCATACAATACAACAAAGAAGGAATGGCAGGGCAGTGCACTCTTTAACCAGTACACAGGTTTTAAACATGCTGAGACAGAACAGCTTGGCTATTGGCATCGCTGCCTGGCTTAGCAATTACACAGTCGTAATTCTCAGGATGATACTGGTGGGCTTTGGCAGAGCTGTGCAGTACTGAGACCTGCAGACGTTGCAGAGGACATGACCTTGCCATGGATCACCTCATCTTTCATTGTAGAAGCTGATGTATACAAGCAGAGGTGATAGCCTACACGTTAGATGTGTAATTGTTTAGCTGAATGATGGCAGTTTCATGTTCACATTTCTTCCATGATGCATACGGTTAAAATAAAGAATGACACAACTAATGGTCACATATAGAGCACAGAGAGAAGAAAGGCTTTTTTGGTTCCAGTCAGCAGCAGCATTTATTTTACTGCTTAGATATGACGTATAAAGCAGAGAATATGAGCCATGTTTTAAAAGTTGAGGGGAATGTGATGAGGTGAAAGCCTGTGGTAGACCTTTTGAGATAGATAGCACAGCATTTGTAAGAATTCAGTGTTTTTGTCCCTTCTTCAGCTGGGAATTAAGTGACTACTAAATTAACAACAAGAAGAGACCATTCAATTACAGAAAAAGGTGAGATTAGAAAGAGTATACAGAGACATAAACGTGAAGATATGGAGTGGATGAAAACAGTGGGAAGGGAGGAGAAGGAAGTATCTTACCAATATCCATGTACATGTAGTGCTGCATTCTGAACTCAAATATTTTTGGTACATACCACAGAAATGCTGAGGAAATCGCAGAAGTCAGAGTAATCACAAATCACAGTGACTGAAACAGAAAAAAACTTCAGGACACTCAGAGGTGGGCTTGGCAATTAAAAATTATACTGTGAGAATAACTGAGTGATGAGTTGCAAGCCACAGGACTGTGAAGGAAGAATCACATTCATTTTAATATCAATATCCATGTTTCTAATAGTTTTCATGATGGGATTTTTAAAGCTTCATATTTACAACCAAATTACAATCCATATTACTTTTCACATTTATGATAACTTTGTGGGATTTTTTTCTTTGCTTCTTTCCTTTTATTTCCACCAGTTTGGAAACTACAACTGGATAAGAAAATGTCAGTAATTGACTGTGCTGTTTTTGGATATTCATGACCTTTTTCTCTGATGATGGTTCAGAACACAAAGGGTGTTTCTTTTTAGCCAAAAAGGTGCTGTCAAAACCAAACATTTAGTGTAGATATGTAAAATGTTTTTGTGTTTGGGAGCTTATATCAGTGTTTAAACAGTTGATCTTACTAACAAAAATATATTGATACTTAAACAAATGTATTTTAGCACACAGATAACATTACTTTGATTCTAATATGCTTACAAAGTATAGAATATTCCTTTTATAGCAGTGTCCACTTATCTGTAAAAAATCCATCTTTCAGCTATCATTTTGTTATTTTTCTACCCCAGTTGCATGCACATTATTCCTTTCTTTGATTCAAAAAGAACTTCTTTTTGGCAGTCTTTTTATTTAATCATTCCTTTATCTATTTTTTTTCTTGAATGACATATATCCTTATCATGCTACAGAGTAGCTAGGAGACCAGGACAGCTGAAAATGGAGTGTTTTAATCACAAATGGGCCTTTTAATTGTCTAGCTATCTATACATTAACATGCATACACATGCATGGATAAATCCATATAAAGAGGTATAAATATTTGTCTCCCTGGGGTTTTTCATAAAATCACAGTATCATAGAATGGTTTAGGTTGAAAGAGACCCTGAAGATCATTGAGTTTTTTTGTTTGGTTTAACGAACTATGCACTTCTTTCAGAAGCTCAGGTTACAGGCTTCACATGGGTTTATAGGATGCCCGAGTATCCTTATATACAAGATTCCATGTATAATATTGCTGATAGTCAGGTTTTACACATAAGGATTTTCATAGATTTAATTTTGTTAATAACTCAACAAAATGTATTGTTTCCTCTGTTCATGTAAGATTCCACTGAGACATAGTATTGCATGTCATTCATATTCCCCCTTATCATGAGAATGCAGTTTGACTACACTGGAAAGATATTTCTTCCAATAGGAGACTGAAGAAAAAATAAACCCAAACCATGATTTTTTGGTTCAACTCCTAGATTATATAAACTACATATCTGAATTGTGATTAAAATATCAGCTGATTGTGAGTTGGATGAGATTCAGAGAGACACATTCTTGGAATATAGCTAGTTAATTCTTCTGCAGAAATACAGGTTGTTTTCAGTCTGTTACATAGATTATAGGATCTATGGGACTCAAGTCAGAAAAGGCATTTGCAAACTGTTTATCAGTTTCTATTTCACATCATGGGCTATTACATTTCTGTATATTTAATTCAAATGTAATGGGACTGCAAAGCTAGAACTGTAAATTCTCATTGATAAGATCCTAGTCTAGCCCCAGTCTGAAATACTCTGAAACATGTAATGGTTTTAATACATGTGCAAATTCCCTGGTTTCAATCAATCTCCATTTAGCATTCTGCAAAAATCCGTGCAGGTTTGCATTGAGGTGTAGTCTGATTTTATTATTATAACCTCTCAAGTCAACACCAGTGACATTAGTTTACAGTTTAAACATATCTGTGTCTTTGCACCAGTGTTTTTATGCTCAGTTTTATACAAAGGAAATGACACACATTTACATCATATCTTCTTTCTTTAAAGTTAAACAAACAAAAACTAAATTTGAAAGGGGAGATTGTGGGGTTTCAGTTTAAATGACTGGGAATGCAGATTTTTGACCCATAAGTTTGACATAAAAATATTTTTCAAAGGTTTGAAAAATAAATTTTCTAATTTAAATAGGGAACAGTACAAGTATGAACTAAGGTTTAAATTCTTATCTCTGTCTTAGACGTAAGAAAGTTTTATAGGTTGCTTCGGGAGTCTAAGTCTGAATTACATTATACTGATATTTCTAATATTTGATCAAAATACCAGTATTCTAATCTATAACCACGTTTTTATTGGCACCAAACAATAGTGAGGAACATTGGGTGGCCACTGAAAAATCACTTTTTCTGTTATAACAATGACAAAATGTGTCTGAATGAAAATCCAATCCATGCAAAGAAAACCAAAAAGCCTGTTAATGTTATATCATCACTCCACTACAAGGGTCACTCACAATAAAGTAATGAAGTTTCATCTTAAAAAGAAAACATCTGTTTCCCTGCTCATTATTCACCAGTGAATGAAAATGAAGATTTTATTCCTAAATTAGTGAAAGAGAAACTAGAAGTCTGAAAAAAAGGGGGAGTTTATAACTATATTAAAAATAGATTTTGGATCAGAGAAAAAATTATAAAAAATAGTTTTCAATAACATTTGCACTATTTACAGAAAATAAAAAGAATGTGCCACTTAAAGCAAAACTGAAGGGGGTTTTAAAGACATTACCTTCTGTAAGGAAAATATATATCTACTACAAAAATTATTATGAGGTAATATTTGAGTTTTGTTTAAAAACTTTGAAAAATCTTGACAAAGAAAATGAGTTTTTTTTGTAATACTCTAGAAAATAGATGCAGGGAAAAACTTAATGAAGAGGAATGAAAATAGATATGGAGAGCAGGTGTCTCATTTTAGGCAGGTGGTGTCAGAAAATGAAATTATTAAAAATTATGGTGTCTAAGACAGGCAAGCTATAAAAAGATCTGTGATAAAGAAAGATGATTCATGGAGGAAATATTGACTATCATACTTAAGCACTTGAGATCCCAAAACAGAAACAAATATGCAAGGATATTCTTTTCTGCTCTAGTAAAACCAGTTGTGTAATAGTAAAATGAATTGGTGCTACTCTTACTAAGTTTAGCTAGAAGTTTTGCTTTCACTGTATGTAGAACAGTAGTTATCCAGTAGAAACTTCTTAATTTAATGAAGTCAAGGAAATGGAATCATTTAAGCAAAACTTGCTCTTTCCAGAAAATTGGGAAAACAGTCGTGACTCCTAGGAACATCATATTATACAAACTGGCATAAACATTTGAACAGCAACTGATTTGCTGGAAAAAGAAATTGTAGCAGCAGCCACCATAAATTCAATTGTAGCACGGGAACCAGATGAAACCAATAAGGTACCAAAACCAGACAATATTTATTGAGCCTTATTGTGATCACTTGTAGAATGTCAATGTCAGTGTACAAATGAGGAGTATGAGAAAGTCCCTCTCCTAAGGAGTTCACAGTCTAAATACATAAGGTAGCAAAGGATTATATCTACCCGTACTTTACTGTTAGGAATTGAAGGCACAGCATTATCAAAGTTATTATCCAGACAACCCAAACCCTGAGCTTTAGCAGTATCAAAAATGAGCCTTAGCAGTATCAAAACATATATCTAAGAGTGTGATCTACACAGCTTATTCTCCAACAGTGCCTAAACCCAAAAGAGCAGTAATATCCCTAGTCCAATAGTGTGAGGTGCTGAACATACGGCAAAAACATTCTGGTCTGGAAATATAGGCTCCTATGATCCATTTATGCCCTGTGGCAATCCAGAATCCAGGAACTTTTCGACCCATATTGCCCCTGAGGCAATGCACTCCTAAGCACAGTGATAAACCCAGACTCATTCAAGACAACAGGAAGAGAGACTAAGAACTGCTTTTCACAGCTCACCTGTGAATTTGGCAGGTGACATCCAAGGAGGTAAGGGTTTCTTCACCTCCCTGTGAAGCCAGAATTGTCACTGAGGTGACATCTCCAGTGATGGAGAAGCCTCTTCCAGAAGGAGTGCTGGCCCTTTCCACCCCTCCTGAGAAAGCCGTCCTGCTGTCTAGCAGAAATGCAAAAGCCACAGTACCAACCATGGCTGACCAGGCTTAGTGGACAGAGGCTGCCCAAAGCTTCAGGTCTTGGTCCATTTCTATTTCACTCCCCGCTTCTGTTAATGCTTGCATGATGTTAAATGCATGAATAATAGACATTCAAAGAAAGTCACTTCTATTAAAAAAACAAAACAAAACAAAACAAAGCACCCACAACAAACACACACTGAAAATAAACAGGAGCTTTTTTTTTAACTACAATAATAAACCAAGATTCCCTTAAAAGTGTATTTTCACAAAAATCTCTGGCTTCTCCTTTGAACTTACTGCTTCTTGACCTTCTTTCTCACTGATAAAGAATTAAGTTAAGGCAAGTAAGAAGAATTATAAGAATATAACTTTTCAGCTACAAAAGAAGGTTAGACCTCTCTTCCTGACCTTTGACAAAACCATTGACTGAAATATTTTCAGAATGGGCATTGTGCTTGTTTCTATAAATCGCTAGTGATAGTTGAAAAAAATATATTTTTACATCTTGATTTGAAAATATGTTGCCTCCACACGTCCAGATATAATGGAAAAAGATGAATTTGGGGCAAATGTTTTCTCTGTGAGTGTTGATCCTGAATAGCTTTACCCTGTGATGCTTTGTGTGAGATGATACAGCTCAGCATGAGCTCATGAGTGATCAAGAGTATTTAATCACACAGAACAGGATACGCAAAGATAAACTGGAGCAAATGAAAAGAAGTATTAAGTACAGCAATCAAGATATGTGATTTAGTCTGCCTTGATTGTGACAGCTTAATGTTTCAAAAGTAAGTTTTTTTAATTTGAGATGATGCAAGTAAACATGTATGTTGATTTGCTAGAAAGTCTGTGAACTCTAGAAAGTCTGCGAACCCTACTCGTGCGATATACGTCAAGATTTCATGTTCACTTACTTCTAAGGAACCTTACACAACGCGAACAATTGCATTTCAGACTTCTGGTTTCCGCCCTTGCAATTAACTGCATCTACCTCTCTCAGATTTACATAGGATTGAAGTTCCCATTAATTCCAAATGGCAAAAGATTGTTTAGTACATTAACTTAAAAGAAAACAACATTTGGGAAGCTTCAGAATAATCTCCATCTTTGTCCTTTATGTATGCTTTGAAGGAAAGCAAGTTGATGGAAGGAGGAGGGAGAAGGGAATGGCTCAGTTGTGCACGTGGGCCTGAAGGGGGAGAAATTTTTTCGTGCTCAGGACTGCTTTGGGGATTCCCAGCCATGACAATTTCATGCAATGGAATAGAGTGCCATTTTTTTCTTTTTCTTCCAAAAGCAAATCAGCTCAAGCTGATCCATAAGAGTTTTGCAACTCTTTAGAAATTTGCAATTTTACTAATCAAATCTTAAAAATATTTAAAATTTTAAAATATATTGCATAGAAATTGAAATCAGGAAACTGATGGAAGAAGATTTTGAAGGAACAAGAGAAGAAAGAGGCATTTGAATTAGTTATTAAATTTTAATACAAAATACTTTATTTCTAATCTTCTTCATGTCTATATTCACCATCTATTGAGATACTGAGGTACATAGATACATAGAAATGCAAAATATTATTTTTTCAGCAAACCTATATAGATTTGGATGATTAACATTGGTTTTCTTCCTCCCAAAATTCCACCGCAAATTATGAGGCACTGCTATTGATTATCATCCTTATTCATATGTGCTGAAGCAATGGAAAATCCACCATCAGCCAACATAAATATGCAAGTAATTGACTTCCAGCACATGGTTACTGAAGAGGAGCTTGAGGACAGGGTTTTAAGGTTTGTGGCCACACATGGGGAAGGTGGAGAATCTTGCATGTAGGCACAGCAGGACCTACCACCTTCTCTAGCACACTATATCCACAGCTCCCTCTGCAAGAAAGAGCTGCCAGCACCTTTTATCCAAGCTGCAAATATGATGTCAGCCATCTCTTTGAAATTAGTATTATGCCAAATAAGCTGGAACTCCTCAGCTTCTTGTAATTTTTATGCATATATTGTTTATTATTATTTATATTGCATACACTACCTGTTCTTTACATGGAAAAAAGGGGATAGTCCCCCTCCTAAGAAACAAGCACAATCCACAAAGCAGAACTCACAAAATTTAGGGTAAAGGAAGAGGTCTAAAACCAGAGAAGTTGATTTGATGCTTAGCCACTTGGTACAGTATATTCAGACTTGGGTTTACCGAGGAACCTTAGTCTCTTCATTAATGTCAGTCAGATAACTAACAATAACACTTCATGTCATGAGTTGCTACCCTTGTCCTGCCCCTTGTTCATGTTCATAATTATATCACTAAATGAACCAGTAGCACAGGTTTTTTTTAATTAAAACTCGAATGCAGAAAGGAATAGAGGATCACATTCAGATTACTCACAATGGATTTAAGCAAAGTCTTCCAAACAATGTTCATAAATTTGGAGCTTTCAGGAGGAATGGGAAAATTTGGGTTTCCTCTGTATGAGGTCTTATATCTAAACGGTTGATCCTTAAAGCATATATTTCCTACAGAAAGTTACTTACATAGTTTATATTTCAATAAAAATATATTCTTATTTGAGATCATAAACTATCCAGTTCCCCCTTCCTGTTAAGTCCATGCACATTTTTGTGCCAGGTAAATGAACATACCTATCATATTTTATTTTTTCTTTTAACTGAATCAAATTTCTATGGTTCTTAGAGAGTACTGTAAAGCATAAATCAGGTACAGAACTGTCAGTAAACCTGATCAATTTACTTTAATGTTTTTATAGGAACTTTAAAAATATCACACAGAATTTTTGATGACTTTTTGTGGTACAGATATTTTTAGGTAAAATATTTAACATGTAATTTTAAAATACAGCCAAAATATATATAAGCAATGCTAGACAGAGCTTCTCATTAAAAGGTTAACATTTGTTCATTCAGATATAAGTATCTATAATTTCTTTTAAAAAAAAAAAAAAAACAGAAATAATTATGGCATTTGAAAACAGAAAAGAGCTTTCTGTTAAGTTTCCAAATCCTCTTTTTGTACATGAAGTCAAATAGCACGTCTTCAGTTCTCTGCTTGGCGTGGCTATGCCAAGCCAATTAATTTATTTCACATAACAAATATTTAACATATAGATTCCTTTTAAAAAACTCAA
This sequence comes from Ibidorhyncha struthersii, assembly GCA_013398815.1. Classification (NCBI taxonomy): domain Eukaryota; kingdom Metazoa; phylum Chordata; class Aves; order Charadriiformes; family Charadriidae; genus Ibidorhyncha; species Ibidorhyncha struthersii. The sequence continues at coordinate 219,203 of VZSZ01011542.1, read as the reverse complement.
AAACATGCAAGTTCTCTGAACAGTTAGAAAGATAAGAAAAAGATATTTGTAGGTGAATCAAATCTTATTAAAGGGTAAGAAAAGCCTGCGTCTGGATAAACATTTTATTTATCAGGTACAAATGTAGCTTTAAGAAGTAATAACATAACTCTGTTAATGTAAAAAAATTAAATAATAGTCATATGCCCTAGCATATCTAAGGCACCTACAAAGTGGGACATATGACACAGGTCCTATGGCAAGCCCATACTGACGCTGCAGCTGGAGGCCAGGAGCAATTTATGGCATATAAAACAGTACTGACACCTATGCTTAGGCGATTGCACCACTCTCTTCCCCTCAATTTTCTATTTACTATAACGAGCACTTAAACTCCTGTTAAAGGTGTAGGTACCCAGATTTTTTTCTCTGAATGGGAATCCTACCATTTGTCTTCAGGCTACATTTATGAAGAGCTGTACTTTTTTTACAGTTAATTATGCTAACATGAATTAAGAAATGCTACTTTTTCCGCTAGTATCATGAAAGTTCAGCTGATTTTTAAACACATTTAGTGTTATCTTAAGATGAAGTTGCGGCCCACAAGTGTCAGCACATGAAATCAGTTACAGAGAATAACATTGTAAAGCTTGTTGTATATTAACTCTTCAAAACAAATGAGTTGTGATTAAAGGTTGATAGCTTTACTGGAGGGAGCTGAGTAAGACTGTAGCAGTCAGACAGCAGTTTAATCAATTAAGCAGATTTCTAAAAATACCCCGACCTTTTTCTTTTCCTTTTAAGTGGGAAGATAATCCTCTGATATAAGAAATGTAATTGGTCTGTGTCATGGATTTGAGCCTAGGCTTACAAGGGCTTTAAAATCACTTGTTTAAAGACAGAAATATGCTGGAATTTGATTTTAATGTTTGCCTTAGCACTAGGAAGATGTTGATCTGTAGCTACTAAAGAACATATGTCACATGGCTGCGTTGCAGTAGTTCAGGATTTTAGAAGTCTTTGCGCAGTCTTCATTCAGGCCCCAGTGATAATCACTCAGCTGCCTTCTATAATCATGTATTTGAATTTCTGACAACACAACCCCTAAAATAGTTAACTCAAAAGAACTTTTTGCAAGTATAATTTAGTATGCAGTACAAAAATATGCTGTCTTTATCATTGGGCTGAAACAATTACCATGTAGAACATTTCTGAATCTGATTGCACTGCAAATGAAACAGTAAATGTAGCAACAAATGGCAGATGTTTAGAAAGGGTATAGGTAAAATGCTTTTTTAAAATCTGGATACAATTATTTCTGTAAAATTATATAATTATTATTTAATGAAGAGACTTTCCACTTTTCTGTTCTGAAGACTGTTTTTTTAAATGTTGTAACTCTGCAGTAAACAGCCACTAATGAAATGTTAGCAGTACCATAAGATATATTACATAAAAACACCTGATGCTCTCTATTGTATTCTAGACACAAAACGTACTCCACTCATGCTAACACAAAATTAAAGGGAAGCAAAACCATACAACTATAAGATTAGAAGGGACCTTGAAAAATCACCTGGGTCATCATATTACAGTGAAGTGAACCAAAACTTTTCTAATCTGATCTTGAAAACCCCTGTGGAAGCAGTTTTATAACATCCCGCGGAAGTCTGGTCCACTGCCTCATAACATTAGAAAGAAAATTAATATCTTATCTATAATTTCTCTTGTTACAAATTGGTCTGATTTCTACTTGTCCTTTCCTACTGTCTTCATTACTTCTTCATAGAAATCCTTTATAATTAGAAGACTATGTCTTTCCACTTCCTGCAGCCAGCAAAGACAATTTGATTATTTTTTGCTTCATGAACTCTCTAACGTGCTTGCCATGTCTGTTAGCCTCTTGTAGACTCTGTTTTCTTTCTTAAGTGTGGTATCTAAAATTGACTGTGGTATCACAACCAAGGATCACCAGTACTAAGTAGAGCTGAATAATTGCGTTGCCTGTTGTGGAGGGTTGAGAGAAAAGTTCTGTCACAGAGTACCTGGCATCCAGTTGTCTGCTTCGCTCCACTGCCCCATTACGGTCAAGAGTAGGGAACATGGAGTCCACATCTTAGGCTTTCACACATACAGACTTCTTTGGTTTAGTTTAAATCCACTTTTATTGGTAATTTAAGCTAGGACTTTAATATTTAAATGTTTCTCTTAACTGTATTTTAATGATCTGGATGTAGGAACTAGTTAATGACATATTCCAGAACTTTTCTGGGACCAAATCTGACTAGTTTACAGCTCTCCTGTCCCTCTTTTTTTTCACTTTCAAAGGTAAGTTTATGATTTTTATTTCCCATTTCCAATCCTCTAAGGTTTTTGTTACTCATCACATTTTCTGGAAGTACAATTAATTTTTCAAATTCTTTGCACAGTGCCATAAATAAGTACTTGTAACTTAAATACAACTATCTCATCAAAGTATTATTTGCCTTGTTCTTTCCAGAATCAGACCTGCATCACGATCTTCTTGTTAAATGTAACTTTTGCAATAGAATTTCAATTTAGACTTCAAAAAAGTAAAAACTAAAAGCTTCAGCTGTTATTTGCTCTTCTTTTCCAGTTAGTCTTGGACCTGTATTTCTTTTAATTTTCCTCTTATGCAGTGTTAGGACCTGACCTTTTTTTCTTTTATTTCTCTTGCTAATTGAAACTCACTTGCTCTGTTGCGTTTATGGATTTATCCTTACAAGTATGGGCTCTTCCTTTCTAATCTTACTCAATTATATGATTTACAGCCACGGGACCCTTTTACATGATTTCTTTTTGCTCTTCAAGTCACTGAGGATACACTGACGCAGTTAAAATAGTCTCTAATCGTGCTTTCAATCTTCTTTTTGCATTAGCTAGTTTGCTATTGTGCATTAATATGGTTTCTTTCAGTAACAGCCAGGTTTGCTTCATTCCTTTATCTCTCAGATTATCTTCCCAAATGACCTATCATATGAGTTTCCTGAATTCCCTATCAAAGCTTGACTTCCTAAAGCATATTATTTTCAGTTCTTCCGCCACACTTGTCTCCCTTAGGATAGCTGACTTTATCATTTTGTGATTACTTTCACCCCATACTACAATGCAACTTCGGCATCTCAAAAAATTCTCCCTTTTAAGCAGAAGTAAATCTAAATTAGGTAGTCCCCTTCTACCTTCCTAAAAAAGTTTATTCTCAGCACATTTCATGAGCATGATTGTCAGTCTATAGCCTGTCATATTATTTCTCCAGCAAATATTTGGTTAAAATTCTTTGCTGCCACTACATTCTAACTTTTGAATAAGCTAAGAAAAGCTTCATTGAAGTCTTCCACAAAGGTCTGTATGGATTACTGCCATTATTCCATTCTTCTTTTTTTTTTTTTTTTTTCTCTTTTACCAGGACAAAGAATATTAGCCTCTCAATTCTTAATAAACTCTAGACATAAACATGATGAATATACCCAGTATTTCTTTCCTTACCCGTCTTTCCTGGAATATCAACACTCCAAACTAAAAATGTGTTCCCCAGAATTTCTTTGATACTAATCATGTCATATAAAGAGTTTCACCAACATTTCTAGATCTTCCAATCAATTTCATGTTCTTGTGTTGCATTTACAAAGTATGGTACTTTGGTATTTTCCAATCAGGCTCAAGCTTGCTCTATGATTCTCTAAACTCTGTGCTATAGTAGCAGTTGATATACTGCCAAGTCACATTAGTAATCTGAGTTAAAGCTGGTGTTATTATTAAGCCTGGGTGACTTGCAGAGGCTTTACAAAAGGTGACTGGGGAAAGCAGGTTCATTTACGCTATTCTGCTATTTACACAGGTGAGATTTCTAACGGAGATAGCACTTCCACTGGAAATTCTTTAGTTGAGAACCACTTCACCATTTCTACAAGTCTTTAATCTTGGATGGAGTTTACCCACTGATAAACTGCCAGGTGGGTACATACTTACCTCCCACAGCACAAAAGAAGCACAAGGATGCTTGCTGGAGTAGATGTTTAGGGGAGGTGACCTAAACTGTCAGATGAAGTTTCTGGCATTTTGTGATAAATGTGTGAATAATTTCTCAGTGTACAGAGTTACTGTACACTGGGTCATATTCTTAGCTGATGTAAATTATCATTCCTCAGTTTACTTCACACATGATATTACATCATTTCAAAACTTGTTACTCTATTTTTTCATATTACATGTAAAGGTTTGCAATGGTGTTGCATGGTAGTTACTCATCTAAATGAAAATTACTTGCTTGCCTACAACGTAGTGCTGGACAGCAGTGACCAGGACTGCTGTTTACAGATTTGAATCTACTCTAATTAAATCAGACAGACGCCCATTAAGTGTAATGGGAGTTGGATCAACTCTCTATCACAAACAGGAAAGGCAAATATTCTTCAATAACATGCTGGAAGTTATGTCTAGTGATAAAATATGACTGTAACATAAGAAATGAGCTGAAAATATTCTACAACTAAAATGCTCCCAAGAATGGTTTAACAGTAATACTTTAGAAGAAGAACATGTCATTTCTAGTTTGTACCAAAGTAAAATACAGACATTATTGCTTCAACAAACTGGAGAGCTCAGCATCATCTTTGTGGGCACTCGTAGGACACTCTTAAGTGAGCGTTCACTGATGTGAGAAAAAGGTCATCCTAGATGTGTCTTCTCAGATATTTCACAAATCAAAGGAACTGGTGTTTCCACACATTAAGGAGTAATTCTGACTCTGCCAGAAACCTTGGCTGTACATAACTGTGTTTCCTGAGGTGGAGAGCAAGAAACCGATTATAATTCTTGGACACAAAATCTATTTTCTCTTTGCTACAGAAAGGGGAGAAATAATTTGTGCTTGCCTTATACTTGTTTCAGTAAGATTGCTCAAAAGAGTATCAGAGAACCCACGCTGGTGTTCACACTCAGTTCTATCCATTTCTGTCCCTTTTCCTCATCTCTCTAACCACTTGCATGTATGCAGAAGTTGTGGTTTCAGAATGGCTATTTTTCCTCCACTCAGCTGCTCACGTTGTAAGCAGTAGGTGCTGGGAAGGAAAGGAGTTGTATGCAATCTCTGGCATCTTTTAGTAGGTGATAAAATGGGGACATGAAATGTGTCTAAGTGAGGAGTCACCAAGGAACCTGAAGCTCAGGTATGGGAGGAAAGAAATTTATTAGTGCAATTATACAATTGTGTTCTCAAAGAGAAGCCGTAACAATCTGTTATATTAACAATGAAATAATTTCAAGCACTGACAACAGATCAAGCTGTACCATAGGAAATATGTGAGTGATAGTTACAGAAAAAAAAAAACAAAACAAAACACAGAAAATCTTTTTCTGTAATCAGGAACATATTGAAACAGTAGTTAAGAAACAAGTTGCAACCAGATTGCAGAATAAGTTCTGTGAAACACGCAGTCAGTTCAGGTCTTTAATAATGGGAGCAATTACAGTTCACTGTGTTCACATCGCTATGGTTAAGACTGTGTCAGCATTTCTGTTGTAACTCCATATTTCCATGGGCTTATAACTCAGCTGTAGGTGCTGGGAGTTTGCACTGAAGCTTAGCTTTCTTATGCAATTTCAGTTGCAAAATATTTAACCATATTAAATACAGAGGTTTAGAAACAAGCTATAATACAGTCAGTGAGGTCTGACTCTTTCTAGCCAAAGTGTGCTTTGAGCACATATGGTGTGATGTGAAATGTTGGGTTTAGACAATGCTAACTGAGAGCAAGTTAAACTTTGTGTATGTATCAGTCCATCTGTGCTTGTCAAGCCAGTAAAGCACGTGCGATTCCGCTTTAAGTGCATTTTAAAGTCAACTGAAGTAAGACTACAAGATTGGGCTGAGTCAAGCCTTTATGCAGGTGTATAGATGGCTAAAGCAGAACCACGGGTGCCTTTTTAAAAGCTGCTATTTGAGGAAGGTTGTCTAGAAATTAATGACTGATTGAGGTACAGGTTTTCCAGATGGAAGACAGAAGATAGTTGTTCAAGAAAGCTTAAATGCTTATCTCCTTCACTTCAGCAGCCCTGGCTGGCACTGACTATGCCTTCTCCATTATGTGGCAGAACAGTAGCTTGTGGGGCTGTTCTCCTGTTTCATCTGTAGAAAGCCCTATGGTTAACTGCAAGACTCATATAATGGATCATATATTGGAAGATTTATCATGTATTCTAAAATACTCATTTTAGGGTACAGCCAATAGTTGTTTTGTCCAAAATCTACATTGACTAAGTGTGTATGGTAATTTATTTTTTTAAAGGCATTATAGTGATATTAAAAATGTCTTAGTAGCAACATTCTGCACAGTATTAATGTTACCCAGAATTGTGATAAGCATAACAATTTACATTTGTAGAGCTGCTTTTATCCTATGGGATCTCTGAGTTGTTTACAAGTATTAATATTATTTGTTTTAGTAGTTGTTTATTTTGGTTTTAAAGGAACCTAATCACATGTTTACATTACATTAATTTTGCACTTTGAGACACTTCTGGTATGCCTTGCCATTGCTAAAAATAACCAGTATAGTTTAATTTAATTTTGTTGCTGTTATTTCCCATAAGTAACTCTTGCAAAAACAGTTTAAATCAAATACTTCCAGCTCTACAATATCTCTTGTTCTGTGCTTTAGTTTCATGCAAGCAGGAGCAGCAGCAACAGCAGCAGCAGTTGTTGCCTTGTGCTGAGAAGAGTGAGAGGCTTCTGAGGTCTCCAGAGGCTGGCTGTCCCCACGGCCAGTTCAAACCATGGGAAGCTGCATATAACTGGTCCCTGGGGAGTCCCAGTGACCAGGAGCACCACAAACAGGTCGCGCAAACTGGGAGAGATGCCTGAGAGAAGTGACGTGGCAGTTTGCCTGGCAGTTTGTGCAAGAAGGGCAGCGCACGCTGCCTGTTGTCGGGCTGCTGCCTGCTCTGCTCACCCACAGGCCTGTGCTGCAGCCCTGAAGGTCACCCCAGCTAGCTGTTGCCTGTGCAAACCTACCTAGCAGCTTGAAGTCTCCAGGGTATTAGAAAGGCTTATTAGGTAGTGTTTTGAGGTCTTTGGAAGCATGGTGGTAGAGACCAAGTGAGGGCTGTGTTCTGCAGCAGCTGGGAACCATCTACCTAGCCAGGCTAGCTTGGGACAAGTGGAGGTGACCACCCAGACAAAGCTTTCTTTCAGGTAAGCTGCTGTCCAGATGGAGGACTGCAAACTACTCCACGCTCCTGGGTGGAGGGGAGTGTAAGCTCCACCTGTGCAAGGTGTACTCTGCTGGAGTCACTCAGGCAGAGGCTGGAGAAGACCACACCAGCTGCACACACTAAAAGATGCAAAAGGAGGCAGAGATTGCTGGTAACAGGTGACTAGCTCTCTGTTGAGAGGTACCAAGGCACCCATCTGCCAGCCTGATATACAGTCAGGGAAACCTATGGGCAAAGGCTCTAGAAGGAAGGGGTGTGACAAGAGAGCTGGTTAATATTCAAGCACTGCTTCCTCCAAGCTCAAGATTGGTGCATCCCTAGGAGCAAGAAATCAGGCAAAGGAGGCAGAACACCTGCATGGATGAGCAAAGAGCTTCTGGAAAAACTCAGGTGGAAGAAGGAAGTTTACAGAACGTGGAAAAAGGCACTGTCCACTTGGGTGGAGTATAGGAACATTGCCAGATTGTGCAGGGATGAAACGAGGAAGGCTAAGGCCCACTTGGTATTAAACCTGTCAAGCGATGTCAAGGACAACAAGAAGGGCTTCTTCAAATACAACAGTAGTAAAAGGAAGACTAGGGAGGATGTGGGCCCACTGCTGAATGAGGTAGGTACCCTGGTGACAGAGAATGCAGAGAAAACGGAGCTACTGAATGCCTTCTTTGCTTCAGTCTTTACTGCTAAGGCCAGCCCTCAGGAATCCCAGACCCTGGAAGTAAGAAATAGAACCTAGAGAAAGGAAGACTGTCCTTTGATTGAGGAGGATTTGGTTAGAGATCATTTAGGCAAACAACACACACAAATTGATAGGTCCTGATGGGATGCATCCACAAGTGCTGAGGGAGCTGGCAGATGTCATTGTGAAGCCACTCTCCATCATCTTTGAGATGTCACAGAGAACAGGAGAGGTGCCTGACAACTGGAGGAAAGCTAATGTCACACCAGTCTTCAAAAAAGGCAAGAAGGAAGACCCGGGAAACTACAGGCTGGTCAGCCTCACCTCCATCCCTGAAAGGTGATGGAGCAGCTTGTCCTGGATGTCATCCCTAAGCATGTAGAGGAAGAGAAGGTTATTGGGAGTGATCAACATGGGTTCACCAAGAGGAAGTCATGCTTGACCAATCTGATAACCTTCTATAATGGCATGACTGGCTGGGTGGATGAGGGGGGACCACTGGATGTTGTCTACCTCAACTTTAGCCAGGCTTTTTGACACAGTGTCCCATAAAATTCTCATTGGTACACTTTGGAAGTGTGGGTTAGACGAGTAGACAGTGGGGTGGATTGAGAACTGGCTGAACGGCAGAGCTCAGAGGGTTGTGATCAGCAGTGCAGAGTCTAGTTGGAGGCCTGTAACAAGCAGTGTTCCCCAGGGGTCAGTACTGGCTCCGGTCCTGTTCAACATGTTCATCAATGACCTGGGTGAGAGGACAGAGTGTACCCTCAGCAAGTTTGCTGATGACACAAAACTGGGAGAGGTGGCTGACACACCAGAAGGCTGTGCCACCATACAGTGAGACCTGGCCAGGCTGGAGTGCTTGGCAGAGAGGAACCTCATGAAGTTCAGCAAGGGCAAGTGTAAGGTACTGCACCTGGGGAGGAATAACCCCATGCATCAGCACAGGTTAGGGGCTGACCTGCTGGAAAGCAGCTCTGTGGAAAGGGACCCAGGAGTCCTGGTGGACAACAGCATGACCATGAGCTAGCAATGTGCCCTGGTGACCAAGAAGGTCAATGGCATCCTGGGGTGCATCAAGAAGAGTGTGGCCAGCAGGTTGAGGGAGGTCATCCTCCCCCTCTACTCTGCCCTGGTGAGGCCACATCTGGAGTACCATGTCTAGTTCTGGGCTCCCCAGTTCAAGAAAGACAAGGAACTACTGGAGAGAGTCCAGCAGAGGGCTACAAAGATGATCAAGGGACTGGAGCATCTCCCTTATGAGGAAAAGCTGAAAGACCTGGGTCTGTTTAGCCTGGAGAAGAGAAGACTGAGAGGGGATCTTATCTACGCTTGTAAATATCTAAAGGGAGAGTCTCAAGAGGACAGGGCCAGACTCTTTTCAGTGGTGCCCAGCTACGAGACAAGGGACAATGGGCACAAGCTGGAACACAGGAAATTCCATCTCAGCAAGAGGAGAAACTTCTTTACTTTGAGGGTGGCAGAGCACTGGAACAGGCTGCCCAGAGAGGTTGTGGAGTCTCCAACTCTGGAGACATTCAAAACCCACCTCGATGCATTCCTGTGCAACCCGCTGTAGGTGACCCTGCTCTGACAGGTGAGTTGGACTAGATGATCTCTAGATGATCTCTGAAGGTCCCTTCCAACCCCTACCCTTCTGTGATTCTGTGAAGCTTGTTACTTGGCCAGGGGCCTACATCCGGATTGTCACAGGGAGACTGCCACAACTGGTTAAAAACACAGATTACTATCCCTTACTTCTTTTCTGTGTGGGCACCAGTGGCACAGTAAAACATAACCTGGACAAGATCAATCAGGACTTCAGGGCCCTGGTGGCACAAGTGAAGGTGACAGGGGCCCAAGAGATGTTCACCTTTGTCTTACCAGTCAGAGATAGAGGTGCAAGCAGAAGTCAACACATTATGCAGAGCAAGACCTGGCTTTGTGGCCGGTGACATCACCAAGGCTTTGGCTTCTCTGATCATGGGATGTTCTTTGAGGAATACAAATTACTGGGGAGAGATGGGATCCACCTATTTAGAAGAGGAAGGAGAATCTTTGATGGAAGATTGGTTGACTTAGTGAACTGCACTTTAAACTAATGATCTTGGGGCCAGGGGTGTAAAGTAATGACACTTGTGTACTCACAATCAACAGAGTGGATGAGTGCACCTACTACAGTAGTGAGGAATGCCCCCCAACCCTCCAAAATGGTTCCACCAAAAAGGTGAGACAGTCAACAGTTCAGCCAACTGCTCCTCTATATCAATGGGTAACATGAGTAACAAAAAGGAGGAGGTGGAAGCCACTCAGCAGCTGGAAACCTATGATCTGATCACTGTCACTGAAACTTGGTTGGATGAATCACATGACTGGAGCACTGCAACTGATGCCTGTAAATTGGGACTGGTACTGTTCAATATCTTTATTAACGACATAGACAGTGGGATTCAGTGCACCCTCAGTAAGTTTGCTCCAAGCTGAGTGGTACAGTTGATTTGCTGGAGGGAAGGGATGCCATCCAGAGGGACCTTGACAGGCTTGAGGAGTAAGCCCATGTGAACCTCATGAAGTTCCACAAGGCCAAGTGCAAGGTCTTGTAACTGGGTCAGGGCAATCACCAGTATCAGTAGAGGCTGGAGGATGAATTGATTGAGAGCAGCTCTGGGGAGAATGACTTGGGTGTACTGGTAGATGAAAAATTAGATGTGAGAAAGCAATGAGCACTTAAAAGAAGGGTGGCCAGCATGTCAAGGAACATGATTCTGCCCCACTACTTGCTCTCATGAGACCCCATCTGGAGTACTGCATCCAGCTTCGAGGTTCCCAGTATAAAAAAGACATGGACCTGTTAGAGTGGGTCCAGAGGAGGGCCACAAAGATGGTCTGGTACACCTCTCTTGTGAAGAAAGATTGAGAGAGTTGGGGTTGTTCAGCCTAGTGAAGAAAAGACTCTGGCTAGACCTTATTGCAGCCTTTCAATGTATAAAGGGGGCTTATAAAAAAGATGGAGAAAGATTTCTTACCAAGGCCTGCAGTGACAGGACAAGGGGAAATGGCTTTAAACTGAAAGTCGGATGATTTAAATTTTATATATGGAAGAAATATTTTACAATGAAGATGGTGAGGCACTGGAACTGGTTGCCCAGATAAGTTGAGGCTGACCCATCACCTGATCTAGTGAAAGATGTCCCTGCTTATGTCAGGGGATTTGGAATTAGGTGATGTTTAAAGGTCCCTTCCAACCTGACCCATTGTATGATTATATGAATCTCTATGCTGCTTACAAGCGCCTTAGGGCTAATATTGCTAGGAAACACCTGCATACACTCGCACATCCATAAACAATTAGCAAGCATTTCTTGGGCCTTAAGAAGGAACCTTAAGGTTTTGCTGAATCATACTGTGTTTTGAGGTTGGTACTGCCCCTATTGAAATAGCGGAGTTTCACAATCGACCCTCATAGGAAGAAAATTGGATGTGTAATTAGATGCACCATTTAAGCAACAAAGGATCTTAAACAACAGATTCTCTATGACGCCGATTTCCACCAGTGCCCTTCATACTGAAGTCTATTTTCTGTTCCCAGTGGATCCCATTTTGGTTATCTTAAATGTTAAAAGAACTCCTGAGATTTTAATCTTTGCCTAATTTAGGTGGTTAGTCTTCAGCTCCTTTATGTGATTTTTGTCCTGCCTTTCTTATGTCACTGTGGAATGGTTCGAACACATCAGATATGCAAAGAATATACTATTTTGGTCTGCAAAGAAGTTTATCTCAGTTATGATGTTCTGCTGAGATTAGCTAGACTAGAGAGATATGCTGTGCTGTTTATGATGTTATCTATAAGGTTTACAAGGAAAGTGTACATGCTACAGTAAAGCAGCAGGAAATAAAGTTCCCTACAAAATGCGCCCCTAGCATGGTCACTCACAAGAGCAGTACTGTGCGTACTCAGTCCTTTGGGACTGTCAGAGATTGATTCTGCATAGTTTCCACATGAGGAAGATAATCTTGTATATACCCACACTATCTTCCTCCTGCCCTTTTGCACATTAAAGATTTTTACCTTTACTATCCTCACTCAGTTCTCAGGTTTTTTTAGGTATTCATCAAGGAGTCACATGTCTCCTACCACTAACAGCTGTTGTCCCCTTTGTTAACACTCCTCAGTGTTGCAGTCTGAGAAAACTGGACAGTAATATAGAACCAAAAATATAAACCTATGGCAGCCCTTTGAACTACCTGACACAGCCCTAGAGACCTGGCCGTTGTGCTGTTCCTTCCATAACCTATGTCAGGATGGAAGCTTCACAAAATCATCTATAAGTAAAATCTTTATATATAGTCTATTCATTGGCAAAATGTTATAATTTATGTGAGGTAGCCGGTGGATGTTACTAACCCATCAGAAGGTGGGAGAAATCAAATGGATATTTGAATATCTAAAGGCTGATGGGTATTTTGTTACTTTAGATATATAATCTCGTAAACATGTTCAAATAATTTAATATTGTTCACTGCAAATTTTCTTAAGCTCTAGTATGACTTTCACTAACCTTCCTTATGAGAATTCTTTATAGTGAATGTCACAAGATATTTAAACAAGTTATTTAAAGAGAGAATCTTTGGCAGGGTCAAGTTAATTTTCTGAAGATGAGAAGTAATAATTTGGTTTGCTGGCTGGATATTTCTTCATTTTCTCCTCTACCAAAATACTCTTCCTTCCTTCAGAAATGCATCATTATAATCTACGTATTTGTCTTGGTATGACATATAAATATACTCTGAAACAATTTATCTATTCGGCATTTCCTTCTAGGGTGATGTTTTATTTCCAGAGCATTTGTTGTATAATATTCCATTCATGACATTATCTTTCACTAATATCAGATGCTCTAAAAGACCACAATGTATTTGCTCATTTTTTTGCAAACTATCATGGATATCACAAAACCAGGACAGGAAAGTTGTTTTTAATTAAAACCTGGTCATAATACAAATAACAAAACACAAAGAAATTTGGGTGTAAAACCTTAATTTTACTACTAAACTGACCCTTAGTACAGCTATTAAGTTTTACTGTGTGTCCCGGTAACAAAGTAGGATATTAGTTCCGCTTAGTCAAGGTATCTGATTAATTGGTATGAATTGGATAATGACTTGATTTCTCATGGATTTAATAGCTGCCATTACAGGAAAGATTGGCTTGTTGTCAGCTAACAGCGTTAGCTTTCCCTGAGTGGTGGTTAAAGGTCATAAAACAGCACTTAGTTTGATTTATTTTATTAATCAAAACGATATTTGTTTTATAAAGGTCTCATGATCTTGCATTTGATATCTGCAATCTGATGTGAATCCATCAGCCTTTAAACCCTTCAGCACCTTGAGGAGCTGTTCTTGGATACTGATGGCATTCTCTTCAGAGAACACACCTTAAACGTACCCTTGAAATTTTGCAATCAGAAGCAAAGCTTACTTAGTGTATAATGAAACTAAAAATTATAAACACTTGATGAAGTCAGTAAGGCTTTACAGGTACACGGGTGTTGGCTGCAAATTGGAAGATTTGGGCCTAAAGGTCTGCTATTCCATGTCGACTAACCAATTGCGCCACTGCTAAAATTTCCATTGACCTATAGAGAACACTCTGTACTATTAAAGGACTCAATTAATTTTAGGTCCGTTTTATTAAGATAAAAGGAATTTTTACTCAATTAGAAAGAACATAGTTTGTCCTGTACATTTGTCTTGTACTTTTCCCTAAAGTCACCCTAACACTTTTCAAAAAATATTGGAAGTAATTAAAAAACTTCTGTTCCACGACTTAATAACAGAGATAATTGAGTAATAAGCCTATAGTTAGATAATACTGCTGAATCACAAAGTTTTTTTTTTTTGAAGAATGGAGCAATAGCTGAAGTTCTGAATTCAATAAGCAGCTGTTCTCAGGAAAAGGGAAATTTAAATGAAATAATAAGAATTTAAAACAAAAAACTGAAAACTTACAGGAAGGAAGGAATAATTACCTCTAGCCTGTTATCTAAGAGGAAATCTTCAATATGAAAATTAATAATTTTAAACATTCTTTTGCCTTTTACTGTAATGATACCTATTGTTTTCCCTCAGCCCAAAATGAAAAATATTAATTGAATCACGATGATCTAGGACAAAATTCTAAATGGAACATGACCAAGCAAAAACTATCATTCTGACTTTGCAATTTCATTTCTTAAGCAAGAATCCTGTATCTTTGTGAAGTTCTCAGATATGAGTGAAGTTATGCATAGATCGAGTGGTTTGCTTAATAGAAAAAGCTGTGGAACTGTAGCTTGCAGTAGGGAATAGAAAAGGAATTCTCAGCTGCAGTATCCACGAGAATAAAGAGTATGTTTAGTGAGACATTTCAATTCTAATATTAAGGTAATAATACCATTTCAAAACAATGAACATTAATTACCTAATGCATTAGTGAGAGAAAGTAATAGTTGTGGAGCTGCGGATTGTCTAAAAATACTGCCTACGTTTCAGTTCTTGCTCAGAAAGTATATGATTGTCAGGAACCATTTAAACAGTTATGATATAGCTTAGCCCCTGCTTAGAAAAAAAGGCAGTGGCATACATTTATGTATGATTTTTCTAACAAGGATGTGATGTTCCTGAAGTTGAACAGTTATTTTGTGGAGGAAAAGAAAGGAACATTTTGAAAATTACAGTGCAAATATTAACAGTAAATTTACCGAAAGTATTACATTTGGTGCTAATAAGACGAGTGTTAGTACAATTTCCAAGCCACCTGCTCAGAAAATGGTCTGTTACATGATGTCAGTTATGTCACTTTTAGCTTCAGTAGCCAGGAAGACAAAAGGCAAAGAAAAAAGCCATTTCCTTTACAAACTTTGAATTTGTAAGGGTTTTTGTTTCCAACAGGTAGGTACAGCTGACAAGAGGAATCAAGTATCTGAGTTCTAAGATTTTTTTTGCTGAAATAATTATATTATAGTTTTGAGTAATTAGTTCCTTTTTGTAAGACTGTAATTTCTCTAGGCAGGGGAAGCTTATTGATCCTTTTGAATGTGTGTTCAGTCTATCTTATCTACCTATTCACTTGTTTGACCCACATCAACATAAGCAGTCTATAGAAATTTTGATGGTGTCTGAAGTTTTACATTCAAATTTATCGTAAATTAAATTGATATAGAAAAATGAATACAGAGATGTGAGGAACAGATTATGTGAAGAGATAAAAAGTTCTAGCTCTAAATTAGTCATGGCTATAGAATGCTGCAGCACTACACCGTATTTAGGTTGCCAGGACAATAACTAAGATAGGAGTAAAAGAAAGTGAAAAAAAAAAACCCAGCAAACTGAAGGATATGAACACCAAATGTACTGGGTTTGGCTGGGATGGAGTTAGTTTTCTTCACATCAGTCCATATGGTGCTTTTTAGGCTGGTGACCAAAACAGGGTTGGTAACAATGTTTTAATGTTTTATCTATTGCTGAACAGCAATGTTTTAGCTATTGCTGAACAGTATTTGCACAGTGTCCAGGCTTTCTGCTTCTTACTCTGCCTCCCAGGGAGCAGGCTGGGAGTGGGTAGGAGGTTGGGAGTAGGCACAGCTGGGATCCCTGACCAAAACTGACCGAAGAAATACTCCATGCCATATAACGTCATGCTCAGAAATAAAACAAGGGGTGAGTTTTTTCAAAAGAGAGCCATTGCTTGGGACTGAATGGCCATTGGTCTGCTGGTTGTGATTGATTGCTTTTGCATCACTTGGGGTTTTTTCTCTGTCCATCCATCCCTCCTGCCCCCCACCTCCCCCCTTACTAATCTGTCTTAATCTGGACCCATGAGTTTTCTTGCTTTTTAAGCTCCAAATTCTCCCCACCATTCAACTGGGGGAGTGAGAGGGTAAGTTGGTGGGGCTTAGCTACAAGCTGAGGTTAACCCACGACACCAAGGTAAGAGTAATTGAAAAACAGGAATAAGCAACTATTAATGTAATTTTTCTTCTTCTATCTTTTAAAATGGGTGGAAAATCAATACAAGATAACCATGAACGAATCCCAGAACTCCATCTTAACAACCGCTTATGCTGTTAGATCTTACCTTTTAATTTCTTCAAGAATTCAATAGGAATTTTTCCTCACAAAAGACTGAAGGACTTGGCTGCAAATATAGGGCAATATTATAGACAAAGTTTTAAAAATGTGGATGTGATGGAAATCAGAATTCTGGCAATTTCATTAAGCTCAATTCCACTGACAGTTAAATATTAAAGCCATGGTTTCAATGATCAAATCTAAAATAATCAAAAGGAACATGCTTCTGCTCTGGAGCATTCGTTGTCCATACTACCCAAATTGTTATTGTCTTGGGTTTGATGGAAAGTTCCAAGAATATTCCCAAGCATAATTTTGGGAATAACACATGCCAAAAAACATTCACAACAGGGAACATGGATAGCTCTATGGTGGGTTTTTTTCCCTGTATTCTACCTAATCCTTCAGCACTACATTTCTACACTCAAGTAGAAAAACATAAGCAAAATCATATTAATGTGTGCAAGCCATCTGAAACTGAGGGGAAATCCAGGGTCAAGTGTTATGCAAATTAGACACAGCCAGGCTATGCCACTTGGCTTCTGGGCTGGTGGTCCCTGATCCCATGTTATTTAGCAGTATAGATGGAGCTAATGTTTCCACAGGTTATTTACCCCAAGCATTCAATGTCATTGTGTATTGTAATGTATAAACAGCAATATGAAGTTTTATCAGGTTAAGAGACATGTTTGTAGAAAGAACTGAAAAACTCTGACAACAGCATGACAACTTCTAGGTTCCAAACTCTTCTTTCCATAAGAATGAATACTATCTTTTTTTTCTACTGAATGCACAACATAGTGTAGACTAGTTTATTAGTGTATTTATGAAGTAACCTTAAACAATACCTGGGTATTTACTGTTTGCTTCCTCTCTTCATGTTGTAACTGCTTCGTTCATCTTTGTATAGATCAGTCTTAAAAGTAAATTTGGTTTAATTGTTCCTGCTGGCTACAGCTGTAATGCTACTCAGGTTCCCAAAGTCATGTGGCTCAGGTTGGTTTCATCTGTGCTACCAGCAGGGATATAGCATTGGGTGTGATCCAGTCCCCCTTGGGGCCTGAGTAGGCCTGACTGTCCTCACAAAACTTTTTGGTTTATTCTGAATTAGAACTAGAACGTGATCCAAAATGGAGAGGTAGGTGGTCTGGGCTCGGGTGTGTACTGGCTGTATAGATCAGGTGACCAGCCACTTCCTTATTCAACAACCCTTCCATATCATATCTCTGCAAGCCAGTGGGATTCTAGTCATTGTTAATCATTCTAGACATAGTAAAATACCACGTAGAGCAGAACAACCCTAAATAACATTGCTTGCAATTAAACCATGCCAAAGTTGAGAAACATCAGATTGTCTTTAAACATTTCAGAAAACATTCATGATTTTACCTTCATTTGTACTCTCATAATGCAAAAAGCATTGAGACATGGTAGGGTATCAGTTAGGCTTTCCTCAGTGTTCTTTCTTTATGTATATATTTATCTCTTTCATAGTGGTAGCGCTCACTTTTTGCTGCATAAGTACAATTTAAGCCTGCAGCTGGTCCAGTTCTTAAAGCAGCACATCTGTAGACTCTACAAAGGGGAATAGCACATATATTTTGCTTTTTGCAAAAACTGTATGCAAGTTTCTCTTTTTCTTGTATCTCATATGCAACATCTTGGTGGAAAGTGAGTTATACCTTTGCTTGGCTACTTGCAAATGTTTTATTATCAGAAAAAAACTCCTTCTCCTTTCTCAGGTTCTAGCTTTGCTGTACCACTTAGTAAACTACTTGTCTAAAATGGCTGCAGATAAGCCGTAGACACGCTGCAGTGATCCTAGATCACACATCTGAGTGTCGTTGCCCCTTTTCCTCAGGTGCCCTTTTGGTCTGTGATTTGGCTGGTTCAGCTTTAGTAACACAGATGTTTAAAAATTTCACTGTTCACAATTGCTACTGTACTGATTTGTAAAAGAGAAGAGCAGTCATACACCTGACAAACATCAGTTGCTTCAGTAACAGCATAAATGTGGTTTCTTACAAGAAACTCCTTGAGAGCTGAGTACTTTAAATACTAATATATTATTATGGTCATTATTATTATTATTATTTCAAGCGGTTGTTTACTTAAAGGTCTGTATTCCAATTTATATCCTGCTGACATTTCTTTTTGTAAAAAGTTTTGGGTTTTTTTTTGTAATAGTAAATGCTTCCAATTATGTTTGGAGGCATTTAGCACAACAAGTAGGAAATTCTTGGGAGAGGTGAGAACTGAACTATCAGACCTAGATCATGCAGGAGAGACATGCTTGTCTCCACTCAGGTTTGCAGATGTGAACTATATTCTAAAGCACAGTGACTGCACTCACAGCAAATAGAAAGGAGGAAGCAGTGATTTTCCAGCTTCCCTGATACCAAAGTGGTCTGGGAGTGCCTGAAATATGGGTCACCCTTACACAAATCTTTCTTTTACTGACTTTGATCAGGAAGCAGGTTCCAGTAGCCCTCCAGTCTCCTACAAAACTGCAGCATTTCTCATTCTTTTGTGCTGAACCTAGTGCACAACGTATAATCATTTAAATATTGATTTGGACATGGATTTTAATTTAATTATTTCACACAAATGCATAATCACTACTGAATTGCAGTATTTGCATGCCGCAGTGAATATTTAAGATATGGAAAACAGAGTAACATCAACTGCAAACACCGAGAGCAAGCTGTTCCAGAAATTCTTATGAAACAATCTTTAGGGCACCCTTATTATAAAAAATTGTATTTCAAAGCCCTGCTTTAAATTAGATAGAAGCCAGATAGATGTGAAGGTGAGTCTAGGATGGACATGAAGACAAGTGTCTCACAGCTTCAAAGGAATGCAGGAACCTGTGGGCTACTTGAATAACTGGAGAGACTTTGGATGACAGATATTCTCAGAAAGAATAGGTGAAGGGACTGTCAAATGTGGAAATCTGGAAGGACCTGAGTTATTTAAATGCTTTGGTACTTTTAGGACTCTGGCTGTAAAATAGATGCAGAACAGCATAAAAGCAAGCAAGGACATTTTATTGGTAGAAAGTCAAATGTCCATAAGGGTGGGAGATTGCTGAGCTGGGGATTATTCAGGGTAAAGATAATAAAGAGCAAGTTAAGTGCATAAGTTCTCTCATTAACGGAAGATTACTATGTTCCCAGTTTACCCCTAACATACATGATATTTCAATATAGAAGCTAGGAAAATTGAATAGATCTCTGTGGAACTACTATGGAAAATTATCCAGACAGAAATCCCAAAAAAGAAATTAGAATTTGAAAATTTCTTTATGCAAGGTGCCAGTATAAGGCACAATGTGCAAGAACTCATCACCAGGATAGAACATACTATGACTACCAAGCAAACTAGCTACCTGATGCCTTAAAACCCATTGTTGTTGTCTGTAAAAACATTGTTCTAAAGAACTATCTAAAATAAACAATTTTGATTATATCAGAAAAAAAATACTAGACTCTCTTGGTAGAGCAGCAAGATTGTTGTATCAGTAGCTCATTGGCATTTGCCTACATGCCAGACTGATAATACCATCTTTTCTACATACACAGACTGTAAAGCAGAACTTCAGAAATTTTCTATTTCAAGCCAGTGAGTACTGAAAAGCAAATATTTCCCTAGTAGTATTCTAAAACATGGGGTGTTACTTAATATACTTTTCATCTTCAAAATTTAAAAAAAAAATAAATCAAAAAGGTATTAAAAAGAATACAGGCTTAGACATGAATCACTTCAGATGCTCAGAACATCTATACCTGTGACAATGACCACTGAGGTTCTCATCAGTTTGGGGTTGATTTTTTGTCTGTGAGCTAACTGAGACTCAAAAGGCATATTTTCCTGTTTTTTCCTGAATCATCAGACATACTTACTCTTTCACCCATAAGTCACAGACACTTTTTTCTGTTCTAGTGTATATAACTCTAAAATATTCTGAATCAGAAAGAATATACTCAGCTGTAGTTTACATTTTTAAGGTTAATTTCAATGCCAAGGCCATAGAGGAATTATAAAGAGCAAAGTATAGATCACCAGCCAACAAAAAAGTGTTTCTCAGAAGTGTTTTAACAGTTTACTACAGTAGTGAATTTCCTGACACAGATTCATATCTTCCAAAATGTGCATACTGATGACTTTATAAGCTATTCATAAGGGAGGCAGTGTTCAGGAGGCGGGTCACAAGTAGGAGATGTCAGGGACCTGCTCCATTTCCCAGTGGCCAACCACAAAGTTTAGTTGGGTGTATGAGTGAGCTTTGAAAACTAGCAAGATCATTCTCAGTAAGTGCCATTGCACCAGTCTTGGGCTGCCCAACAGCCTGCTTTCCAGCACAGCCCTGCTGCCAGGCATAGGGCACTGCTTTGGCATGGGAACTGCAGCCAAATCACTTGTAAACTTCAAGCAGGATCGTACTATATCCCCTGCACTGATCTCAGGTCAGTGAAGGTGAACATTGTGGTCCAAAGGCCAGAGTGTTTCTGAAGAACTTGGAGCTTCAAGATCTGTTACCGTAAATTGGCAGAAACAAAACATTCTAAGACTTAATAAGTTTAGAAAGCAGGCACTTTATTACGGTGCGAGATGCACAGGGGATCACTCCACCTAGTGTGCATACCGAGTTGCTCCACTACAAAAACTATATACAATCAAAATATACGTATTCATCATATTTCCAAGAAACAATTAACTTATTCATAGGATTTCTGAGAACTTATTAATATATCTAAATGTCTGTGACGCATGCGCTTTCAGGTACACTGGTGGTCATCCAGGGTCCTCTGGTGGTCGTCCATAGTCTTCCTCATTGTGTCTGCTAGTTGAACCTAATCTTTGCACATGCTCAGCTTGGTTGCAAAATTCCACACCCTCCTTTTAATCTTGGAACCTCCAGAAGATTTTCTCAGTTTACTAACCAGGCCTACAACTTATCACTTTCTTGACAGGTGCATCAAAGTTACATTGTTTAACAGTTAGTTTAGATCATCCTTAGTTACCATTACACAAATTATTTATCACAAAATACACATCATGGTTTTAATTTTAATTGATCGGTCTCTTGATTATACATTACTATCAATATCCATATCCAAATAATCAATGGTTATTTCTATTCATATCTATTAATTTGGTGTTTGATATTTAAATAAAGATGGGAAGGGTAAGGGGGTTTCTAAGCAGCATCACTGGTGCATAACAAGTTTCTGTAGTTACTGGACTCAAACAAAACTTCCCTATTCTAGTCTTCATTGTTTCATCTGGTTTCTACTAGTTTATTGATACAAAACAATAATTACCTGGTGAGTGTTCTATAGTTGCAAGTTTCAGAACACACACTCTAACATTTTATTTCTACTATAACCAAAATATGGCAATTTTTACAACACAAAGAGCTTGAAACCATTGTACTGTAATGTCATACTGCTTGCTAATCTCTGTTGTTTGCCTTGGCACACAGTGGGAGGAAGTCATGCTGTATTAACATCATGATGATGTTGAGGTAGTTAAACTGTTGTCAGTGCCGTGTGCTGAGATCAGAAATTAGGGATATTGCTATCAAAGTAAATACTAATTTTAACTTCAATGTGAGATATCGACAAATAGAAGAGATGGGTTGATGGAGATGTCTGAATTATATTTCAACTACAATCTTCAGGAGACAAAAACTGTTCACTAGCACCAAACGAAGGCCTTATATTCAGGGACAGAAGCTCCATCATTAAACTTTAGAACTGATAAAATCACAGTATTCCACTTTTATCTGGTGGAAAATATCTAAATGGGAAGGAAAGGGAAAAAGTGTTCAAAAGTGATCAGGTGACTAGGACAATTATCCAGGAACATTAAAGTTCAAATCCCTGATCTAAGTCTGAAAGAAGCAGTATTTGAACTTCCGCCTCTTACATCCAAGGTGAATAGTACAATAATATTTAATGGCTATGTTGGACTTGCTTATTCTCTTATTTCAACTGTAACTGTCTGAGGTATGTTATTTCTAACACTCTGTGTGCATCTGTTTATGCTCTTCTTCATTCAGTGCTATGGCTGTAAAATCACTACTCCAATATTCATATACTATTTAAAATAGCAAATAAAATCAGGTAAGTTGTCTTTTTCTTGAAGGCAAAACTAGAGCAGAATGTCCTATTGAGTAACATATGCCGCAAGCATTTATATTCTAATATGCTGAAATTTGAGAAAAGCAGGTTTATGAACTGTGCTGCTTGCATTCCTTGATTCTACTACAGGATGTCAGCTTACGCTTCAATTCACAAACAAGCACAATGGAAACTGTAACATGGCCCTTTCTGCTGTGTTCCAATGTGGGCTGAATACTAATAATACAATCAAACCAGGCGAAATAGTTGTCTTGAAAACCCTCAAAAGCATGTTACAGTGTTAGCTTGGTGGTATTACAGATAAGTCTCACTATTCATTTGCTTGCACTCTTCTGTAAATTGAATGTCTCCACTCCAAAAAGGAAGAAAATAAAATGAAAAGGACACAAAGAAAATAAATCCATTGTCTGACATTTTTTAGAAGTTTGAAAAAAATATTAAAACATCATTCTCTTTCTTTTCCACAGCGAAATGTTTTGAGGAGGTTCGGAAATCAGTTAACACTTTTTGTTTGTGAGTAGGTTATCTTTTTGATTAAAGATTCTCTTCTTGTTTCCTCTTTGCTCTTCAGTGGCAATTCTGTAAGTCAGGGGCTGCGTTTGGACCTGTGGAAGGCATACTGAAAATTGACATTTGCTGCCTAATCAGGATTTGTGAATGCATGAGACTACTTCATCATTGGATAGCAGGTTTGCAGAAGAGATTCAGGTTTTAAATAGGTAAAAACGTATCAGAAGGAGGAGGGAAAAGAATAGCATAAAATGTTTTTGGTGAACAGGTTTGTCAGTTATTTTCATTTTTACTGTAAGGGGGAAACTGCAGGAGGGCAAGTGACTCAGGTCTATTCAACCTCCTGTGCAAAGCAGGACAGCCCAGGGTCTTGCCCAGCTGAATTTTGGAAATACCAGGGAGGGAGATTCCACTGCCTCTTCCAGTGCTTGACCCCTGTCACAGTGAATAATATATCCAATGAGAATTTTTCTTCCTGCTGACTGTGGCTGCTAGCTCTTGATCTTGTGCTGTACACATCCAAGAGAGAAATCTGACCCTATCTTCTCTGTAACTCCCCTCTAAATAATGAGAGACTGAAATTAGATTCCTCCTTACTTACCCTTGTTTTCTCCATGCTAAGCAAACAATGCTTCTTCAACCTTTCCTGATATGTCATGTTCTTCACCCTTTCTAACCATCTTAGTGACCCACCACTGGACTCTGGTAACATCTCTCTTTTACCAGAGTTCCAAAAACAGACAGAGTACTCCAGATGCTCACACTGAATACACAGTCATCGAATGGAGAAGAACGACCACTTGCCTCAATCTGCCACTACACTCTTACTGATACAGCCCATTTTTTCAGCTCATTGAGGTTCCTCTGCTCTCCAGCACATCAACCATGACCCCCAATTTTGAGTCATCTGGGAATGTGATAAGAGTGAATCCTCATTGAGGTCACTGTCAAAGTTGTTAAACATTATCAGCCCCTTTGTCAATTCCTGAGGAGCACAACTTATAATTGATCACGAGGTACACTGTGGCTTATTGGCTACTACTTTTTGAGTCTGACTGTTCAGACATTTTTTTTTCACCCAACTTGTAGTTAGTTCATCTAATCCTTATCTCCTCAATTTGGCTACCAGGACTCTGTGGAAGACCGTATAGAAACCTTGATATAATCAAGGTAAATGCAGTCCACTGAACTCCCTCCAGCAGCAAGGCCAGTGCAAGGAAAACAGTTTGCCTTCAAGAAATTGATGCTGGCTGTACCTAGTCACCTTTTTTTTCCCTTTATGAGCCTTGAAATAACTTCCATGAGGATTAGCTCTATAACTCTGCCAGGTAGTGAGTCTGACACTTCTGTCTGCCTAATAAACAGATTTTGGAGTTGCTTACTCTCTGGGGCCTGTAGGACAGGAGGTTAAGTAGTCAAGATCAAAAAAAATAAATTTGGGTGTCTGTAAGCGTATGTCAACTCGCAAGCTTTCCTATTTTAGCCAATGGAGGGAGGATTTAGGTACCTAAATGGGAATCTAGTGTCATTGGAGCAGACTTAGGATACCTAAGACATCCCCACAGGACTAGAAGATACAACCCATAACCTGTGGAAGATTACTTTCCCACCTGAAAAGCTTGAGACTAGGGAAGATGTTTCAAAGTATCTCAAATGTCAATAGATACACATGCTTAACAAACTCATTCATGCCATGGACAACCACTTTTGGATCTGAATCACCCTCTTGGCTCTACTAGTGATATTAACTTGATCTTTATGGGTTGTGATGGAAGATGAGGTTATGTTGGTAGCATAAATGTAAACATTATATTTTGAGTTGGATCTTATCCTTAATGGTCTGTACCTACTTTTCACTTCCATAGCATCCATTAACAGGGTACCCAAAGTGAGGAGTGCACAAAGCATTAGGTTTTAAATTGGTTGTAGAGTCTCACAGCTTGTGTGTTACAAAGGAGCGTATAGGGTGATTAAAAGAATTAATATCTGCCCTACTTTGACTGGATTTGTCAGGTTAACAAGGACCCAAATAGATATGAATTGCACAGGAAGATCTCTTCAGAGCTTGCAGTCTCCTGGCAAGTATTGCCAACTGCTTGTATTTTTAGTATACGGACCTCCAAGGTACAGATTGTTTTTGCTAAGGACGATTAGAAAACCTTTGTCAACAACAGCCACTTCAGTGATGAATTTCATTCTTTACTGACAGCTCTATGAAAAAGGCAAAAATGCTTCCCCATTTTTAATAATATGAATACGGTACCTTTCAGATTTTGTTTTGTTGTTGTTGTTGTTGTTTTGGTTTGTTTTTCCTCCCCCCCTTCCTATGTTTCTTTATCTTCTCTGAAATCTACTTTTTGGAATAAAAAAATATTTCTAAACATAAATCAGACCTCAAGAATGTCCTTGAAAATGCAAGCATGAGAAAGTTATGTGTGACTAAATGGAAAAACAGAAATACAACAGTCCTTCCTGCATCTGCTATAATATACCAAAATTTTCAAACTTCCTAAGTTACTCTAGGACAATGGTTAATACTGCCAAAATCTTCATCTTGTCTGTACTATCGTACTGTAAAAAATAGATGGTGAAGGACGTTTATTATTAAAAAAAGCTTTTACATTTACTTAGTTCTGTCACAAATCTAATTTGGGCTGTAACTATGATGACTAACTGCTGAACTGTAGCATTTACATTATTCGTAATAGTTCACCACCTTTCTTACAACAGATAAAAATAACTATTGCGATAACTTGTACTACACTGCTTAGGTCTTTCCTAATGATTAACTCCCTTCCTTACAACAACACGAATATGCATCATGTTTTTATCAAATCAAAATACAGATTAAAAAAAATATAACCACTATATTAATAAAATATAACCACTATATATAATATAACCACTATATCACTGTTTACTTTGGGAAGTGTAGCTCTGTTAGAAAAGAATAGTGATTTTTAGCCTAAATGAAAGTCTTTGATTTTCTCGGAAAAGAACGCACAAGATGGTATGCAATTTAGAAAGAAAATAATAGCAAGAAAATGATAGCATGAAAATTATTTGGAAACTTTATTTTGGAAAATTTTTCTGGGAGGACAAGAACTTCCAGCAGTCTTTGAAATGTTAGAGATTTATCAAGACAAAGTAAAATGTCTCCAGAATAGTAACAAGGAAAAAAAGAAAAAGTTCCTGGATGTCAGCTCTTAAGATTTTATTCAAATTACTAGATAACAAAGAACTCTTCAAGCAAACACAATTAGCAATGTTTATGAATTAAGTGGGGAGAAAGAAAAAAAAAGTACATTACTGAATCATGCAGTGTTTTTGTTGAGCTGGTTGTGATAGCAAATAATGATATGCCAGTACTGTGATGATTAGCAGCTAAACAGACAACTTGATCTCCATTCCATTTTATAGTGAAGATGACATACTGTGATGAATAGGTCAATATATCATGAGTCATCCCTCTGAATTCAGTAGACCTCCTTGCATGATTAATGTTGTCTATAGCAGACTAAGTATCAAAATGTTTTTGAGGATCTAACTCTGCTTGGTTCACTGGTAAACCTCTATTTTTTCATATTGCAAGTTTGGACTCAGGTTTACTCAAATTATGTTTATGCATGTTTTATGTCAGGGAGAAATATAATCACTTGCAAAGAAAAAAATAATCAAGCACCAGACTTTAACTTTAAAAGGAAGAAGATGGTTATTATTCTGGACTGTTTTTCAGCCGGAAACTGTATTAGCGCTTTCCCAATGTAACACTTCATTTTTGCAGACTTCTAACAATAATAGTCCTAAGGAGCTCAAAGGAAATATTAATACCACTACAACTAACACCTCAGTAATTCAGAGAGATTGTTCTAATATAATTAATGGAGATGGAGGAACAGAAATAAAGAAATTAGGTCAACATTTTCAGATGCAAAGGTTGAAGCTAACCACTGTTTCCTATATAATAGACATCTATTATAACCTGACTTTTGGAGATGCTGAGAAACTTGTGTTGAGTTCTAAGCACTCTGTTCAGTCAGGCTACCTGCTACCTTTATCACAGACTTCCTACATGTTATAAAGCTAAGAAAACAAGACCAGTAATTGTTCTAAGTTAGGAAAAGAACAGAAAAGAAAGCAAGCTACCAAAAAGTGTGTCATACTCTTTTTGTCAGACATGTTATAAGGTTGTTATTTTAATGTGATGATAGGGTTTGTCCATGTTTTTCATCCAGTTCAGATCCAGCTTATATCACTTAGTCCAATTGTTCTCTTTTTACTATATATTTATGAAACTCTATCTTTTCAAAACTTCATTTAGTCCCATTAAGGGCAAGGGAAGAAAGGAAAAAAAGTTTTGTTCTTAGCATGAAACAAACATATTTCAAGAGTCTTATTTTTGGAAACTTTAAAAATGTAACTGAGATTCTATGACACAAAAAAATATTTTTTATCCTCTGCTAGTCTCAAATACGTGTAAATACATATGAATGAATTGAACTAATATGTTAGTGTTCTACTTCACAGTGAAATATCACAGCACTGATGATAAGCTGAAATCCTTGGCCATAGCAGAGAACATTTGAATCAGAGATTACATCTTTCTTCCAAAATGGAAATCAAATAAGATCACAAACTATAAATAGGCAGCGGACATGATACTTCTATCACTAATGACTCATGTAAGGAAGGCTTTTTTTGTCTGTGGGTATGTGAGTTTATTGATGATTTATGAATTATTGACTGCAATTACTAGCAGCTATTGTTTCCAAATATGTTCTTTAGGCATTAAATATCTTGGAAAACAATTTCTCTTGAATGCACACTTTCTAGGAGCCTATTTAGTTTAACTTCTGGGATTTAACCTTCAGAGGCTTGAAAACACGTATTACATTAGTAAAACACAAAGATTTACCCATTGAACTGCCATGCGGAAAACTCTTTAGTGAGCAATGCAGTTTGAGGCAGATAACTTCCATTCATACTTAGTAATGCAAACTGTTGAAGGCAGCTCTAGATTTCCAATAAATGACTCTCAGCTTCTCAGACATCCATCAAAATTTCATTAGTGGAATCACTTTTTAAAAAAATCTGTACATTCACTCAGGTGATGGGCAAGCAGTTCCATTACAATAAGACTCATTGCTAATTCCAGTTAATTTTAGTTATTTTCTTCAAGTTTAATTAAGCTTGTATTTCTACATTAAACTGCATAACTCACAGTATTTAAAAAAAAACAACTTCTACATTTCATCAGCCTTATTTCAGATATAGTTAATAAGTAGAAAATCCTCTTTGGAAATTGAAGAATCTTTTTACTTTATCTTTATAATTAACTCAGTATTAAATTAATAATGAAGATGTAGTAAAACTTTAAACTGAAGCTTTGAAATGCAGAATTACAAACAGCTAATGTAAATAAAAATACAGATGAAAGAAAAAGAAGGCATGGACCCACTTCAGGGGAAAGTTATCATCAAACTAAGTTGGTGACTGTTATACATATATATGTTTCTCTCAAAAGTGACTCCAAGCTACTGATATTTCTGAGTTCAGACTATGAATATATTTTGCTACACTTGCAATTATATTGGCTAAAAAATTACGAATATGGTATTTCACCTCTAACCCAGTTCTGCTCTAGGGGAGCAGATGGACTTCTAGTGTCCATAAGAAGCATCTTCTAGTACTTTCTGTTCAGCCAGAATAAAGGTTTAGTCTCCAGATTATAGTCTCAGCTATGTGATTTATACCATGGCTGAGTGTGTGCCGTAGAGCACTCCACAGTCCTAGTCCCTCAAGCAGCGAGACTGAGGAACTGTTGGAGCCCTTTCTGACCCTCATATATGGATTTTGCTCCCATTGAGATCAGGGCATGAGGCTGGAGAGAGAGAGAATGATACATTGCCTGGGTTTTGTTGCACCAAAGTTGGAGCATGACGGCTGTTGTGTGTATCCAGACAGGGGAACTAAGAAGCCTGAGTCCTCAAAATGGACATCATCCATTCCTGTCCCTACCTCTACTTTTGCCATAGTGGGACTCTTCATATTATCTGGGATTAATGACTCAAAAGATCAGAATCAGCTAACGTTTCCAGAGGACTTTTCTAATACTGAAAGACAGAAATACTTACATTTCACATTCCTCTCAGAGCAGCATTTACAATATTGGCATCAATATTGTTAAAATGTCAGTTCATTCTAAAGGTAATTTTTACAACAAACCTTCTCTTAACCTTTGCTTGCCAATACTGCAATACTTGTGGCACTGAGATGTCACTAGGTTTCAAATGATCATGTTCAATTTTATATTTCTTCTGGATGTCAATAAAGCTGGAACAATTTTCAGATCTTGTCTAGGCAGAATGTTAATTCAAACTTTAAAAGGAGCTCTGTTACATAAGAGGCAAACCTGCAACATATGCCAGAGAGAATTAATTCCATTCTTTCCAAATAGAATAAACAAATCTGTACATGAATAAAAATGCATTATATCTCTAAGTGAAAAGTAAAAAAAAAACAAAACCACAACCTATCAGAAACAATTCATCAGAAAAACTGAATTGTGAATGTAAATTACATGCACAGGAGCAATACTTTTCAAATCCACATCATCACTTATTTCCTTTTAATTCATATCAATCTTATTTTTTCTTTGCTGCCAAGTGACGTGGGTCATATAAACTTTACTTTTAAAAGGCAAGAATTTAAAAGTGAAAGGAAAGCATAATTTGAATGAAAATGAGAGGATTTAAATACATATCTGAGGGATGCTTCTGCTACTTGAAAGACTTTGCAAAATGAGATTTAAATAAGTTGATACAAACAGCATGTGAATGGAATGTAAAGGTTTAAGGCTGTGCATTTACCAATGATAGGATATCAGAAATAGGCCTAGAATAAATTGCCTGAAGACTTAGGGTTTAAATTATGATTAACAATAATAACTGTTATTATAATTACTGTAGCTGCTATTACGAGAGACCATAAAATAATGATTCAGTGAGGAAAACAAAACAGTAAACTATTTTAGAACGCGCTTTACAGGAGCTGCTAGAGACCAAACATCACTCCAAGTGACTTTCTGCACCTAGGTCACTTGATCATTCCATCCTGAATCATGGTTCTTACCATAGAAACTTCTCATTCTTCAAGTAATATTTTACAATGTAAAAATGCCTAGAAACCTCAAAAGGTCCTGTCCTTTAATGTATAGTTCCTCTTGCAAAGGACTTAAATCTGAATACAAGAGACCATTGTTGAGAGAAGGAGAGGGTCAGGTACAGGAGGATGTCCTACATACGCTGGTCTAGATTAGCCTCACCTAAATTTAGACCTAATGTGCCCATGATCAGTGCCATAAACTCCTTCCATTCTCACTGGGAAGAGACATACATGTGCATCTGATCTTGGGTTGCTGCATCCTCAGTTGTCAAAATACTACACAGTGAGCATGCAGAGATTATTCCTCTAGTGGAATTCTTAATTAGGACCAACATGTTCAAGTTTTACTTATTTTGCATTGTGTGTATGCGCAAATAAATGTAATTTGGGGATTATTAATGATAATTATTCCAGTGCCAGGGAAGTCTGAAGGAGAAACTGGCCATTTGGATCATCTGTGTGCTAAGTGAAAGGTACATTGTACACCTCAAGCCATTCATGGGACATAAAAAGAAACTCAGACACCTCTTCCAGAATGTTGATGAAAAAAGTGTTATACTAAAATAGGAAAAGTAAATAGGAGCAGAATAAATATAAGGAACTATGAAAGTTGAGTGGGTGGATTTAAAATATAGGGAATAATGTAGTTCAAATGTCAAGCAGAGACAATTTTGTTATCTTTCTTACTTGTTCTCCAAATTAAAAAAAAACCAAACCACCAGACAGGAATAAAATGTCTTAGCTGAAAATAAAAAGTTTGTGTGACATAATTTTATAAATATACCTAAAAATGTCAGTGAAGTCATTATTATCCCATTAATTTGATGCTGTCAGGCAGTCATTAGAGAGTTACTGTATTGTAATTCGCCCTTTTTTTAACTCTACTATCACAGTCATTTTTTTTTAAGATCCAATCTTGACTGTGCTGTTCTCCTTCAAGAGGAAATATTAGTTTTACCAAACCACAAAAAGCAACAGAGAATAACATAATTCTGGAAAATATGCTATATACAGATTCAAATTTGGAAGCTGATAAATGCTTTATATGACAGAACCACACAGAGAACTAGTTGTATATAATATAACATCATGATATTAGCAAAGAGTACAAAATCAGGAAGTTTTATTTGGGAAAGAGTTCTAGAAAGCTCCTAAAAAAGTTAATGCTTCATTTTGGCAGGTAAAAAAAAATTACTTAGATTGAACTGGGTATAGTGTCTTCCATTTTGGAAATCTAACTTATTTATTGCGAAACCATACAGCTGGCATTCATACTGGGAGTGACTGATATAGCTCCTGGAAAGAAAAAAAAAGTAAAGCAATTGTACCAGACTCAGTACAATATTAGCAACAAGTTTCCTCATTGTGGAAAAACTCCTCAAAACAGGTTGATCCCTTAACTTCCATGAACATAATAAATTTTGCCCTATGGTCTTTGATTTCTTTTCTTTTTTCTCCAGAAAGGTTTCATGTATTCTACTTTCTGTTTTCCTCAGTGGACAACTCAGTGGCGTGACTCAGTGGCCTGGACAGGTGTACTCTTCGCTGGGTAAAAAACTGGCTGGATGGCCGTGCCCAGGGAGTGGTGGTAAACGGAGTTAAATCCAGTTGGCGTCCGGTCACAAGTGGTGTTCCCCAGGGCTCGGTGCTGGGGCCAGTTCTCTTTAACATCTTTATCAATGACCTGGACGAGGGGCTTGAGTGTACCCTTAGTAAGTTCGCAGACGACACTAAGCTAGGCGGGCGTGTTGATCTGCTTGAGGGTAGGAAGGCTCTACAGAGGGATCTGGACAGGCTGGACCGATGGGCCGAGGCCAACAGTATGAGGTTCAACAAGGCCAAGTGTCAGGTGCTGCACTTGGGTCATGACAACCCCACGCAGCGCTACTGGCTTGGGGTGGAGTGGCTCAATAGCTGCCCGGTGGAGAAGGACCTGGGCTTGTTGGTGGACAGCCGGCTAAATACGAGTCGTAAGTGTGCCCAGGTGTCCAAGAAGGCCAACGGCATCCTGGCCTGTATCAGGAATAGTGCTGTGAGCAGGACTCCGAAAGTGATCATCCCCCTGTACTCGGCACTGGTGAGACCCCACCTCGAGTACTGTGTTCAGTTCTGGGCCCCTCACTACAAGAAAGACATTGAGCTGGAGCGTGTCCAGAGAAGGGCAACGAAGCTGGTGAGGGACCTGGGGGACAAGTCTTATGAGGAACTACTGAGGGAACTGGGGCTGTTTAGCCTGGAGAAGGGGAGGCTGAGGGGAGACCTTATCACTCTCTACAAGTACCTGAAAGGAGGTTGTAGAGAGATGGGGACTGACCTCTTCTCCCTAGTGACAAGTGATAGGACGAGAGGAAATGGGTTCAAGTTAAGCCAGGGGAGGTTTAGGTTGGATATTAGGAAAATTTTTTTCACTGAAAGGGTTATCCAGCAGTGGAATAGGTTGCCCAGGGAGGTGGTGTATTCCCCATCCCTGGAGGTTTTTTAAAAAAGGGTAGACATGGTACTTGGGGATATGGTTTAGAAGTGGTTTTTGTCAGGTTAGGTTAATGGTTGGACTCGATGATCTTAAAGGTCCCTTCCAACCTTAACGATTCTATGATTCTATGATAATATAAAATACTACAAAATACGATGCAAGTTACAAAAGGCTCATGATGTTTTTGGAAATTATATTAGCATTTAAAGATATTCATTTTCGATATCTAGCAAAGTTTATTTTATCCTTCAAATAACTTATAGTTTCAAGAAAAAAGAGCTCCTTTAAAAATTGAAAAAGAAGTATATTGATTCTTTATAACTCATAGTACTGGAGCTGTAAGATTGGTAATTGTCATTGCTGTGCATTTTAGCTTACACACAAAGTGCTTTACTCAACAGAACATACAAAGAGAGCAGAACAGATGCAGTCGAAGACATAGAGCTAGTATTTCTTCTTTTCTCATAGAAGACTTAAATGCAGAACATTTTCTTTCAAGAAATTTATAAATCTGCTAAAGGGAACTACAAAAAAATTGTATTCTTTAAGTAGGAAAAATATTACATACTTTTCTTGAAAATGCTAATGTCTAAAGAAATTTCCAAAGAGTAGACAAATTGCATTGCTTAGTTCCTATGTTATTTTGTAGTTGATTAAATATGAAAAATTATTACATTAAAAATAATTACATAAACTTGATATATATTTGTGGTGGGTTGACCTTGCCTGGATGCCAGATGTTCACCAAAGCTGCTCTCCTCACTCCCTCTTCTCAACTGGACAGGGGGAAAAGATTATGACGAAAGGCTCATGGGTCGAGATAAGGACATGGAGATCACTAAGTAGTTACCATCATGGGCAAAATAGACTTGACTTGGGGAAATTAATTTAATTTATTGCCAGTCAAATCAGAGTAGGGTAATGAGAAATAAAACCACATCTTAAAACACCTTGCCCCCTACCTCTCCCTTCCTCCCAGGCTCAACTTCACTCCCAATTTTCTCTACCTCCTCTCTCTGAGTGGTGCAGAGGGATGAGGAACTGGGGTTGTGGTCAGCTCATCCCATGTTGTCTCTGCTGCTCCTTCCTCCTCGCTTTCTTCCCCTGCTACAGCTTGGGGTACCTCCCACGGGAGACAGTTCTCCATGAAATTCTCCAATATGTGTCCTTCCACAGTCTGCATTTCTTCACAAACTGTTTCAGCCTGAGTCCTTTCCACATGATCTTTCCGTAGGGTGCAGTCCTTACAGGAACAGACTGCTCCAGTGTGGGCTCTCCACAGGATCACAGCCTCCTTTGGGGGCATCCACCTGCTCTGGAGTGAGGTTCTGCATGGGCTGCAGATGGATATCTGCTCCACTGTTAACTTCCATGGGCTGCAGGGAGACAGCCTGCCTCATCATGGTCTTCACCACGGGCTGCAGGGCAATCTCTGCTCCGACACCTGGAACAACTCCTCCCCCTTCTTCACCGAATTTTGTATCTGCAGAATTGTTTTTCTCACCTATTCTCACTCTCCCCTTCAGGCTGCTGTTGCACAGCAGTTTTTTCCCCTTCTTAAATATTATTGCGTGAAATATCTGAGCATTTATGGAGTTTTCTTGAGCTTCCTAAAGATTTCATTAAGTAGAGTCTAATGCATAAAGGAAATAATTTACTCATTTTGTGCCTTCAGAGAGCTTATATTGTTTATCCAAATATAATCTAAATTGGAATAAAAGCTGATATTTTAAAAAGGATCATATTAGATAGGTTTTTGAAATTTATATTTTTGATAGTAAAATGTTTTATTGTGGAACTTCAGCTTTCAAACTGTTATATCAGAATTTAAGATAGTGCTTCTAAACTGTATAGCAGAGACCATGTGATTTAATGGAGGTGAGCTCTACTACACAAGAGACAGAAGTTAGGCTCATGGTATTAAGGTTTCAGCAGGAAATTTATCTAACCAAGCTTCAGACACCTGCCGAAGAAATATCTGTGCTTATTGTCATCATGTTATGATCTACCTCCTTAAGCCCAATGGAAAGGAACCGATACTTTAATCAGATTACTCACATAACTTGTTTGAAATAACACCTTTAGAGCACATGAATCATACACATGAAGGGCTTTTTCTCTTCAGAACTTAAAATAGTTTTGTGGGGTATCTGAGGAGTGTTTCTGTGGATCACAATATTTTGGAGAGTGGAGGCCTTTTGGAAGATCTGTGGATCCTTCTTAAATAAATATAAATGACAAAGCTATCTGTGACTACAAGAGATGGGACCGGATGACTCATGCTGTTTCATTGGTTATGTCTATAAAAGTAAATAAAACTGTTCCAGAGTGTGAGCTTGTAATAGCCTGTGATTGTCCACCCTGTTTAAATTTTAGCACAGTCCCCGGCACGGCTTGTGCCAAACAACAATCTCCAGATAATTGCTGCATTGTCCAGGTAGTTGCACGTGCCAGGGACCATACTCAGTTTGGATTTGGCCATCCTATTTTGAGGGAAAAAGGTGTCTGGTGATGTGACATGTCATTTAACCTCAAGGCCAGAGGATGTTGCCGGCATGTTTAAATTTCTATTGTAGGCATTCCCTTTCAGTCCTACATGATTATGAGATCTGTGGCCATGTAAAACCAAAAAGGTTCAATTTCCTCTAAACGATTTTGGTACAGACCTTCCTTGGAACTTCTAGAGATCTAAGGTCTTGTGTAATGTCACATGAACTTTACAGGAACTTCTCTACCAATTTCATGGGGTTTCTGTGTGGTCTCTGAAGAGGAAATAAACACTTCTTATGCAGGTGAAACTCCTTTAGATGCCACTGGGAGTTCTACCAACAGATGTGAAGGAGAATTAGTTCACTCGTGATTTTCTGCGACATAATTAAACTTTATATAATCAAAACCCTGTAGCTCTAAGCAACTTCTGACTCTAAAGCTGTCTTTGAAACACTGGAAGGAACAGAGACATGTAAACAACATCTCAGGGGAACACATTTAAAAGGGAATGGGGATTATGAAGATACAGTCCAAAATGTAACTGTAGCTTTTTTTTTTCTCCAAATAGCAAAACACATCAAACGTCAAAGGAGAAAGATAGAAGAGGAAAAAGGATTTCAAGCTTACACAAGAGGAAGTAAAACAGCATTTGGGGAATTATCAATAATTTTTTCCACCGAGAAAGAAGGACAATATTGTGAGAAACCTGGAAATTTCTCTAGCTGGGGTTGTAAAAAGCAAAACTAATAACAATTTTTTATCATACATGCACAAACTGATAAAAAGCAGTGATCTTTTAAGAGAGAATAAAAAATCAATATACAGAAGTTGTTAAAATTACTAAGCAAATTATTATGCGATTTTACGAAGGTAGCCTCTGTGCACATTATGTGTTATCTGTGAAATATACCTTAAAGAAATAAAGAAAATAACCCAGCAGAAAATATGGCCTGTCCTGGTACTGGTTAACTGTCTGAAACCATGATTTGCATCCAAGAAAGTCTAAACTGCATGAGATAAGTGAGCTCTCTAATTGACTGTGTCATTCCCTACATTGCTTCTATTATTACTTAATATATATCAGAATCTCACAGATTAGTGTTTCAGTTTGAGAACTGACGATCATTTACCTTAACATACAATCAGCCAAATACATAGAGATCAAAGTGGTGTTTCAGTAAGTAAGATCTCTTCAGAGAGACAAATTTACTAAGGCTTTTTTAGGTAGCAATATGATAGCAATGAGGAAGAGAATGAACACACCATTGTCAGAATCATCACAAGCGGTTCCGTGATCACAGCAAGATGCAGCATGTTCTTAATTCACTTCCTTTTTTTTTCCATGTACTTCCTTGTGGAAAGGTTCTGTTACTTCTCTTTTTGCAGTGATATATATTGTTTAATTCACGAAATAAGTTAATGGTCAATGTGAAGCCATATGTTCTTTCTTTTTCATAGTACCCATTAGCTTAAACACCCTTCTCTGACCTTTGTGTCATACCCTACAATTAACACATTTACATAATTTTCTTTACTAAAATAATAATGAAGATGCTTGAGGTGAGTTGACCTTGGCCATCTGCCAGATGTCCACCCAGATGCTCTCTCACTCCCCCTCCTCAACAGGACGGGGGAAGCAAATAAGATGAAAAAGCTCCTGTGTTGAGATAAATGCAAGGAAATCACTTGTCAATTACTGTCACAGGCAAAACAGACTCAGAAAAAGTGAAAACCCCTTACACCCACCCATGCCCCTTTTTATCAGGCTCAAATTTAGTCGTTCATTCCCTCCTCTACCTCCTTCTCTTCTAGCCCCTGGCAGCGTGGGGGAGATGGAAAACTGGGAGTTACAGTCAGTTTATAAGAGCTCTCTGCCGCTCATTCCTCCTCACACTTCCCCCTGCTCCAGCATGGGTCTTTCCATGGGCTGCAGTCCTTCAGGATAAACATGCTCTGGAGTGAGCTCTCCATGGGTAGCAGGTCTTTCAGGGAATATCCACCTGCTCTGTCATGAGGCGGTCCATGGGCTGCAGTGTGGATATCTGCTCTGGTGTAGTCCTCCATGGGCTGCAGGGAAATACCTGCTCCGCTGTGTTCTCTTCCATGGGCTGCAGGAGGATGTCTGCTCCAGTGCCTGGGACACCTCCTCCACTCCTGCTTCTCTGACCTTGGTGTTCCCTCTGCTTTTCTTCACTCTCTTTGTAGCCTCCTTCTCTCTCTTTCTGCAACATTCGGGTTTTTTTCCCTTTCCCAAATATATTATCACAGAGGTGCCATTATCATGGCCGGGGCCTCAGCCATGCCCTGGGGGGTTCAGCTGGAGCCAACTGGAACCGATTGTGTCTGCCATGGGGCAGCCCCAGCATTTCCCCAGTCCCCTCACTAGCGAACCTCACCACAGACACCCAACACGCCGCTGTAGGCCAAAATCAAGACTGAAGACACTATCAAAGGCTCTGTACAAATGTAATGCAGTAGATAACTTTGTGCCATGAAGACTTTATAGTATATAGTTCATTATAAATGCCAACTCCTTTAGTCAGTCCTATGGTACTCATCAAGGGAGGAATAACAGTGTACAGATGCCAAAATAAAGGACAAAAACACTAGAAAACTTTACCTAGGTCTTTCCCCCAGACTGAGGTGTTATGACAAGGAGACGACAATGATGGTAGACTGCCCAAGGCAGAGGTAAGAGAAATCTTGCCAAAGGTCACAGAAGACTAATTCCTTGAAAAGATTATCTGGAGGCAGTACTCAGACATTATGAAAACCTGTATAAACAGTGAAGAACAGAAACACAGAGTTATATTATTTACTGAGAATGTCAGTTTTGAAAAAAATGGAACCTAAGTGATCTCCTTCATATTTACAAATAAAATCTTGAGTATACAAAGCGCAAATTTGAATTTCAAAAATTTATAAGCAATAGAAGAAAATGAGACACATTTCTGAGATTCTAAAAAATTAATTTCCTTTCTCAATAGTAAATTTTGCACTGGTAGCACATGGACAGATATGCACAAAAAAGAGAACTTTCGTGAAAGTATTAGCCAAGTATTCCTTGGGCTATTGTAGCAAATAAGTTAATGTAAACAAAACAAACACCCCCACCACCCCAAAAAGAGAGAAAACTCTTAAAAATATTGCTTGTGAAACCTAAATTTTAGGGTCTGTGGATACTATGTCAGCCTTTGAGAATGTAAAGGTTGCAGGACAGAGTTAATGTTGAGTATAAGTGATGTTGATGTTGTAGAGAAAATCTATTAAGTGGAGAAAGAATCGTATTTGGAGTGACTTCTCTCCTCTTGGGTTCCATGAGACCCAGTTCAGCACTCTGGTTTTGTTCAGCAAAGCAATTAAGCACATGCTTAATTCACACTGATTAAATCTGTAAGTAGTTAAAGTGTTTATAATTAAACATGAACTCTCGCCCTTTGTTGAACATGGAGAGATTTAAGTATGTGCTTGTTCAGCTGGCACACACGTGCAGAGTTGCTGCAAAGAGGGAGCTTAGTATCCCAAATGAAGGCAGAGGATTGTTCCGGTTTGAGGTAAAACCACCAATTTTGTTTTCGGTAAATTTACCTTTCAGTTAAGTCTCTTCTAACTACCTGCACTCTTTGAAATTAACAGCATATTCTTCAGACGGTGTCTGCTTCCAGAGTAGTAATGCCTGATGTTTATAGCTGATGCCAAGGCATGGTACGCAGAGAGGCTCTTGCTTATACTCATTGCTATAACACCAAAGGGCAGCTAACTTGGTTACTTGCCCTGTTGGAGTGCTGGAAGCAAAAAAGCACAGAGGGGTCCCACCTCCCACCTGTAGGGAGGAGCGGACAGGACAGGTGACCCAAAACTGGTGAATGGGCTATTCCATCCCATCTGCCTCATGCTCAGTATAAAAGCTGAGGGGTCAAAGGGTCAGCTCTCTTTCTTCAACGGCTGGCGTCCTAGGAGGACTCTTGTCTGTTTGTCTGCCTTTGATCCTTATCTGTGCATTCCTGAATCCCAACTGGGACTTTCCCAGTGCCTGCCAATGACATGATCATCATCCTGGGAGCTCCATACAGGTTTTCTATATATTGCATATATATTTTATCATTTTCTTATTAATATGATTATATTTTCTTTTTATTATTTTATTATTGGTACTTCATTAAAGTAGTTTAGTTTCTTTTTCCATTCGTATGTCTCTCTCTCTCTCTCTCTCTCATTCTTCTCTCTCTTCTCTGAAGGAAGAGAGTTTTTTGAGCATCTGTCATTCATTCAGTGGCTAGTCCAGCCCAAATCATGGCAGGGATATAGCCCATCTGACTGGCATCTCTCCTACCATTCTTTGACTATGTATTATAAGTTCTTCTCCCTTCAGCTTTGATATTTTGATATCCATATATATTTCCAGACCCTCTATTAGGGGTGACAAAGCAGTATTTCAGTACTGGGTTTTTTTTGCAAGAAAGTATGATGACTTTCAGTCCTTTGAGTTTTGCCTTTACTGCCAAAGATTTTGCTTGCCAGAAAATTGATGCTTGTATATGTACAGTTTGGTCTCCATCATCCCAGACTGTATGGGCCTGATGTATTCCAGGGGGTGGATCTGAGCTGGTGCCCATGGAGCCAGGCTGAGAAGCTTTGCAATGCACTGTCCACAGCATCTGGTTCCTGAAGAGGTTTTGAGATTTGACAGAGTACTATAAAACTGGATAGATGAAGACTGCCGTGACCATGTGGTGCTCTCTGAACAAATGATTCTTCCCAGAATTGATTGTGCCAAGATATCTGAGCTGGTTTTCTCTGGTGCCAAATCAAGTTTGACAGGATTTATTAGCTTAGGATCAGGGCCATGGTAATATAGCTATTTTGCTTTAGCTTGAATTCTCAGCTTGAAGATCGTGCCTGATCTAATAAATCCTATAGAACTGAGCTGGTTCCTCGTAATGCCAGCTTGGCTGTCTGTACCCATTGTACATAGCTTTGTTATGATCTGTTTTGAAGCTTAGTAATCCACCTTTTTAAAGGGACAATTGAATCTCTTTGACTACAGCTCACAGCTTCTGATCAGGCAGAAACAAGAAACTGTTATAAGAAAACAAATGCTTACTGTTAGCAAAGGGCTCTAATTCGCTTTATTTCTCCTTTTTTTCCCCCCTCCAATGAATGAGGCTGAGAGAACCTGAACATCTTTATTGTTAGATACTCTAAAACAGGAAGTAGATAGTTACTTTCTCTTGCAGAGTGAAAGGTGCACTTATCAGTCTTGGTTCTTACTTTTAATCTGCCATTATGTATATAGACTCCAAATTCTCTAAATCGGTAATTCAGCCAATGTGTCTTCTGACATGAATTACTGCTTACTACTGCTTACTTGAGGCAGAGCATTACCCTAAGTTAGTATGGAAAGCCAAGAGTCAAATAATCATATTTCATAGTTAATACA
Organism: Ibidorhyncha struthersii; assembly: GCA_013398815.1. NCBI lineage: Eukaryota > Metazoa > Chordata > Aves > Charadriiformes > Charadriidae > Ibidorhyncha > Ibidorhyncha struthersii. The sequence continues at coordinate 178,983 of VZSZ01011542.1, read as the reverse complement.
TTATTTTTTGTTACATTTCTATGTAAAAATATATCTCCCTCCACGATCACTATTTTTTCAAACATACTTATTATACTAAAAAGATTTCCTAGAATCATTTGTGGAAATAATTTTTTGTTAGAGCGGTTTGTTCTAAAGTATTTTCTTTAAACACAAAAGTTTTGAATGGATACACAAGAAATGGGATATTTTCTAGTACTATGACTGTATCTTGAAGAAATGGAGATTTGTGGGATTAATAGGAATGATTGAAGACATAAAATTTGTGTGCTGCTCATATCCTGCAATATCAGCTCAGAATGCACCGTTTCAGCAAACAGTCATGACAGTAAAGTCATCTGCAAGAAAGATGAGGCACACAATGAAGATATGTAAAAAACGGATGTGAATATCTGTGAAAGATAGAGTGAATTTGTTTAAAATGACTGTTCATAAAAACACTGTGCTTTCTGTCCCTTGGTCTGGCAAGCACAAAACAAGACACAGGAGACTAATAGTGATATTTCTGTGGTCAAATATCAAACAACTGAAATCACACGATCGTATTGCTATTAATTTCAACAGGTACAATATTTCACATTTAAACTGATCTATGTAAGCAAGAAATAAAAAAGTGAGGTGTCATTTGCACAGAAATTAATTTCTCCTATGATGAAAATATGTATATAAATGTTTCTTTCTTGTTCGCTTTAGTGTTCTTAATTTCCATGAGATACTGGTTTTTAATCTTATTTACATTTACAGAATGTACTGTGTGAGTGACATTTGCCACCTGACAATCTGAGAACTCTACACCTGCATATCTCTTTAAGATTTTCACATGCTACATGTACAGAGTCCACAGAAATTAAGAGAAATTGAAAAGTATTAATAACAGCTACTACAACGTATGGTTGTTAAATACACTTTTCAAAAGTAAATGAATTCACTTGAAACTCTGGTATATGGTCTTGCCAAGAGAAATATTAATGATTTATCTACACGACCTCTTTATATCAATGCCAATCAAATAATTGTTGAATTTTGCTTGAATATTATTTTTCTTTGATAAATAATAATTCTAATGGGCCATAATGCTCTTTTTCTATGGCTTTTGATAACCAATGATACTTTCATTAAAATAATTAGTAAAGTGACTAAAGGGTTGACTCTGTACCTACAGGTTTCAAGTCACAGAATTAATTGAATGCTTTAGCAATCATCTTTAATTTCTTATATAGTTAACACTTCCATGTTGGGCACTTGAAGATGATGCCTTGTATAAGAAGGCAAACAAATGACTACAGCTGCTCCATTTTAATTATTTATTTAAAGTAGGTTTTGGTTGTGGGTTTTTTAAATTATATAATGACACAGAACAGATTCCTTTTAACTGCCCTTTTTTTTTTTTTTTTTTTAACACTTGGAAACTAGTGCATGTTAGCAATTAACTACATGCCTCACTTTTCTTGTCCAAGAACAAGAACAAGCCTACAGATTGTCCCATGAGCATTCTGGAGGTGGAAAAGACAGGATGGAGGGCAGTGCAATTCTGCAAAGGTATTGCATCATAGGATCTGATTCGTACATGCTATTGTGTGTTAATAAGGAGGTTTCAGACTTGTCTGAGATTTCACTAGTAAACTCTCAGCTGTTTAAGAAGGATTGATTTTCAATGGGAGACCTTAGAAAGCCCTTGCAATTTCACCTCTAACCCAAGCAGTAATGACCTCCAAGAGTGAAGGAAGCATGATTAGGATTCAGCTGTGGTTTAGCTTGTTTCCTTGTGACCAGCAACAATTTTTGTCTCAGCTGGCCCTACAAAACGCCTTTGTGCCATTTATCCACTTGGCAGGTACATTTCTTTATCCCAATTATTCTCATATTGCTGCAAACAGTATTAAATTTTTTTTTGTACCTATGTTATTAGTCTTCCCCTACAGAAACAAAGCTTAAGAGATCAAATGACCTGTGACTTGTGTTCGTCCTTCTCTAATAATCCATTGTTTTATTTCTAAGAAATTGGTTGGAGGCCTGAATGTCTTCCACGTAATTATTCCTTCTGTTAGTAAAAAAACCCACCAGAATGCCTACAGGGTTAGACGGAAGTTGGAGTAGGAGTATTCACATTTTTTTCTTAGCAACTTTTGATGCCAGTCTGCTAATTTCTACAGCTCACAATTCACAATCAAATTGTTATGCTGGAGAAGGTAATGGGTATATGGCAGACAGAAAAGAAAATTTTAGTATAAGTCAGTTAAAAAGTCAATCAAACAAGCTAAAATCCTGCAAAACCCCAGGTCTATTAGTACCAGGGTTCATTAGCCACTGACTTTAAAAGGTACTATTTCTCTGGAGGAATACAGAGGCATGGAGGACTTAGAAATAATCTGCACAAGGAAATGCAATAAGGACCAATTTGTTCAGCCCTCAAGCTGCTAAAATGCCTTCCACATTTTGGTCTCTAGAAAGGCACCTGAAAAGCTTCTTCTTTCATTCTGCACATTAGCATTGAGGATCTTTCCTACGAGTGTTTACTTAATAGTACAGTAGAGTTTATCAATTCCAGATACTTTTGCAGACAAAAACACAGCTCATATTTATCATTTGATAGCTGATGAATAACAGTAATTATAATAATATTAGGCACCTGAAGCCATTTCCTGTACATTCTAGTATGGCCACATGCTTATAAGTTAAAACCAATAATAGAAAATGAATCTCTCTTGTTTTATTAATAAAAAAACAGTCCTTCCATTTATTACACATTAACTCTGTGCTGGAATATCTAGTTAGGGCAGGGACTGATTCGTTGCAGCCTGCTGCAGGAAATTTAATTGATGGAGAGCCTGTTTCTGAAAGCTGTGCAGAACCATGAACTTACTGAACTACTCCAAAGGTATGGGTATTAAATACTGTAGAAGTGGGACCAACTTATCTCTCTGAATGAATGGCAATTAGGCTGAATGTATGAGATTGAGTGTAATGGTCTTAACAGCTTCGTATTTTCACTAACAACAGCCTCAACAGCCTGCATTAGATCAACGCTTCTAAAGTGATGTCTATTTAAAAGTACACAACTCTACTTTGTCACTAAAAGTCAAATCAATTGATGGAAAGAGTAAAGTCAAATGAAAAAAAACGTAAGGAATCTGTCTTTGGAAAGCACCTCTGGAGTCTGCCTTTTATTTTCAAACTATGCCCTTAATGTGAAATTCTGTGACGGTTTTAGCCTAGCTGGTCTACAATGAGAGAGAGTAAGTCCTGTCGTACTAATCCCTTTGAAAAACCTGGAGACAAGAAAGCATTCTAAGGTGTTGGACTTTTTGCATTGTGCAAAGACAGGCAGATCTTCAATAAGATAGTTTTTTGCACATATGGAATTTTAAATGACATGAATGTCATGAATGTCATTTAAATGATTAAATGACATGAATATCATTAAATACAGGCTTTGGGCCTTAATCAGCTCTTGGGTACGTCCAATCAAATCAGTTTTAATTGTGTCAGTGGTGAATTTTACTGTGAGCCAAGGAACAACTGGTCTTACTCTTAAGGAACATTCAAACTGGGACATACAGAGAAAGGGTACGGAGAGAAGCAGCAGCAAATGCAAATTGTTTAGAACATAGATACAAGTGGCAATATAGTTTATAGCTCATACAGCATGGCTCATTGCAGCACATTTTGTCATTGAGTAACTTATGGTAGATTGTTAGGAGAGGCAGGATGGGAATATTTGTTGCTGTTCTGTTTAAGTTACCTGATGTCTAAGAGCCTAAGTTGCTGTCTAGCCCAGCTCCTAACCCTCTTCCCCCTGTGCAGAGTGTCAGGGAGAGAAAAAAATTGTTGTCCCTGTTCAGCTTCCTCAGTCAGTCCAGTTTAGCAGAAATCATGGTTGCAAGGAGACACCAGCTCTTTATTATTTCCTAAAGCTGCCCAGGAAATGTGTACTACAGCCCCTTTATCTCCCTTGCATTGGGAGAGCTGGAAACAAAAGGTCACCTTCAGGTTTATCCTAGTAGAGCAGTAAGATAGAAAACAAAATATTAAATGCTTGTATATAGTCAAATAGTAGCTATAGTAAAATTTGATGAAAAGAGTGATAGATTTTTTGGCACTTAAAAAAAATATAAGTTTCTCACATGTAGTATCCAGCAGCAGTTTGGATCCTAAAAGGAGAAGTTCACCACCTTGAAGAGGTGGTTTCAGAATCCTTCATTCGCATTTGATATATGTTTTCATAGCTTTTTCTTGGATCTATAAATGCTGGAGAATCTATGAAAAGAGAAGCAACCTAGAACACAAAATAGTGGCATGAGATTCTGAATCTGCCCAAAATAGCTTGGTCCAGCATACATTGTTTGAATTTAAGTGCATCTTATCCTACTGATTTAGAATGGAGACAAAAAAAAATGTTGTTGCCATATCTTTCCCATTGATTTATTTCACTTTTTTCATGGGTTAGTTTGAGAGGGTCTTTTCTCCATTACAGCAGTCTCCCATAATTCATTTAGCAGTAAGAAAGAAATTACAATGACAGAGAAAATCAGTAAGATATAATGTTTAGATCTGACTCACTGCCAGCTGTGAGTGTCCTGATCAAATGCTCTAAATTTAATATTTAATGAATAATAGCTAAAAAAAGAAACTAAATGACCTGAAAAAAGAGCAAATGAAAACCACTCAGGAGAGCTCGCACGTTAGAAGGAAAAATGGAGTAGAGATTACTTTAAAAGTCTCACTTGTTTTCGCTTCCTGAGTTGCTTGAAATATCGATACATGATCTCTCCATCATGACACCAAGAACAGCACCTGCCTGCCAGGGTGCAAACTTAAGAACTGAGATTGCTAACCCTGGAGTGAGCAGGCTAGCCTGCCTCTGTTGACCAAAAATGTATAAAAACCCATCCCTTTGAATTTCAATATGACATCTCTTGAAAAAAAGTAAAAAAGCACCATCATCATTGGCATTTATTTCATCATGCAAAAGTGGTGAAAGAGTCATTTCATTGCATTTTAATTCTGAGTATTAAAGAAATCAAACATGTCACTTTAACTCTTTTCAGGATTTATTTCATAGAATCATAGAATCATAGAATTGTCTAGGTTGGAAGAGACCCTTGGGGTCATCGAGTCCAACCATCTACCCTACTCTACAAAGTTCTCCCCTACACCATATCCGCCAACACCACATCTAAACGTCTCTTAAACACATCCAGGGATGGTGACTCAGCCACCTCCCTGGGCAGTCTATTCCAATGCCCAACCACCCTTTCTGTGAAAAATTCTTTCCTAATGTTCAGTCTAAACCTACCCTGTTGGAGCTTGAAGCCATTCCCTCTTGTTCTGTCATTAATTACCTGTGAGAAGAGACCAGCACCAACCTCTCTACAGTGTCCTTTCAAATAGTTGTAGAGTGTGATGAGGTCTCCCCTCAGCCTTCTCTTCCTCAAACTAAACAGTCCCATTTGTGTTATATCAACATGATATTGTCAGCCTTTTGGCCTAACAACTTTGTCTTTTAGTGTTTTGGAATTCTGTACCTTTCCACTTATGTTTTTTCTTCACTGAAATGCAATGCTTCCTTGTGTTAGTGATATTTCCCTACGTGCTACATGACAGTCCCAACTTTTTGAGGACTTTGACCATGGCATAGTTTCTACTGTAGTTGTATTTCAAGGGACGAAATCATTCTCCACCCTGGGGAATTTTGCTTGTACCTCCATCCACATAACGAGCAATTTAATACTGCGACTACATTTCTGTCTTAAGATGTTGATTGTTGACCTGAATAGATTCTGCTTTCATTTTGGTTCATCATGTGCTGGTGTAGGTTAAGTGGTTTCACAGTGTGTCAGAATTAGATACAGCCCAGCAGGATAATTCACAGCACCACAAATAGGCACTTTCATTCCCTATCGATTCGATAGAGAGGTTAAGTTTCTTAGAAAGGTAATCCACAAAATCTGTGTGTGATGTCAGAAAGCCACTCAGATCAGGTACAAAACATAGTGGTGACTGAGAACTCCAGAATCTCCCACCAGCTTTCATGAATGACTTGGGACTTGAAATTTAAGCTGTTGGATCACTTGGAAGCTGAGATGGGTTGGCACCTAACCAAGCAAGGCTCACTCTTTTTAAAACTGGAGAAGTCGCCTTAGGGCCCTTATTCTGTAAAAAAACCTTGGAATTACAGCAGTCTTCCCAAAAGCAGGGAATTAAGGTTCACTTCCAGTGTCACACAGAAATGATTCAGATGCTCCCTGTTATTTTCCAGAGGACTTTTCAAACTTCCAGACAGGATATGTCATCCCTGCAGTCAGGACTTTAGATGGGATATCTGGCTGGTGTCTGTAATGTATCAGACCCCTCCATAATGAAGTTCAGACTTCAAGTCTCCACATAAGAGCGTATATACAGATGCACAGGGAATTTTTAGGCCAAACAAGAATCAGACCTCATAAATTTTGGCAGCTGCTGAGGTTCAGTGCTGACATCAAAGTGTGAGCTTCCTACATTTTCTTCTTGTTGCTTTTCAGATTTAAGACATCTTGTAGGAGGAAAGTGAATTCTAATGGCATTACAAATACTAACCTACTCAGAGAATTCAAAGGTTTCAGAAATTGGCTGGCTCTGACAGGTCTGTTGCAATTAAGATCTTCAGCTCCAAGTGCATCTACTTAGGAAGGTACTTCCATGGCTGCCCATCCAGGCTGTCGCTGGGAAATTATGAATTCTGAGGAAGATGGAACAGAAAGCAGTGAGCCGTTCCTCAGCTGCACAGTTCACAGCTCAGAGTTTGCTAGAACAGTGAACAGTGAACAGAACAATGAACATCTGCCAGTTTGTCACCCACTGTGCTCTGCTCAATCTTTACACACCTTCTGCCATTTCTGACAAGAAAAAGGGCAGGAGTTCTTAGTCTAAGACAATTAAAAAGTTTGTATAGCACCACCTTTTAAGAACCAGAGAAGGGCTTTAAGATCTCAGATTTACAGAATGTGAGTTAGTGTTAAGGTTACTTCCATAGGTGTCACAGTTCCTATTTAAAATGTCTGAAGTGTTCAGCTGCTTGATATAAAGAAAGTGACCTAGGTCCTCCTCTGCCTCATACAAATAACGCAACAAATCGTAACAGAAGAAGACTCAAAGATCTGATGCCATACACAGAATTTGTCTGGACCTCATGTTTACACTGAAATTGTAAATGAACAAACTTGGAGACTACAGCTCATTATGATGTTACCTCCACTTTTATGTGAGAGTGCACGTTGTCTGTTACAACTGTTTTATTGTTCTGTTTACAAATGAAAACAGTTGGAAGTCAGGAAAAATGCTGCTTAGCTGACAAGCCACTCTGTCAGTGGTATGACACGACAGTAAAGTACTTCTCTGTCCTTGACTTTCTCAGTGCAATGATGACCTTCCTTTGCTTCAGTTTCCTCAATGAGTGTTACATGGAGCTCTGATACCTGTCCCCCAAAGTCAAAATTTAGGTAACATGGTGTGTGAAATTGCAGTCAAGACTATGACAGAAAATTTCGAAGTAATGCAGATAGAGCCTATGTGAACCGCACAGTATGCAGCAACATAAATTTGCCAGACTCTGTAAAGCTAGGCACCTTCTAAATATTTTACCCTCTTGATGTATTTTTGCAGCTAGATATACTATGGAAGTAACCAAATATGTACTACTTCATACATATTTGAAAATGCACAGAATATACTCTAATAATAACATTTCAGACTAGTACACATGAATCTTTCGAATTACCCTCTGTCAAAATACCACAACATTAAAAAAGCGTATTATGAAAATACACTGACTTAATGTTTTTCTCATTGGCTTGCATACATTTTTAGTTAAGGGAAACAGTAAACTGCTGAGGTTAAATTTGATTTAAATTTTCAGTGTAGGCATGGGAAATTATAATACCAGGTGCTTCTTCTCAGCTGGATTTATTTCATCGACATGCCCAGTGCATGAAGGAAATACTTAACAATATTAGCTGCAACAGGACGGTACCCAGAAATGTCATAGAACAGCAGGACAGAGCCACCCTACCGGTCTCAGGAAGATGGCTTTTAGTTAGCAGCTGCCAAGGAGAGGAAACTGCTTTGGCATCAGTGCAATAATATTTAGCCATTCTCTTGCCATATGAACACGCCTATGAGTGTAGCTGGCCAAACCCAAAATACACTACGGCGTTTGGGATCTTTTCATGGATAGTGCTTTTACTAATGAAGTGAAATGGATGCTTGGTATGTTTGTCTTTCACAAAGGTCCTCATAGCAAGGCTAATATTACAGAGTCATTGATAAACTTTGCAAGCACTAGATCTGAAAGCTACAGAACCAGTGAATTAATCAAGTGTTTCAGGATTTAGTAGTACACAAATAGAGAGGGCACTGCTGGAACATTCATTCTTTCCCTGGTTGTTTATTCTGGTTCAGATGACAGAAAAATCATATGCCCCAGTGACTTGTGAGGAGAGTTAGAAGCACAACTGCAAAAAACAAATCAGATATTTCGCTAGCCGTAAAGCTGATTGAAGCAACAGAAAAGTAAACCACGAACACTTTTTTACATTTTTAATGCTTTTTCAAGATGATGTAGAGCATGCTGTCTAAAAATTTAAATTAGCAAACAATAAAAAAGATACTTCAAGTTACACAATACTCACAATACATACAAAAATATAAACACCAAATATCTTTCTGTGTGAATTAGACCAAGTAGCCACTAAGTATATATTATTTTATTCTGAGCCTTTGTTTGAATATTTCACCTAGGGAAACTTTAAATCTATTAGATAAACTGACCTGATGCAATTACAAGTGTGCAACCTTTATACCAAACTATTAGCTTATGTATTACAAACCAAATTGTTTTGCCCTTTATCTTCTGCTAAGTAAAACTGGAAACATGACTCTTGACTGTTCAGGGCAAGGTTGGGAAGGTAGAGGAGCATTATATTCTCAACAAGTTTATTTTGAATAAATATGGTAATAATTTATATAGTACAGGGCACAGATAGAGTGAACTCCGTGAAGAAAAGTGAACCCAGTCAAATTCCAATAGTTTCAAAAATCTAACTCAAGATAAACACCCTCCCAAGTACTGTTCGGATGCATTTCATCTAAGTGAAACATTACTAAACTTTCAGGTTCTTTTCCTTACTGTCTCTTCCTCTACTTCTTTGCCTGGTCATTGGCAAGTGAGAAAGACTTTCTTCTAGTTTGTTCAAAAAAAAGTTTGATAAAACAGGGTCAAACATATATGACATCACCTTTACTGTACACATTGTGTATGACATGGATTTGGGACCACAAAATTAAATCAAGTTTACCTTCACCTAATTTCTATGTGTTAATATGATGGATCAAACACTGCCTTATGGTGGATAATTATTTTCTGAAAGTGTTTATAACTAAAAAAACAGGAGAGTTTTTTCTAGTAACTTGCTTTCACTGCTTCAAATTGTGAGGTAATTTACGGCGTGATAAACTATGGTAATAATCAGTTAGTTAAAGTGAACGTTCTTAAGAACAATAATATGTGCTCTAACCCACCCGCATATAAGGTAAATTCTGAATACACGATAGGATTCCTCAAAGACTGAGCAATTAATAAGGAACTTTGACCTTGCAGAGTTAAAGTGATGGCTCAGCTTTTAAGACACCCATTAAGGAACTTCTGGAACTCAGATTAGGTTACCATGTTTACAGATCCTAACATGAATACGTGTTCACGAGAGACCTTTTTTTTTCTGAAAACGAATGAGACGTATAAGAATCCAAGTCTTAGTAAAGTCCATAAAAAATATATCTTAATAAAATATAGCTTACTAAATACAACCTCAAAACTGTCAGATGGAAATGAACCCGTTTTTCTTTTGTATGGATTTGAAAACCTAGTTGATTTCTAGTGTGAGTCTATACTATAAATTACCTAAATGATTAATGTCCACCTCTAATATCCACCTTTTTTTTTATTTATTTAAAAGAAACATGTGTATTAAAGAAACATGAAATAGGACATATACCATATAGTTTACTTTTATAAGTCAGCTTGAGAATATTTGAGTAGATGTATAAATACCGGAAACCTAACTAGACAGTTAAAAAGTACTGAGAATAAATATATCACATAAATGTTTTCTGCATATTCATTATTATTATCATCAACATTTTAATTGTAAGTATCATCTAGTATCTAATATTTTCTCTAGAGTTTTATCAATTTAGTGGCACAATGCTGCTAAGAAGGTCAGCAGTTTCTTCAGATTAAATACCCCAATTTATGGGGAAAAAAATTGTTGGCACAATATTTTCACCCTTCATAGATTAACAGATGTGAACTTGTTAATCTTCTGGGAAATGCTACTTCAGCAGAGGAGATTGCATTAGATATAATAGCTTTGGATTAAGTCATTATTCAATTATCTAAGTATTTAATTGTTTAATTATGGGAATCTTTGTTTAATTATGGGAATCTTTGTCCTCTTTTACAAGTCTGTTTATAACCTTATCATTTTGTGGAAAATATTGTCAAATTCAATGGGTATTCTTTCAGCTAGAAGAGGGAATCTACTTTTATGTCTCAGCAGGTGACACTAATTCTTTATAGTCAGTGGGAGCAGTTTGGAATAAACCTGACCAAAGGTCAGATGTACTACATCTTATTATGCTTTATTGTATGTATTTTTCTTCATTAACTACAAAAGAGGCCTAATATGATCTGCTTACCCTAGATTACTGAATTTACGTGGGAGGAATCCTATTCCTGGAATCCTGCAGAGTTACTGAAAGACTGTATGAAGAACCAGTATGCTTCTTTTGGGTACATGCTCAGGGGTAGGAATGGCAATTAAAAGAAGGATTAGGAAAGAAAAAGGTGAGCAATAACTGCTTCCAAGATAAGTATCAAAAAAACTTAAAAATCTCCACGTGCAGCTTGTTTTCTCACCTTTAAGCAGTTTAAATGAATGTTTCTTTTATGACCAGATCATTAACTGAAGTTACAGGTAAGCATCTTCATGGTACAGACTGGAATCTTACAACTTTTTTAAAGATAATGGACTTAAATTTATTTATGCTACCTCAAGTTCACATGCTTTGATTCTTTTTTAGGGAAACGGGATATGCAATTAAAGGGTACATATTTACCACCCTCCCCAATATTGTGACAACCAGTTATGGTGAGAACAACTCAAGCAGGCATGACAGAGCATCACTGGAGGAGAGATTTCAAGAATGCCACAGCTATTTTTCACATTAATGGCAGTTAAAATGAACACCTCAGATCCAGAACTAAATCATGTGTCCTCAAAATTTGCAAAAAAACTAAACAGTCACTGCAGACTGTGGTTTCTTATTTAGAGTGACTTTGATAGTGCTTGTTAGTAGAAAGTGTGGTGTCTATACTGTCATAAATTGGAAAAATATATGTTTTTTTGTGTTTTTTAATTTAGGGTGAATTTACTGCTCCTCATTACTTGGAATGCAACAAACCCACAAAGGTGTGATGTGTTTGTGATGAATTTTGCATTTTACTGAAAGGACTCTCTTTTTTCCCCTTGTAATGTTCTGGAGTAATAATAGTAGGAACAATAACAATGTTTCTAAGACAGTCTGACTCCTTTGAAAGTAAACAACTGTATTTGACTAAAATTCGATTTGATAGGGAGAGGAGAAAAATTAAAGTTATTCCAGCATATAACGTATTCAAGGGAGATCAACCCAAAATAGAACTTCCTGAAATATACGTATGCATTCATATGTCTATGAACTCTTTCACTTTAACAAGTGGTACTTGAGGTGCTGGCAGAAAATGCTGTAACGTGAGGGTTGATCACAACAATATTCTCTGAATTATTATTGCTGCCATTCACAGAAATAGATTTTCCATTGACTGCTATCATTTTGAGTTCCCTTATCTCATCTTGAGTAGCTGCCTGATGGAAGTCATGTGTAGACTGAAAAACTAGCCCTTTCCATCACCGTGTCGGGGTGAAAGAGGGATTGCTTCTGTTTACTGTCACATGTCTAGAGTCTAGACAGGACAGACGCTCTGTAACAATACTAATATTAAAAAATCATTATTCTTGGAGAATTACCATAGCTCTTTATAATAAAAGAATTGTCTGTCTGTGCGTGTGTGTATGTGTGTGTGTGTAGGCTATGTGATAAACTGTGAAGAAATGCTGCCTGAAGAGATGAGGCTGGAAGGAGGTTATTCACAGCAACAAGTAAAATCAACTGACTTAAGTGCACAAGCTCCCAGTGTGACAGCTGTCCTAGAGAGACTTGTCTGGAAGACACTGAAGTCTCCCAATTTAGGCAGTAGTTAGACTTGTAGTAGTTAGTCTTTGAATAGTCCCCTGAATGTGTGGATTCATTTTGCCTAAGTTTAAGTATTAAATTAAGATTCTTAAATTAGCAAGAGCAAAGGATTAGATCTGGCATAAACTAGATTCTTCAACAACAGAACTGGATTATCCAGGTAGCCAGAATTAACAAATCCCATCTTCCTTACAGACAGGGAGATAAATAAGGAATGTTGGAATTCAAATCACCTGACCTAGGAAGAAAAGCATGTCAGAAAGTGCCTGCTTTCTCTATTGACTATACAGAGAATCTAGACGGTCGGGTGATTTTATAGGGTCAGAAATATTGCTCCCTCTAAAACTGAACCATTATTATCAAACAGACTAATTTGGAAGTTAATACTGCTTGGAATAGAGACAGTGCAGAACTAGCAATTGCAGGTACCAAGCTTGGTCAATCCAGATCCTTCCCATTTATCATGGTGCAAAAGGAAATGAAAAATAGTGGCTGCAAATTCCATGGCCATGGCTGGAACACCATCTCTCAAGAAAATGCATTAATGACTAACACTGAGGGTGAGCTATTGATGAGCAGATAATGACTGCTGTGTGCTTGTACACCAAATCATTGCCTGCTTTTTAAACCATGACCTCAGAACGCTGTGCATGACATGTATAGTCTCCATTACTGCTTGAATCCTCAGCCTACTTTCTGTTGTAGTTTTTATCTATTGTCTCAGGCCTTAACTGAGAATAACAGGCATGAGAGAGTTCCTTTTTTTTTTTTTTAACATTTATCTGAATTCAAAATAATTAAAGTATTTACAAAAAAATCTGGCACAACCTGAAATGCTTTCTTCTTACGATGGATTGCCATTACACAAGCCCCGAGGGTGAGTGAATATTCCGCTAATGGGAATGTAACAGTAATGAATCACTGGAATCTGTGTCTTTGTCACAGAACAAAGATGAATCAGCTGAAATACTATCCAGAAGATTATGTCTAGAGTGATGGTTATGATTAGCAAAGTTAAAGTTTCCACTGTCTGATTTGTATACTGTAACTCTCAAACCTTGCAAAACTGCTTACGATTGAGATCTCTGGGGTCCAGTTAATAATTCTGACTATCTCACTCTCTTGTTGATAGCTTCTTGCTGAAGGTCATGTTCTGATGAAACAGATCATTTTAAATACTTCTTCTGTCTTTTGAAACTTAATCTAAAATACTTCTGGGGAAAAAAGAAAGATGCTGCAATGCTCACTTTTCTTGACATATGCATTTGAGAAATTATATATAAAAAGTAATGATATTTCCTCACTGAAAAGTTATCCCAGATATCTGACAACCTGAGGGAAAAAGCTGCACGAATCTGGGCCAGGTGAACTTCACTGGCCTTGACAGAAAAATGCAGCAGTGTGTCCTTGCAGATTTTGTCATCCCTTCTATTTGACTACTACTGTATCCTAAATTTTTTGATCCAGTGAAACACAGTGTTTTCTTACCCTTTTGTGTCATTTGTAAGAAGAACTGGTTCCATATTTTCCTTTGGGGAGCAGTGGAAAAACACTGGATAATGATTAGCCCACCAATGATTTAATAACTACCGTTGCTATAAAACTTGAATAAAAATGAAAACTGAGCTCTAACCTACATTTCCAGCCAGGTATACTAGTCCAGGCTTATGGTGGGTTGACCTTGGCTGGCTGGCAGACGTCCACCCAGCTCCCTTCTCACTCTCCCTTTTCAGCAGAACAGGGGGAGAAAGTAAGACTGAAAAGCTTGTGGATAGAGATAAGGACAGAGAGATCGCTCACCAATCACTACCACTGGCAAAACATACTTGAATGGGGAAAATTAATTTAATTTCTTGGGAAAAAAAAGGAGTAGGATAGTAATGAACAAAAAAGCTTCCCCCTTCTTCCAAGGCTTAACTTCACTCCTTCCATCCTAACTCTTCTACTTTCCACAGGTTGTAGTTCTTTGAGAACTGCCCCAGCATGGATCCTCTCCATGGAGTACAGTCCTTCAGGAACCGACTGCTCCAGCGTGGGTCCCCGAAAGGCTGAAGTTCCTGCCAGAAAGCCTGCTTCTGCGTGGACTTCTCTCCATGGGCCACAGCTCCTGCCGGAAGCCTGCTCCAGCATGGGCTCTCCATGGGCTGGCAGTTTCATTCAGGGCATCTCCACTTGCTCCAGTGTTGAGTCCTCCAAGGGCTGCAGAGCAGGTATCTGCTCCACTATGGTCGTCCATAGGCTGCAAGGGGACAACCAGCTTCTCTATGGTCTTTTCCAGCAGCTGCAGGGGAATCTCCGCTCTGGTGCCTGGAGCACCTCCTCTCTCTCCTTTTCTGACCTGGTTTCTGCAGGGCTGTTTCCTCTCACATTTTCCTCACTCTCTCTTGCAGCCATGCAGCATTTTTGCCCTTTTTTAAATACATTTTCCCAGATGTGCCACCATCTTGGTTGCTGGGCACAGCCGTGCTGTGGGGTGGGTCAGCTGGAGCCGGACGGAACCGGCTGTGTCCAGCATGGGGCAGCCCTGGCCTCTCCTCACAGAGGCCACCCCACTACCCAAACCTTCCCAGGGACGCCCAATACAAGGTCTAGAGCAATTACAAATCTGGATAACAACCTTGCACATGACAGGTAGGGAGGTATGGACTAAAACTTAGCAAAGATATTGAGGTAATAGTATCACAAAGGCGTATCCTGACAGGCAAATCTAGTTAGTCCTCAATAACTAGAATTATTCTGACTGACAGACAGCCCTTGACTTTCCCCTCTCCATGTGTACAAGGACAATCCATTCAGCTCCAGCTTTTGGGTTATACAGCTTATCCTGCAGCACCTGTTTCTGTACCTTGCAATCATAGGTCTTATTTCAGATTCTAAAAATTTGGCAGCTGGAACCACTGTATCTTTAGATCATTATTATTATCCCTAAAAACTGATCTGAACATCAAATCTGCTCATAGGGATAGGATGGAATACAGTCAAGAACTATATAAAAATAGGTAAGAACTCACATTTCAAAACAATGGAACTGCCAGCTCTTACAGAATCATAAAATCGTGGTTAGTAGGACTATCAAAGAGATACTATAGAAAACTTTCCTCACGACCAAATGATTTAGAATCCGAATGTCACTGGATGGCATATGACTACATGGGAGTTATTTGCTCTTAACATCATCTGACCTAGAAGTAACATAGAACAATCTAGAGTAAATAATTGGCAATGAGTACAACATAAACTATATAATTTTGAGGACTATCGGCTGTACAAAAATGGGTGCAACATGTCTTGAGTAGGACAGAGTTCTTTATAATCTCAGAATTAACTCTTCTATGATGTTAGTTGTGCTATATATTTTTTCATTGTCTAATAACAGAAGAATATCATTAAAGCTCATTACAGGGTTCATATACTGGGGATGGAGGTGTGTGTTATCACACCTAAGTACTTTTGTTTCAATATACTGGATCCTGTGTATTTTCTTAAGACTCCAGATAAAAATGACTGAGAAAGTATCTGACAAGTTAGGTAAAGCACTATCAGATTTATCATTTAAAAGTTTGTTTATTGGTTCCTTGGTCTACTGAATCTTTCAAAAAAGCAAAATTTGCTTGTTTTAATGTCATTTAAAATTCACAAATAAAACAATGACTGAATACAGAATATGGAAAAGATATGTGTGTTCTTTTCACCTACTTTCTTTCTTTTAAGGCATTGCTACTTAAATATTTGCAGAGAATAGTTTTAAAGTTAAATGAAAAAACGTGAACTGATGTCAACTAAACTATCAAAATATTTAGGGCAGGAGATGGACAGGATGAATACATTGATCTGAGAGACAGCAGGCCTGAATTTCATGGAGGTTGCTTAAAAAAGTAAATGAATTAGAAAAGGGAATTTATAAACATGAATTTAATTCTCAAAAAATTACATCAAGAGCTTTTGAAGGGATGTTTATTTTTAGATTTCTTAACATTGCATCGTAGTGAAATGTTGTAATTTAAAGTATACAGCAAAGCTTCAGATTTAAATTTAAGCAAATATTTTTTAAAGATGTGAATGCCAGTAAAAACTGCCTGTATTTGACCTGTGCCCTAGATTGTGTGGGCATCCACAGATGCAAGTACTCTCACTCAAGGGAGTTGCTCTGGGAAATTGTTGTTGCTTCCAAGGTCTGGAACAGTACCTGGTGGGAAGTGGGAAGAGTGGGGTTCTGTGCACCTCCTCCCCTTCAAATGAGTGTATCGTAACATTTCCCATGCTTGTGTTTGCTGGATTTCTGCTAGAGATTATACTTCCTGAGCTGAAAAATTGCTATATATTTTGTAGTAGTTTTTTAAGTAGGTAGCTTACTTATAAGTATGCTTACACTGTAGGTTGAACTTGATGCATAATTTGTTTTCTTGCCCAGAAGCATCCACCATATCTTAAAGGTGAGAGGCAAATCACCCTTCCCCATCAATGTTTTTCTTTGAATGGATGCCGTTTTAAACTTAAGAGGTAGTTTAGCAAGTTGTTCCTGAAATATTTAAGCTGTTAGATTCTGCCTCCCTACTGAGTCTGGAGACAGTTTACTTTTAGGCATCAAGTGCTCTTCTCTGCTATGTTCCCTGGAGCAGCAAACCAGCTTATTCCCAGGAAGGTACTCAGACAACTGCAGATAATAATTATCTGTTCATGTTAGAGATTGGAAATTATTTTCCCACTACCATTCCATGGAGGGAGGTTCTGTTGTCACTTGAATGACATTTTTTATTTGCCACTACTCAAACCTCCTTTAGCCCTATCTGCTGCTGAGCTGTGGTCTTAAGGCAGAGTGTGATAGGTGTGCCTTTTCAGCGCATACCAATAACTGCAGATAGCAGAGCAACTAGTCTATACGTTCACCAGCCATCACAAAATCTCTCAGCTTTCAGGTGTTCTCCCCAGCATCTTCCACTACTGATTTAAGAGAGAGCTAACTTGTCTAATGTGGCTACTGGCTCCTCCTTCCCCATTTTCCGTCCCAAACGCATAGACAGAAAGCTAAGACGCTTATCACAGGATGGCCTCATCTTAATTCTATCTGTGACCTAAGAAAAATTCCTTGCTTTTTTATTGTGATTTTTTATTTTTTAAATCACGTGGCACTCTGAGGGGATTATGTTCCCTTTTCCACTTCCTACCTGAGGTTCTTTGACTAAATTTTCCATTCTATATCTTAATTAACACGTTCTAGGTTGTAGTTTGCATGTCTCTGTTACAGACTTTTGAGGGTATAATGGTAAAAGTTTATATGTACAATGAGAAATAATAAATGCACAGTTTCTTACTTGATTTGTGACTAGTTTTCTATTGAAAGTATTAACACATGACATGACATCATGAATGTTTACACTGTTAATCACTAAGTGGCATCACATTCCTTTTTGTACATACTCCTAGTTTTACAGGTTATAATGGTTAGCTATTGGCTACCTTGGGAGTGCAAAGAAGGATTTCCAAAGCATGAATAAAAAGTGTAGTATATTACATTTATAAAAGCAAATGAAACTAGTATTGCAGCCATTTAAGGCTGAATACCTATGGCCTCTGTTGCCTGAATACAGACACAACAAGAAATATTTTTCTTCTATCTACCCTATATGTAAAGCAATACAGCAGATCTTAATAATTTAATTTAGTTAGCCAGGCTCTTCTCCTTCATGCGTATTTCCTTTATCTCACTACAACTCTCAGTCTTAAGATCATGTCTCCTATTGCTTCATTAATTGTCCGTATCAGTTATCATTCCCCCATTTCTCACCAGCAGACCCTTTAGTGAGCATCACAGATCCACAGTAAAGTAAATTATAACACCATAAACCCCCCACTGTTAAAATCAGATATCAGTTAGAAGAGGAAGTGCATTCTGGGGTCGGTTGCCACCTTGAGGGCTCTGGTGATGTAGCAGTGTACTGGACATCCCACTGAAATGTCCCAGACGAGATGCCAAAACCCAGACTACAAACCCAGGCTTAGCACACAGTCTAAACAGCCTATACAAGTTATTTCTTTCAACTATTGGAGAGAAAGGACACGCATATTACAAGAAGTTTGAGGGATGTTACAGGACAGAGTTCGAATCGTCTGACTCTCAATTTAGTGATTTAGTGAAGGAGGCAGTCTTTCCTGTTAATCTGGCAATGTGTATTGTAGAATGTAAGAGGGAGAAGATTTATATTTCAGTAATAAAATGTTTCAAATTATTATAGATCATTAGGAAACTTTTTCACTCATCACTAGAGACTGCATTCAGCTAGAAGTAGGATTATTGAGAGATTCTTCGTACGGGATTATCTCACTGCTCTTTGTTCAGAGTGCTTTCTTGAACACAAGAGATTAAATTCAAATTTCTGTATCAAATCAGACAAGGAAGTTGAAGTTAGATTCTCACTTACCTAATGTATACCTTCACAACTGAGGCACATATTTTTTATTAGTAATAGCTTTTTGTTTCTGGCATGATATTTTGCAAGTGATGCAAGGCACTCCAAAATATGGAAAAACATTTCATTTTTGATTAACTGAAATGTTTACACAACTCCCACCATTTTTCCTCATTTAATATATTTCTGAAAAATGTTAATGTCATGTTGACCAGAATCAGTCTTTCTCACAGTTTTTTTCATTTTATTGCCAAATCAAACATATAAATTACACAGCCCTGCTATTAGATCCCTTGCAATATGTTGCCTAATATGACTTACTGTGATTTCTTTTCAATGGTGTTTTTCTATTGGGGGGATTTTTTTGTAACTCTGGGACTGAATACAGTAACATAAAGATGACATTTTTCATCACAGCTTAGAAAATTAGACAAAACTCATGTCAGCTTTCTGTCTGCATCATATTAAATGCAGTTATTGGAACTATGATTATGCAGCTTTGACAGTTAACCATGAAAAGTGATATATAGGTTTATTAAGAAAAAGGGAAACATTAAATTGTCCAACTGATTAAAAAGGAACTTCAATTCATGCAATTAGTAATACGAAAAACAATCAGCTAAGGTAAAGTGATAGGCACAAACAGTGAGGAAATAATGACCTCTAATTAGACACCAGAGTGTTTGTTGAATAAATTATGACACCTCTGGTCTTTGATCATTCCTGGCCAGACTTAAAAGGAAAATATGCAAGCAATAATAACAAACTAACATTGTATGCAAATATCATGACTTATTCTAGAGGAGATAAATCTTTATGGAAAACATATTTTTTGTGTTCTTCATTTTAGTATTGTTTTAAGCCCTCATTTCTTTGACTAGTATCTTCAATTCCAGTCAATTATTTTGTAACTCAACTGTTATGTCTTCTACTGGCTTATGAGTATAGTTCTCAGCCTTAACAGCCTTTCTTACAACATTTCTTACAACATTTCTTTCTTCAACATATCTCAGTTAGTATTGTCACCTAAACAGCACCTATTTTACTTCTCCTTGCGAACACCTATATCTTCATATTTTCCAGGTTGTTTTTTTCATACACTCTCTTTCCAAAAATACTTACTATTATATTCAATATCATCACATCAAAGAGCCTTAATTAACTTCTTTGCTATTATTAATCTTTTTGTCCCATGCCAAAAGATATCTTTTTCATAATCTTTTAAACATGATGGCATGATTTCATCTTCTGCCTTTTAGGGGGAAAGAATATTCTCTGCCCAGCCAGGAAAGGACTATAATGAGTTCTTTACTCAATTTACAGACACATTTTTATTCTTTCTTTTGTTTTTTTTTTTTCTTTTTTTCAATCTTCAGGGCATGTGACAAAGCTCATCTTTTTTTTTCTTTTAAGGTTTTGATTAAGATCTGAGTTGAAGAGCAATTAGTGATATAGATCTTAATGTCCAATAGAATTATGAGCTTTTATATGTAGGCAAGGTCATTACTATGAATGACCAGAAAAGCAGTAGGTAAAGAAACACTGAGAATAGATGGAGACGTATTTGTGTTTCCTAAAGATTCTTTAAAATGTCCAAAAAGTAATAAAGAAGTTAAGCATCCATGGAATGATCAGTAAATAACTTGCATTAATAAAAATCCTAGGAAAGCCAATGAAAAAGGTAGCATTAAATATATGTCATGCCGTCTCATTGGGGCAGGAGCAAGACAAGCTTTTCAGGAAAAAGTAATGATGTATTTTATTATACCAATCAGTGTAGCCAAGGAGGGGAAAAATCAGATATAGAAGATGTTGTTCAGTATCATATTTCAGTAGAATAGAGTAAAAAACCATATATGCTCCATACAGCTGTTTCAGATCTTGCTTGTGTGGCAGAAGGTATGACTGTGATTTCCAGTTGGACTTAAAATGGATTTTAACTCTCTCTGTAGATCTTGTTTTGGTTTTTGTCATGGTATAATGCAAATCCTTGGGTAACTTAAGTTTCCAGAAAAGATCCCGGGTTATTTATTGTATTTATAGGTAACATGGAAGAGAAAGCAGGCTAGGATGGGGCAAAATATCTCATTAACTCAGAAGCAGTAGACCCTGACAAACAAACAGCAAATTTAAAAGCATTAAGAAAATTAACTTCATAAGACTAATGAAAAGGAATGCAAGAATAAAAATGTACCAGCTCCAAAAAAGTGTTCTACAGGGAAGAAACATTTACTAACATATTTGTTCAGAGAATTGGAAGTTAACAACATTAACTAGGGAAAAGAACAAGGACATCAAGGACATCCCAGTTGTCAGAAACTACTTTTTCCCCTGTTTCATAATGCAAGAAAAGTGAACATTCAAAAAGATTTGAA
This sequence comes from Ibidorhyncha struthersii, assembly GCA_013398815.1. Classification (NCBI taxonomy): domain Eukaryota; kingdom Metazoa; phylum Chordata; class Aves; order Charadriiformes; family Charadriidae; genus Ibidorhyncha; species Ibidorhyncha struthersii. The sequence goes on along the minus strand of VZSZ01011542.1, from coordinate 157,874 downwards.
AAATTTTACCTGTAAAGAAACTCCTTTTCACATAGTGTGTGGTTTGGCTTTGAAACTTATTGCCACAGTTCTCAAGGTCAAAAACTTTCCAAACTCAATGTATATAAATTGTATATTGTGAGATTTTTCCTACGCCATTACTGTGGCAATAACACCTTAAGAATTCATATTAACTCCTGTACTTCAGGGTTTATACAAAACTCTAATAATTGAGAAAAGACAAAAGGCAGACTATGCTGCCTGTCTACTGTGCCTATAATTTTCTCAGAAGAGGTGGTATGGGGAAATTTTAGATAAGATACCCAGCCAGACAAAAGAAAGATCTGATATAGCATGGGAATTCTTACAAACTGAAAGATGCAATAAAGTTCAAAGCTCTCAATATCACTTCTGTCCTTGCTGTCTTGCTGAATGCAAATGCTTTCATGCATTCAGATGCATGCAGTCAGCATTACCTTCCCTTTTCGAGCTCCAATTCCTTACAATATACATTGCCTGTCCCTTCATTATCATTACTTTCATTATTTCTCTCTTCTTATCATGATATTTCTGCTACTATAATTAGGTCTTTCTCTGCTTGCAAGCTCATTATTATGTTTCCAGTTAATAGTATCATCTGTCGATACTTTTATTAATTCCATGATTGTCTTAATTTCTGTGACCTCATGTTATCTTTTCCTTAAACTTTCTATTAACATTGATGTACAAATACAATAAAAGGGAAAAAAAAAAGTAACCATGTAAATACTGCAAGATCTCTACTTGCAGCCTCAGACATTCAGAATGCAGAAAGTGCATCAGGAAGAGAGAAAAAAGGGATATTGAGACATTCTAAGAGTAAAGAGATACACATGCGAAGCAAAGTACTATCAGATAAGAGTACACGGACATATACAAAGCTAGAAAGAGACAGACAAGGAGACAGCAAAATGATAACCACATCTTCAGTAATAATTACCTCAAGGTTATATGTACACTGTATTGTCAGCAGTTAGCGTTCTCTACTGGAAAATATTTAAATATTTTATTCATTGCATAAAAAAAGAGTTAAAGGGGATCAGGAAATCAGATGACTCCATATTTGTGATGTGACTGGAATACTATCTTTGTTTCTTTATAGTGAATTTCTCTTCATATATAAGTTTAGATGCTGACTGTTAGATTTCTAACATTCTGTTAGTTCATTCTAACATTTCTGTTAGTTTCTACAAAATACATAAGATTTATTTGGCTACAAAATTAGAACTGGAAGCTGCGAGTTGAAAATCTCTGTTTTAGTCTTCCATCATATGGTAGATGGGCATAACTGCACAGTAACAGCATGGAACAACATCTGTTGGAAATCCACTTTATTTTTCCTGTACTTCAACTGAATTTGCAAGTCAGCCAGCTATGGGTAGTGCATCAAACTGCCTGCTAAAGGCAGCTGAGAAATTTTTGACATGACATTTTTCCACTGGAAAATGCAGATTTCTTTACATCAAAACAAGTAGTTGCATCTGCTGCAAAGTTGCCTGTTTGTTAGAGTTACAAGACATTTTAGAAACTAAGGAGCTTTGTCTTAAGCAAGCGTCCGTTTCAAGGAGAAATGGATCTAAGATTTGGGAGCTGTAAGGGCTTTCAGTTTTCTTGTGCCTGTAATTCATTAGACTGGCAAACAGAAACCTGGGCAGTCAGAGCAATGCGTCATTTATTTAAGGAAAAAAAGTTAAAATGGACCGTAGTTGCAGTTTTGGCAAGAAGAAGTTTGAATGCCTCCTATTTCAAAATAAAAATTTTTCATTTTGGTGCCTGAAGATGTTTAGTATATATGTCTATAAAGGGACAAAGATTTTCCCAAAAATGAAAATTCCAGTTTTCATGCAACCCTAATTTCCCTCCTTCAGACCGTAATTTCTTACTTAAATTAGCTACTACACAATACTGACATAGTCAAAAAGTACAAGAAACAAACAACTGCTGGCTCTACTAACAATTTGTGTTCTCTTCCCCTAATCCCTGCTTTTATAGGAGGTGCAATATAAATCCTCTTTGGACAAAAGTAGAGTGAGGAACTTCTTTATTATTATTATTTTCACAATGTGTATGAGTTAGGAATGAAAGTTAACTGGTTTTGATTATAGTCAGAATCTATTTACAGGCTGAATAAGAAGTAGTTAATGGAGACATATTTGAGAATTCACATACAGTTTTTCTTTCCAAACTATGAGACTATGTAGGCATTTTAAGTTTTTTAAGAATTATCTCATGAAACCAGCGAACGGAATGAAATGCCCTGCCACATAAAGAATAACCCCAGAGACACAGAAACTTTCAAGAGATCAGCTATTCTAATTGCAGAACTTAATATACAATATGGAAATTACAGAGCCAAGGTGATTAAAAAAACCCAGCATTACACTTATTCATTGATCTACCTTGTTATATTATATTCAATTGCTTCAATAATTCCTCCAGTTAAAGACTCCAAAATACAGCTACTGTGGGTATTGCCCTGACAGCACAGAGGTCTTAATTACCCTATGCCAGACAAAACACAGGAAAAAGTGAATTTCTTTCCTGAGGTTGTATTCACTCTTGCAACAAACACTCTGTATTTCTTTCTGATGTGTGTCTGTGTGTTTGCAAATACCATCCTAAGTAATTGGTGCATCCTCAGGTACCTGTAGAGGAGTTTGAGAATGGCTCCCCAGAATTGGTGTAGGTAGGGATCTAAGCAGATATCACGCTTTGAAGAAGTTCAAAAAGGCATCTATCTTCAGAAATAGCAACACTGACTTTTAACTTTCACTAATATCCCTGATCCTGAACAGAATATTCTTTAAAAATTATTCCCATACTATAGGTCTTGCTTGTTTGAGTTTTCAAACTCAAATTTATTTATCAATACTCTAAACTATCATTGAGCCAAGCACATTCATATTTTGAAGATTTATTTACAACATTCTGGAAGCCTGTGTAACATATCACTGTGTAAGTTTCTCTTTAAGCACATCTATCTACAACTTACATATTAACATCATGGGCATCAGATCATTTTTAGTTATGCAGACAAGTGCACAGAACTGAAAAAAAGAAAAATCTGGTTCATCTGAGTAAATGCAGTAAGTTCTGAAGAATTTTCAGGTAGAACAATGTAAACTAATTCACAGCTTTGGTCCAGGGTAAAAGTAGATATTAATGCAAGAGGTCTTAATATTCTAAAGGAATGCTGAAAAGTACCTATAAACACAAAATCTTTTGCCTGCAAATATATAGTCACACGTCTCTCATATTCTTTAAAAAGAAAAAGAAACTTTGCAGCAGGAATACTGGCCAAGGCCCAAAGGGATTTTTTAGGGATTAATGATATTATGGGTCCATTTGTTCCTTGGAGATGCCTGGTATCTCAGTCTTCATCAGTTAGGCAGGCAATGGTATCACCATATCTAACATATCTCCCAAAGGTTATTATGTATTTTCTTCTCCCTATTCCACAGTGAAGGCAAGGAAGTGAAAAGAATTAATTTGGTTTGATTTTCTAATAGTATCCTTCTGAATAATATTCCAACACATCATACAAAACAAAACTAAAAGAAAAATGAGCAATCCTGGATTCTGATTATGCTAACAATGGTCTCTTAAATATTCCCACCACATAACTGAATGCAAGAGTCTCTGTACTGGCTAATCACAACATTTATTTCAAATATGGATACTTGATAGATATGTCGATATTTGGTCTTTTAATTTGATCTTCTCCTCGACCTTCTCCAAGATGAACCTGTTGCCTGTGTTGCACTGTCAGCTGCAAGATGGACAAAGTTATGAATGAAGTATGATGCCACTGGAGCAGCTTGTATGACTAGTCCTTTGCAAAATGAAAGATGATCAATGCCTCACATCTTGATCAGCATCCCAGTATAAGATCATGCCACTGTTGCAGAGTGATTATGCCTTCTTTCAGACAAATTCAACTCTGAGTCACTCTGAATCTAGAATAACTATATTAAATTCAGTAGAATTTAATTCTCCATATAAATGTCTGGTATAAATACAAGCAAAAATGAACTTTATTTGATATATCTGTCCTATATAGATCTATTTGCCTGGTCCTCCTGTTTATTGCTTAATAGTTAACAGAAAGAAATACACTTTCAAGATGTTTCAGTGTGTTAGACTCTTTAGGATATCTCCACAAGACAAATACATCTATTGAGAAAGGTGCTTTCCATTTTAAAGGTACTACAGCCTCTCACTGCCATGTGCTATAGAGAGTATCTAATGGCTTCCAGTGGGAAACAATATTCATTCCACTTTAAATGAAAAGCGCCTTTGGTATTTGAATGTATTTATGAAACTATGAATATAGAGCTGTGCTTACCATTTCACAGCAATCCACTGAAGGATTATGCTGAGGCACAAGATAAGTACAAGTGCCCGAAGTAATCTGAGTACATGAAATAAAAATAGCCAGAGGAAAATGAAAATACTAATAAGTAGCTCTTATTTTTTTTCTCCCTTTCAATTTTGATTAACTGCACAGTTTGACTAACAAATCACCTTCTCTTAATTTTGGTAAGAAATGTTTTGATCAAAAAATTAAACATAAAACTTGATACATTTTTTTTTATTATTATTTTTTAAGCATTGAATGATGGTAGCTATATTTATTCTTTTATGGTAGCTCTACTTATTCTCATTGTCATGCAAAAACGCTGGATAATTTGAAACTAAACCACCTGGCTATAAGGAAAACAGCCAAGCAGAATTTTGTATATTTTTATTATATTTCCTCTTGGATACCTTACAAATTAAGACTTTTGTCCTTTTCCTGTTAAAAAGTTATTTGAAGACAGGCTTAACATTCATTTATGTAATGATTTTAAGTTGTGCTCTCTCAAGAGTTTTACAAACACTCTAGATATCTGTGTGAAATTCTCACTGGATATTTGTTGTAGCAAGTATAGAATGAAAGTATAGAATGGAAGTGTTTTATGTAACAAATCATGTGTGTTGTACAGTACTGTGTTTCTCGGATTACAGGAGTAATAATTGTTTAAGAGAGTTCCAAAAGAAGAAATTGTCAAAAGCATGTGTTTAGATTGAAACCACAGTTCAAACCATTCACATATTTATAGGGCCATAGTCTTCTGCATACATTCATTCAAACAAAAGCGGTCTTTATCTTGTTAAGAGGTGGCTATCATGGACTGAACCATGTTACTGAAAAAGACATTTTCACATGTGAAGTCAGTAGAGCAGTCGTCCATACAGTGACTGAAGGATACCCACACTAACTGTCCACCTTGAAGCAATTTTATGATATCTTCTTGTTCATGTATTGCTGACTCCTGTTCTTCATTAGTCACTTCCAACACTGGAAAAGACAAATGAAGGGATAAAAGCACCTTTTTATCAATGTCTGTACTCCTCCTTCCCTCCATTATGCAGCCGTCCATGGAAGAAGAGATGACCAATATTCCCGTACCTGGCATGAGAAGTCATTCAGCATAGGCTGGAGTGAGAAAAACTGCCACCCAAGATGGAAATACCACATTTGAAAACTGTGATGGCTGGGTGGAAAATAAGTGTCAGAGCAGTCAAACAACCCTGGAGCCACAAAGGGAGAGAAGGAAGACGAACAATCACAACACTCATTCAAAGTAGAGAATGCATCCCAGCAGTTTACAACACAGGGGGTAGAGTCTACACCAACTACCTGATTCTCCATAATTAGCCCAGAAAAGAGGTAATAAGAATATAAGATTATGTGCTTTTGATCTGCAATTTATTTGGCATTCTCCCTGTGGACATGGTCTAGAGTCCGTTTCCTGTGAAAACAAGGAGCAGTCTCTGAAAGAAGCTGTTACTTGAAATTCAGAGCTAACTGGAAGAAACTCAAGAAAATTCAGAGAAAGGAAATCTGAGTTTTGCTGAAGTCATGCAAAAATGTTTTCAGGCATTAACAATGTTGATGCTTGTAGAATTATGAGTTTGGATCATTCCAGGAAATGTTCTACTGATTTTAAATTTTGTCTTACAGACTAAGATCATGCACAAATGTTCCTTAGATCACAAAGGTGAAAAAATAGATGTCCTCACATTGGATCTGCACCAGAGAAAAACAACCCCAAACCACAGCTGAAGTAGTGATTTTCAAGGTCTGAGTTAAAAGGAAAAGAGCTAACCTGCCCAGTAGCTAAATATACTGTGTTGGATTGCCCAGATGATTCAGGCAGCAGTCACCTGGGACTTTGCCTACCTGTGCAATCTGTTGGCCAGGCAGTCTTATGAGCGTACTGGGTGTGCAGATCCAGCTCTGCAATGACAGCCCAGGAGAGCTGTGCAGTGTAAATGTTACCAAATTCATCCTGCAGCCCTCAGTGTAAATCTCATGGTCACAAAGTTTGGCTTCTAATACTGAAATGGTCCCACACAGGAGACAAGCAGCGTTGCTGTTCTCCCTTCATGCAAAAGTAAGTAATACATTATACCTTCAAGCTCACATACTGTGACTTCATGCCAGGACTCATAGACAGAGCTCTCTCTTCATAGTGCTGGCAAAGGAATGGGTTCCCACATCCACAGCCGGAAGAGGGAGACCATGAGACAAATAACATAAAAAATTATTGTTCTATAGGCTTTTTGTATAGGACACGGAAATTGAATCTGTAGTGAGGGTTGACAGCCCTTTTGATATCATTCCCATTTTCATTTATTGATTTATCCTTCCCTCTCATTCATACTGCACATCACTGAGATCTCTGGAGAGTTACAAACATGCATTTGAGTGTCCCGAGAGAAGGAAAGAGGGAGACTGTGAGGAGGACATAACCTTATGGTTAAGTTATGTTTTTTCTATATGGCCACATAAAGAAAGTAGAGGAGAGGAAGCACAGGAAAGGAAGCACTTTTATACTTCCATGCAATAGTGACAGTGTCAGAGGGAAGAATGGTCATATGGAAAGATATTTTTCCCCAAAGCAAGAGGGAAACAATTAAATCTATTATACTGATTAAGCCATTTTCCATCTATTGCAATGGAACATGGCACACGGCATGAAAAATATCATATTTACTGGTCTTGTTTGACTGCTTTCTTTTATGATAGACAACCACAGAGCAAAGCCCACGTGAATGCTGCATTGCCTGTTGCAAGAAACCTTTAGGATTGCTAATTCAGTTACTACTTCATGTGCTAATCTGAAAGCTGGGGCACAACACACATAAATTGCAATGATGGGTGAACTGCTCTGCCAAAGCAAGAAGGGAGACTGCAAAATGTCTGAAGTCATTGGTATAAATACTATAAACGCGCAGACCTCCTTAATCAAGGACTGACCTGGAAAGGTGGTAGAAACTAGATACATGATCTCAGACATGAAGAATAAACTTTCCAGATGCATGTACTCATGAAAATCTCACTGAGAGTGGAGGCTTTCTCAGGAGTCCAGGTGTGTTCCAAAATTAATGTCATCCAAATAACTTCCACAAAGGAAAAGTCATTACAGTATATGTTTTACCTCTTGTTACTTTCCTTAGAGATCATGCAACTTCCCTTTACACATCCTTTTTATAATACCTTTCCCTCTAAAGATATGGTGGATGCCTGTAGGCTGAGAGAAAGGAATTGTCATTTGAAGTAGAATTTTATTTTAACAATGTGCACTATCTGTCAAAGGTACATACACAAAAAGGTGAAAAATATAAGCAAGCAAATAATACTCCCAAATGCATGCTGTTTTCAGTGCAGATAGAATTTATAGCATCATAAATCAGTACATTACAAACATAAATTATACACAGTGTACCCAATATCAAAGCTTTTAAAGATACATGGAGCGTGTCCAGAGAAGGGCAACGAAGCTGGTGAGGGGCCTGGGGGACAAGTCTTATGAGGAACGACTGAGGGAACTGGGGCTGTTTAGCCTGGAGAAGAGGAGGCTGAGGGGAAACCTTATCACTCTCTACAAGTACCTGAAAGGAGGTTGTAGAGAGATGGGGACTGACCTCTTCTCCCTAGTGACAAGTGATAGGACGAGAGGAAATGGGTTCAAGTTAAGCCAGGGGAGGTTTAGGTTGGATATTAGGAAAAAAAAAATCACTGCAAGGGTTATCCAGCAGTGGAATAGGCTGCCCAGGGAGGTGGTGTATTCCCCATCCCTGGAGGTGTTTAAAAAAAGGGTAGACGTGGTACTTGGGGATATGGTTTAGAAGTGGTTTTGTCAGGTTAGGTTAATGGTTGGACTCGATGATCTTAAAGGTCCCTTCCAACCTTAACGATTCTATGATTTTACATAGGAAACTTGAAGTGAACCATCTAGTAATTGATCATCCAAACTGTAGGAATTTTAGGAAGAAAAATGGTGTATCTAATGTAATCATAAGTAATATGTCTTGATTTTCTAGTCCAAGATCCTCACTCAGAAAAAGTTATTTTCATAGCTGGATTTCTGTACTTACATGCAGTGGTGGAAAGGTATAGACGCAATCTGCTGCTGGCTAAGGATGCTTTAGGTTTGGGGCATTTTTTGGCTTGGAACTGGACAGAAGTGATAGTACAGATTGTGGCTGATCTTCATATGGGCTTCCGTTTGTTGTCTGATGTAAACTTGATCAAAGTTTCATTGCAAGTATTCTTCGTAATACATTGTACAAAACAAGAATTATTTGATCCATATCTATAGGCAATGAAAGATGGTGGCTTTTCTTATTCTTTGATCTGCAGTTGAGAAAATGAAGAAAAATCTGAGATCAAATTGGATATCATCAAAGGAAAAATCTGAATGAAGCCTTACCTTCTCCTTCATTTTCACAAAATAATTTCTTTTCATAACTTAGAAAAAAAGCTGTATTCTTTTTGTTTGCAAATGATCTAAAGAAAAAGTTAATTAATACATCAAAACACCTATTTGTTGGTTTACATATCTTCTATGTACAAAAAAATCAATGTATGGATTACTAAGTTTGTATTTGCTGTAATAATTACTTGCTTTGAGTGCATTCTTTTCACAATTCTTTTCTTTGTATTCGTTACTCCTGAATAAATTTTTATTTTGTGAACATAATTATTTCTTTACTTTGCCTTTCAAAGTAGACAGATACACTTCCAAATAACTATCAGTCTTAAGAATTATTTGTTTAAAATTTCTATCACTTCATTGATAGTACAACACAGATTAACACATAGCAATTCATTGTGTGATTATGGCAAACTATCCAGATGTGCTCCTTTGAGCTGCACCACAGCAAAGATTCTTTTGCTGTTGCAGTTTGCATGTTATCTCTGTTCTCTCACTAACATCTTTTGCTTTGTAACTATTGTAGAAAATAAAATGCGCTGCAACAGCCATAAAAAAACTGGATCACTGAGACCCGTTCAAGTTATAAGACATCTTTAATGCTCATTTGCTCTACCCAAAAAGTATTTTAAAGTGCTCCTGCAACTACTCAATCAACAGGTAAATTATTTCTTGCTGTTGTCTAGAGGGGCAGTGACTGACTTCATGAACCACTAAAACAAGGTGCCTATATGGCAGTGCAAGGTGATCAGCGTGACTGTATGTTCACTCAAACTTCCCACATTCCCATAGCCCTCAGGCAGGCTTCCCCACCCTTCCAAAGCACACATTTTGCAAAGACTTTATTTTCATAAGTTCAAAGGCAAATCTTAAGTTAAAAGCATACTACTAAAATAAAAGATTAGCAAAGTCTAATTGTTCATTCAATAGAGTTATTGAAAGAAGTATGAAGGTTTCTTATTTGTTAATATACATAAACATTTCAATAGCTGTTAATATTTAGTGAACTTGCCCCCTATTATCAAATAATATAATATGAGTTTTAAGCTGGGAAGAAGTATTACATATTAAGTAATGAAACATTCACTGCTAAATTGGGAAGCAGTTTAGAAAGAAGATAAAACACTACTAAGAAAAATAGATAGCCTGGGAGAATAAATACAAAATTTATGAAGTAAAAGCTAAACTTTTTTTTTTTTAATAAACATAACTAAGGGTAATTCAGGTGCTTTTGAAAGCTGTTGACTAGAAGAATCATAATAAACACCTTCAATTATGAAAAATGAAGCACAGAAAATATTTAAATGATTTATTCATACTTTCACTGAATATGCTGGTTAGTATTAATCCAGCCCAGCATTTTTTACACAGTGGACAAAACAATTAATTATTATATTCCTTTTTAATACGTATATAAAATTGAGACTGAAAGGTTTAAGAAGACTCATCAATATCACAAGAACAAAAGGTTTTAAACTGGAAATGCTGATAAAAATACTTACTAAAGTTGTTATTAGGAATGAAATAAATTTACTGTAATTTACTTTGTTAACAAAAGAATAGTACAGTTCACAATACTCATGGTAACTATACAATAATTCAAATATCAAAGAAATTAAAAAAAAAAGCACAATGAAAACATAAAACTGAACTCATTAAAAGCTGATATCCAAGATGTTGAAACCATTCGTTCAAGGTGAAGATGTCCTTGTACAACACTCCAGTGTCATGGCCATAGTGCCCAAGAGAAGCAGCCACCAAAAAACTCAAGCAATGCCACCTAGATGAGAATAAAACCTCCCACATTAGTTAGGCAAGGCAAGCTAAGTATTTTAAAACTTTCCTCATTTACTTTTCCAAACAGCCTGCCCAATACTACACAGTGGTACACCCACACGCAGGTAAGCAGTTTATAAAACCATAGAATCATAGAATATCTCAAGTTGGAAGGGACCCATAAGGATCATCGAGTTCAACCCCCTGCTCCTTGCAAGACTACCTAAAACTAAACCATATGACTAAGAGTGACATCCAGACGGTCCTTGAACTCTGACAGGTTTGGTGCCATGACCACTTCCCTGGGGAGCCTGTTCCAGTGACCAATCACCCTCTCAGTGAAGAACCTTTTCCTAATGTCCAGTCTGAACTTCCCCTCACAAAGCTTCTTTCCGTTTCTTGCTGGTGACTCACTGGTCACCAGAGAGAGGAGATCAGCACCTCCCCTTTCATTGTCCTCCTTGAGGAAGTTATAGACTGAGATGAAGTTACCCCTTGGCCTTCTCTTCTCCAAGAGAAGAGAACAAACTAAGTGACTTGAGTTGCTTCTCACAAGTCTTTTCCTCAAGACCTTTCACCATCTTGGTCTCTCTCCTCTGGTGGGTTTGGCAGATCCAGTTTCGATTTGGTGTCCTTCTTATATTGAGGCACCCGAAACTGCACACAGTACTCAAGGTGGAGCCACACCAGTGCTGTGTAGAGTGGGGCAATCACCTACTTCGAGCAGCTAAGTATGCAGTGCTTGATGCAGGACTAGGTTGGCCTGTTCAGCTGCCAGGGCTCACTGTTGACTCATATTCAACTTGCCATCAACTCAAATCCCCAGATCTCTTTCTGCAGGGTCACTCTCCAGCCTTTCGTCCCCTAATCTGTATGTATAACTATGATTACCCTGTCTCAGATGGAGAATCCAGCACTTGGTCTTGTTAAATTTCTAAGTTGATTCCCTTTTTCCATATAGCAATTTTTAGCCACCTCTTCCAATCTCTTCCTGAATTTTGGTATGTGTACAAAACCAGAAAAGGACAAAAAAAAAAAAAAAAGAAAAAGAACTATGGAACCTAAAAATGTCTAATGTTTTAGAAAGAGTAGAAAGAAAAGGTGTACTAAATCTGGAATTTACTGTGAAACATTAAGCACTATGGGGAACATTCTGCTCTTGGATGTGAAAGGCAGCTGATCATTGAAGTTTTTATTTTCTGTATGCACAAGACTTCCTTTAATATCTCAGGTAATTGTATATCCTTTGTATTTTAGAACAAAACCTCTAAAAAGGATTTCTAAGCAGCAGGAAAAAAAAGTGTGTTAGGTTGCAGAATGGCAGTATTAATTTATAAAAAAACACTGAATAGTTTGAAAAGAGAACTGCATTTCACAAAAAAATAGGAAAGAGATGCAGGGAAAAAATGGCAGGGAGAAACAGAAATAGATAAGCAGATATCTCATATTCAGTAGATTCTGTATAAAAGCAATCCTACAGCAAATTGTTGTAGGTCAGATTTAGACATCTATACTGAGAGCTTGCCTGTATGAGAAAGCTACATCAGATTTGGTTGCAAATCTACCACATATTTTTTTCTCCACAATAAGTAGATTAAAGCCAGTTCAGATACACAAACAGCAGTTAAAACCATAAGCACACCACTGTTCAATGCAGACCACCCTTCAGTTTGTACTGATGAATAAAAGACACCTCTTCCCATAACGTCTTTCTGAACTATCATCTAGACACAACCCTGTGATGTTTAATCTGCCAATCTGACCTTCAATTTGACCACGTTTTTTTTCCTCCTGTGTTTTTTTTTTCTTTCTTTGTTACTGCCCAGCTTCTTGGTGTTTGAGCATTTGAGTTCCTTCAACAATTCTGTGTTTTAAAATGACCAATACATTTTCTATTCTTTAATCCCCCATGCACCAACCAACCTCCTGCTGGTTCTGTTTTTGCTATTCAGGAATGAGCTAATTGAAAGGGAAACTGTTATTCTTATAAACTGATGAAAAAGCTTTTTACTTTTTTTTTTTTGTTTAAGATGATCTTTTTTATTTTTACATTCCCACTATATGAAGACCAAAATTATTCATTCAGATTTTCCTAAGAATGAATCTATTTTATATTAAATTCCAAGTTTTGGAATCTGTTAACTGAAATTAAGCTTCAGTTAATCAGAAATATTGATTAATTTAATCCTACCAGAAATGCAGGTGAATTTTTTGGTGAATATTTCTTTTCAGATACTGCTTATCTAACATTGGTTATACCCAGAAAATATAAATATGAAGGAAGACTTTTTGTTTGTCATCTCTTCAGAATGAAATTAGTGGTGACAGTTAATTGCAATATTAACATCGTTGCCTTTTTACCAAAATCATTGATCAAAAAGACTGAGGAAAAAAAAAAAAAGTGTAGGTTACAATTAGTTTAAAAATTTGCAGTCTGTGAAAAATACAATACAACACATCATAATTACAATTATTTTTTTCATTAGAAAAGGACTGGGAGGAGGGAGATGGGGACACTTCCTACCAGCGGAAAATCTGTGGTGTCTTTTTTCTTTTTTTTTTTTTTAAACAGTCTCCCTTGTGATCTAGTTGCCTTATTTAACACATCCTTCAGCAAAACAAAACATCTTGAGCAGAGCTCAAGTATGAGGACCTCCAACATTACTAGTGAAAGGTATCAGAAGCTATGCTTCCAATGAATTTACTTGCCTTTGCTGTGGTTCTAAATGGTACAGGGCTGTTGGACACACTGAACTTTCTCATGAGTGTAATTCATCCTGTGATGCACTTGGCTTCAGGAAAGGTTTGCATGAAGTGCTTTTGCACTGCTAAGTCTGACAAACCCACCAAAACCATAGATTTCCTCAGAGACTACAAGGTTTTCTCATCACACTTTGTTTCCAGAGAAATCCCTATTACCTTGCCTCATGAGGCTGGAGAGTTAACAATACCTAGACTTTTGGTGCTGCCTCTCCTCCTCAGATACAAACGTTTAGATGCTACTGAACTACATAAATCCTCAGCCTCTGTACTTCCAGGGGACCTGCAGTCTTCACCTTCTGTCGTGATTAGAACACAAGGCAGCAGAAGAGCAAGAGCCTTTGACTTTGGTGATGGAGCAGAGTGCTGCCTACACATGGGGACAGAATAGAAACAAGAAGGCAGGATGGGCCACCACAAGGGACTAGCTTGGGACAAACATGGGTGAGGTGGCATTTGCAGTCTAGTGACACAAAGCAAGCAATCACTTAGCAATTGCACTCTGACTCTTTTATAAACCTGAGAAGAATTGTTTATCAGTTTAAGCAACTTTATAACATGTGAAGAGTATTTAAATATGTACCTTTTTTGTTCCCAAACACTGGCAGGTAGCTTAGCACAAGCTAAATTTTCAGATCCTGGAACTGCTGAAGTACTGAGTGAATATTTTTGGAAGTTTGTGAAAACAGAGCAATGTGAACTGAATTTTTTCTTGTTTGCCTTGTACTACAGTGATACTAACAATGAAAAAGAAAACAAACTCCTAATTATATTATATTACTTGTGCTCATGAATTTTTTATTTGCCTCAGGTGGCTGGGAAAGTAGAATTTTACAGACCTTTGTGAGATTTATTCTTTCAGCACTCTATTTGCAACTGGGCCTATAAACAGAATTGCTACAAAACCCTGTAAGAAAGCTTTTCTGTGTGAGATTTCCAACTAAATTTTTCATATGAGAAATTTAATTTGACTGGATAAGAACTTCGGTGTTCGTTTGAACCCTAAACTTATTGATGATCTCATCTTTTTTTTTTTTTTCAGAAAACATCAGTACCATGTTCCATAAAGTACTATATATTTATTACCATGTTCCATAAAGTACTAGATATTTATTACTAAGTTTTGATTTTCTTTATTCTTCCTTTTTCCCCCCATCATCTATATAAAACAAAGAAACAAAAAAGCCCCTCAAAATAAACCACATTACATTGGGCCAAGTAGTTATGTCAAAGTTTGTTTTACACATTACAATATTTATGAAATGATTTAGAAAAACCTTTCTGAGCCTTGTTATTTGGACAAGAGGAGAGGTTCCCTGAGCTTATCATCAAACATTGGCAGATAGAAGGACCTTATCCTTATACTAGATTCTAGCAAGTACTGTCATTTAAGCATCTCCAAAGGAACAAGGAAATTCTTCTTCTGATAAGAAGTCAGAGTAAGTTGTTCCCCATTTCTTTATTATCTGCAAAATTTTCATTTTCTTCATCCACCTAAAAGATATTTTAATTAAGTGCAAGTTGTAATTTCCTTTTAAGCTATCAAACTCTCCACAGACTATCTGCTTCATGTAATTATTACACACTTTTTTAACTTTCATTCCAAACTCTGCATTTTTTACCTATTTGGATGTTTATCCAGACTTTTATTTACCTTCATAAACACCCCTACATCTTTTTTCCTTCCATTTGCATTCCAACACGTTACTTCAGGATGGGGAGAACAAGGAGTTTATCAGAGAGTTAAGAGAACTTTAGTTTCTCACTGACTTTTGTTAGCTGGGTATAGTGTGGCATACAGAATCCTCGCCATGTAATGCAGTAGGAACCACAGTGCTGTGCAGTTCTTTGTTTCTTCCCACACCCACGTCACAGCTGATTTGGTAAGACGTGCCAGTTCTCAGTGTCAGAAGAAGCCTCCAGTAAGCAGACTTCCAGGAGTCAGTAATTTTGGCTGACAAATATAACTGTGTTCAAATTCTGACAAAATGTTAGGTAAAGCTCAAGTCAGGAGCCAGCTCAGCCCTTAGTACTGCTGACAGTGTTAAATTAATGCATGATTTAATTGACTATAAAAATGGCAAAGAGGTTATTATCATGATTTGTCTCTCAAAAGTTTCAGAAGCAAAAGTGTCCAGAGCCAGATCTATACAATGAGTCAGACACAACATAGAACAGAAGAGCTGCTCAGTGGGTTTCTGCACTCAGCTATGTACTGCAAGAATTTCTAGATACCTTCAGCCTTGTTTCCTCACCTTACCCCAAAATCACCTTATTGTAGGTAGATATGTACCTAAATCCTGCCTAAACACTGCTAGAATCAGAAACCTGGATGAGCAGCATCTGTGTTCTTTAAGGGCCCCATGCAAGAGGAGAGCCCAGAGCACAGCTACGATAAATTAGAGTATGAAGTTGTAAGTACTGTATAAAAACATACAGTTAGATGCCATCTACAAAGTAGCATTATAGTATCATACTCTGCCCATGAAGTGAGAAACACAAGTTGAGTTTTCTTCTCAACTTTAGGGACTCAAACCTACATCTTTACAATCGGAATGCCCTTAAACAAATTGAAACTATTTGCATGTATCAGGGAAGGGAGAGAGACAGTGCTGCTTGTTACCCACCTTTCTTCTGGTGAAGTTGTGCAAAGTTCATAAGGTCAAAGCTCATGCAGTCATTCTTCTAATGGAAGAATCCTGCTTCTGTCATCTAACATTTTTTAGTTAAAAATACTGCATTCTGCTTCCAAGACTGTTTCTGTGTTGGATGATATATACTCCCACATAAAAAGATAACTGTCGGGCACTGATAGAGCACTGAGACAGACACACCTACTCTGCCTGACCCAATTTTTTAGGTAAGATCCTTCAGGAACCACAAGGTCTCTTAAAAGAAAACCCTGTTCAACAACACACATGCACAAAAAGATTTTTCTCCTACATGGACCACTTTCCCTTGAGTCAAGGTACTACAGATCTGGAGATGACCTGAAGAACGAAGATATCACTGTATTTAACATTTCTTGACAGTTAGCGCTGAACTTTTTAAAAGTGCTTTTGCAGACTAGGATTCAGACTGAATGCCAAGTTTCCACAACTTAGACACTGTGGCATCTAGCATTTCTACAATTAAATCCTCTGTCAATTTTCAACACATAAATAAAAAAAAACTGTAAATACCAGTCTCACAAACTTGCCTACTACTCTGAGACAAACAGCTTTCTCTGTACCAGTACTAAGAAAAGTTTTGAAAATTATATTTGGAGCTCAGTGACACTGGCCAAACATCATTATCTGTAAATGATGTACTTGAAGTCTATTCTAAGCTGTTACTCACCAGCACACAGATGTAAGATTCAAGCATACAGACTTGTGTCCGAAGCTTTAGGGGTTTGGGGCTGGTTCTTGGAAGGGACACGTGCTCAGATATGTAAAAAAGTCAATAGCCCAAAACTTTAGGGAATATTAGGTTAAATTTCTAGGTTAAACCTAACTTTTAGGTTTTAATTTCAGCTATCGAATGACTTGAAGAAAGGCTTCTGCCACCTATCTCCTATAAAATGGATGTGTTTTGAGATTAGGAGTAAAAATTTGGTGTTGGGTCTATTATTAAGTTCTATTAGTGGAAAGTTTTTTAGGAAATAAAATGAGCTGTTTAAAAGCTCAGTAACAGTATAACTGTTATATTAATAATCTGCAGGTGAGATGACAAAATGCTACCTCATTGCTATTGGAGGTCTTGGGAATAATAGGATAAACTTACTCAGAGTTTCTAACAGTTGACTTTCAAGAAAATTTCATATCATATCTTATTTTCTTTTCCTAAGTTGATAAAATAAATGTTGCAGGAGACTAACTCCAGTGGAGTAAAATTTTGATAACAGAGCTAGTCGAGGTTAATAAATATCTGTCATAATCATTCTCTGTTACCAAACTGACTATGAAGTGACAGCAGAGTTCACTTGAAAATCGCTGGGTTTAGTTATTCCTTGAATAGTTTCAATAAATAGTTTTCTGTGACAGGCTGGCTGTGAATGACTAGCTATGGTTTGTATGTAGCCATGCAAAGTCTACGACAATAGTTCTGCTCTTTCATTGATGGTTGAAGCATTTTAAATAGAAGAATAAGAGACAGTAAGTGATGTATTTCATCAGTATGAGTTTTCAAAAAAAGTAATTATTTCAGCTGTAGACTAGCGCACCTTCACAATTTGTAAACATTTTTGCTAATATCTGTTACTTCTCTGCATACTCTTAGATGAGTGTAGGGGAAACCGCCACATCAAAGTCAGAAGAATTCAGTATATACATTAGCACTGATATTGTCAACGATTTTTATTATTTCTTACCTCTTGTGAAGAAAAATAATAAGGGTCTAATACTAATAGTAAAGAAAAAACTTCATAGAATGAAAAGTCTTGTGAACTCAAGAGAGTCTCCATAAGTGTATTCAACTGAATATCAAACAGGAGATCAGGAGGCTGTATAAAGGATCAACTTTCCAAGACAGGCTTTAAAACCTAACCTGTAATGCACTTTGTCCATTAAAAGTTGGAGTTCATGCCACTAGTTTGGTCCTTTGCCTAGCAAACATATTGATTGTACTGAAGTGAGGATAAAGACCGAAACATCCAATCTCACTTTTGCTCTCTAAAGACTTTAGCTTTGATCCGAAGATAATGCAAATAGATGGGAGCATTTTATTGTCTTTCAAGGACTTTTGAGCACCCCTATGTGTAACTATAGTGAAAATCATCCTCACTGAAATTTTCTATCTAAATATCAGATTTTTTGGAGTGATTTCATAGAGTAATAATTTTGCACATTTTTATGAAGAGGCAGAGAAAGTACGTGGAATTATTTCAAAGAAAAGTTTAATAACAGCTGACTTTGCTGTAAAAATAGACATAGGATTTTATGACCAGAAAGTATGAAGAAGAAAAGCGTTGTGGGGTTAACCGTGATGTTTATTTATCCTGTGAACTGTTTGTGTCATTAAAAGGTTTGCAATGATAAATACAGGAAAGTATGCTATTGATCTGAGGATCATATCACAATGTTTGAGAATACATGAGATTCTAAATTAGTTTAAAAGAAAGGAAAATCATCCATTATTCAAAGAAATACATTTCTGCCCCATCTGAATACAAAATTGCACAGTTAATATTAGTACATTGACTCTAGATAAGGAACAAAGCAGAAATATAGTCTGATTTTTTCTGTTGCAGTATGCAATTTCTGTTACAGAGTTTTTTTCATACAGAGAGTTGAAAAAAGGCTTTGAGTCAAGTAAAATAGAACCCCTTTAGGAATCTTCCTGTTTTGATTTTTTTTTAATTGTGCATTACATAAATAAAGGGATATTAAGTTAGAATGTTAATGTGTTTTCAATTAGTATATTCATTAATTTAATCAATGTGATCTTTTAAACATAAAATAGGCTAAACCAAATAAATATGCAGAAACAAATGATGCTTTTTTTAAAGAAATGTGACAGTCTAAACCAAATCAATTTAATCTTGCTACTTTTTTCTTATGAACATGGAAAAAAATATTTTTTAACATTAATTTTTATGTCAGACCGCATTTTTAATACTGTTGGTGCTTAGTGAACACAGGGTGAGGTTGGCTGGTTCACACTATGGAATACAAAAATAATTCTTCAATAAATAATTAAAATATATTTTCTGAAATTAGTTTTCAGCACAAGATAATTTACCTTCAGCCCGTCCAGAGGAATCCCAAAGCTCCTATCTAAAACACCTCTCTGTGTTTAACAACAGTAGTAATGTGGTTGATATTGCTTGTGATCAATAGCTGAGCATAGATCTTCTGATTAGGTTCTTTTGCATCAATTTTAGTATCAGATAGAATCTCCTATTATCTAAAAATATTAAAACTTAATTCAGTGTATTTCATTTTCATGGGAATGCTGTACTATAAAAGCATTAAATAAGAAAGATAAGTTAGAAATGGTATTTAAGCAACTTGTTACTGTAATGAACTTTTACATACGATTGGTAAGGATTGGTAAGGCAAAACAATATCGGAGTAAGATGAGAGCTGTCTTCACATTTCTCCCTTCCACTTGCAGTGTGGTTTGGCTCTAATGCTCACATCTTCCTCTCTGAAGACTGAGATGATAGAGAAGGAGGTTCTGTGACAGCAGCAGACCTAAAAGGAATGGCTCTAGAGGTTGAATCAAAGACTCTTGACCAGCATCCTGCATCCAATAGTTGCTAATAAAGCACGCACAGAGAAAGAGAAAAGGAAAACTCAAGGACATGCTCCCTTACTTCTAGCAGTTCTTGGGTCAAGAATTCCTAAGACGTGTAAATTGCTGAAGGAATACATCTTCAGTATGTGTCTTGGAGGCACTAAGCACAGCTGGCACTTCTGGGAATGAAGCTTCAAAATTTGGTAGCCTATCTGTGGGTCTCACTTACCAGCATCAGAACAACAATTCCTTTATCCTGAGCACATGTTCAAAATGCTGATTCCAGGAACCTACAGAGAAATCTCAAAGCTGTCTGGAACTGGCTCTATCCAACGTGAGGGTAGCTTCTGGTGTCTTCTCACAGAAACCATCCCTGCAGCCCCTTCCACTACCAAAACCTTTCCACGTAAACCAAATACATCTTGTTCCTTGCCTTTGTGAATCACATATTTAAGAATTATAATTAAAATATGTATTCATTGCACAATCGACAGTCTTCACAAGCTCCACTTTCATCAACAAAAGAATTCCCCACACAAAATTCAAAATAACATCATCACAGCACCGACAAAGGTGGACAATTTATGCACATTCCATCCCTCATCCCTTCACCACAATTATAACAAAAATTCCATACAATGTTCAGTCCATGTTTTGTCTGTTACTTCTCCCAGTTCCTATCCTTATCTCAAATTCCTTAAAGGCTCCATGTTGGGTGCCAAAAATGACTGTGGTGCATTGACCTTAGCTGGCTGCCAGGTGCTCACCAAGACACTTTCTCATCACTCTCCCTCCTCAGCAGAATGGGGGAGAAAATAAGATGGAAAACTTATTGGTTGAGATAAAGGCAGTTTAATAAAACAAAGCAAAGACCACGCATGGAAGCAAAGAAAACCAAAAAGGTTTGTTCCCTACTTCCCAGAAGCAGGTGAAGTCTCTTCACTTTCTGGTAAGTAGGGTCTCAGTACACAGAGCGGTTGCTTCAGAAGACAAACACCTTAATAGCAAATGCTCCCCCTGCCCCTTCTTTTTCTTACCTTTTTTTTGCTGAGCACAATGTCATATGATATGGAATATCCCTTTGGTCAGTTTGGGTCAGTTCTCCTGGCTAAGTCCCCTCCCAATCTCCTGCCCACCCCGAGCCTTTTTAGGGGGGTGGGTTTTGAAAAGACATCCTTGACACTTGTGAACACTGCTCAGTAGTAGCTAAAACATTGGGGTGTTATCAACATCATTCTAGGGACAAATAAATAGTGCAGCACTAAGAGGTCTGCTACGGGGAAAGTTAAGTCCATCCCAGTCGGACCCAATACAACAAGGAAAACTTGCGTGAAACAAAGTAATTCCAAGTCCTGCATATGAAGCTGTTGGCAGAGCTGCTGACAACCAGTCAGATTCTTTTTATTAAAAAAAAATAAATAAATCTGCACAATATTGAGAATATATTATCCTCAGGCCTTGAAAACAACATTTGAAAAACACTTGATTGTCATGCCCCTCTTAGATATGTATTCTTCATTTACTGAAAACCGTATTTGGGTTACCATTGCAGTTCTTACCATTAGTAATATCTGGAAGTCAAATCTTGGTATCAGACTATTATCTGTATTTTGAATAGAAGAGAAAAAATGTTGCATTAAATGAACTCAAACAATAAGGTTTGGTGGCTGTATAAAATTCTTCCCTCCCTTTCTAGGCGATGGCTAAATTTGTGCAGGAATCAAGAATATGGATGTTTTAGAGGTCATGTTGACAGGTGCATCAGGAGTGTAATTCTTATCTGTGAAGGATTAAACAGCTTTCTTGGAGCATTAACTTTTGAGCTCTGGTTCATTCTTTCATCCCTTTTGTAAGGGTCAAAATGCAAAGTAGTGGATCGAGGTATCAAAAATAAAACTGGTACAGAAACAGCTGTATTCTGGATGGCAAGGGGAGTCTAAGGTACCATATATGAGAACCTTCAACATCCATAGACTTTTAATTCTGATCTTTTATAGTCTCAATTCATATTCAATCAGATTAATCCATCACATGAAAAGACGTGCTTTTGAAGCTCATGTTTATGAATCTCCTCTTTGTATGAGACCTGATGATCGCTAAGTCCCAATCCTGGCAAGGTCCTCAAGAGTTTATCTATGATATTGCCCTCCTGCTCAAAGACAGGAAGTTTCCTAACAAATATTTTCCTGTACTTTGTTAGCAATGGTCCAGTGATAAGGTTTGGGACATTTATAACCCTTGTCTTTTAGTTGCTTTTTCTCATGCCTGCTGCATGGTGGATACAACCTCTTTTGGGTATTTTCCCCTCATGACAGATTTATTTATTTTTTTTTTATTTTGAGACAGAAAATCAAATAGCAGGCTGATACATTATGATACATCTGTGCATCAGACCAACTCTCTACATCTCTTTTCTTCCTGTTAGCAACTGCAACAAGCAGTCCCACTACACTACAGTCCAAGGCCTCCCACTGCACTTGCACAATACATTTTGCTTTTCCCTGCTGCATGACCTGGGACTTCTTGTTACCTTTCAGAACATGCCGCCATCATCACAAGCCACGAGAGATGTCCCAAGCAATCTGCTTCAGCTTAACTATTCTTTCCTCTTTGCAGAATAGTTCCATGCATTTGATGGCTGTAATCATGTTGCCTCTTGACTACTGTTTCTCTCTCTGAAAAACTGGAGTCCATTCAATCTACCTGTAAAGTTCATGTTTCATTGATCTTGGATCATGTTTTTTGCTCTCCACCAGACGTTCTCCAATTACTCCATATATTTTTTGATTCAGGGGCTCAATATTGGATTCAGGCCTTCAGCTGGGTTTCCCTTTGGTTTATCTGTTTGCCAAATTGATAAATTTTAGGTCAAGTGATGACATTGGTTTTTAATAGTTGACACTTAAAATATTAACATGGGAACTTTTGCTTTGACAAATATTTATGTATGTTTGTATATATAGTCACACTTTGTCTAATGGAAAGAAACTCTTCAGTTTTACTCTATCTTCTTTTACTCTATCTTTAGTTTCACTCTAGCACAGATATCCAACCCATCTGTTCAGTGCATTGTCCTTAACATCACTATTAAATGGCCTTAAACAATCCATTTACAGCAGAAAGCTTTTGGTCAGCCATTCTTTTACCCTAAGAAACATTAGTTTGACAAGTGACCCTGAATTTCTTCCAGTAACGTATACAGCAAAAAAAGAACTGGCCCTAGCCCAGCTGTCAGGCTTTGAATCAGGAATGAAGACTTTCCAAGGCAGGAGTTATCTATCAAAAAGGCAGTCCCGTACTCTGGGAAACACATCTGATCTAAAGCTGATAGAGTGTGAAATCAAAGGTTGTGAATGGCTACTCAAGGGAAAGCAAATACATTTCTATGGGGCTGCGGTACAAATGGTGTTGGTAATGGGTTGTGGCAGGACAAAGGGCAGCTGAATGAAATACCAAGATCTAGCACGTTAGCATTACCTGATCAAAGAAGTGTAAGATGGCACACTGACATAATGAAAATTATCCCTCTAACTTTTCTGTGTTAAGTCACTGATTATCACTTTACTTTGTCTTCATCTCATCAATTTATCTGGTAGAAAGTTCATCCCAAAAAATACCAGGAGGATGCTCTAGCTATATAATTATTCTGGTTGAAGAGTCTTCTTTTCTAACATATTCATACTGTGAAGGACTAATTGCTTTACAGCAAATGCTGTCATCCAGGAAGCAGGTTAAGTACTGGCAACTGTTCATTTACCTATAGAATTTCAAATATAATACAGTCTGTTCAGTGATATCTTCAAAACATTGAATGTAATAGAAGACAATGACATATAGCAGCTGTATGATTATTAATCAGTCTTTTTCATTTGAATGTTTAAAATGTGGATTTAAAGGTACATGTATTTATCTTTCTAGGTTAATGCTGAGTAAGGTTCAAAGTGATTAAATATTGTTTTTCTTTGGTTTTATGGGAATTTTAAGAGTAGCCAGATCACTATTCACAAAACTCTGCACCAGAAATAGTAATTTCAAAAGCAATTACTTTAGCTAATTGTATTAATAACTACGCGTATGTGTATGTTATTAAAGGATATGCTATGTGAAGAAGAAGATTTCCGGTCATACTATACTCCCTCTTATCATTCTTGTTAAAATGTTGTATTGTTACAGTTAGGATAAAGAGATTAAAATAATTCTATAGATCTCTTACATATAAAAGTCAGTACTTGTTTATACTACCATTCATTTAAATACTCAGGAAAGGAATTTCTGAAATTTTTGAATTCTTGTGCGAAATTATTCTTTGATATGTGGTAATTTAATGTACTATGAATAGATTATGTTGAAATATCTAGAACAGTGCATAGGTGTATTTAGTTTTCTTTAATATATCAAATCTAATTAAATAGTGTCATATGACAACTAAAATTTTATGGTTCGATATAGCAATAAGGACATTGTTTTAATAAATGTATTTCAGTGGGACAGTAGAAGTGCAATGTTTTATCAAAAGAGTTTCAATATTAATAGATTGACTGTGAAGAACCTGAGAAGGTAGAAGTACAGAAATAATACATAATGTTCTTGCTATATAGTATTGTAGAGAAAGATTAACATGTTAATGGATTGTGTTGGAATTTTATAGCATACATTTCACCCACTGCAGCATTGTTAATAGGCAAAAGCACTGCCAGAAAATGACCTCTGTAATGGTGGAATAGAAGCTCGTACGACAGTGTCAATATTAGACCCATTATTCAATTATTTTTTTCTTCTTCACACTATCATTTCAGATCAATATTACAAAATTAAAATAAAATCAGGAAACTTATATAAACTGATAATATGAAAATTCCTGATTGAGATTTGATTGTGCTTCCATTAAAGAAAATGGTAGCATATTAATGATTCTTCCTGTAATCATCTTTGCAATTTTTAGAAGGTACAACAGCGCATCCTCTGCTGGTGAGGTGTTATACCCTAATCTCTGTAAGATTTTATCGTATTATTCATTAGGTTATGTTCCAGTACTCTGAGACAAATACACCTTAAATAAAAAGGTACAAAGAGTGTCGTGGTTTAGGCCAAATCCCGCTGGGGACGTGGGGGACCCCAGATGGGACTGACAGATGCTCCCCTCTACCCCTCTTCGAAGAGAGAGGCAGAGGAGGAAAAAGAGACTTATGAGTTTAGAAGGAACTAAACTACTTTAATGAAATATTAATAATAAAATAAAAAGAAAATAATGAAATATATACAAAACTATCAAGCTCCCAGGATGACAATCACAACACCGGCTGGCACTGGGGCAGTCCCAGGCTGGACTCAGTGACGGACGGGAACTGGATTCTGGATCTGCAGGCAGGATCGGGACCAACGGCAGACGAACAGAGTCCTCAGATGTCGGCCATTGAAGGGGGAGGGAGAGAGCGAGCCAGAGCCAGTGCTCCCAGCTTCCCAGCTTCCTTTCTTCCCACTCCTGCTTGCTGACCCTTTGATCCCTCAGAGGGCTTTTATACTGAGCATGATG